>ML661885.1:31374837-31427338 GCA_007570785.1 Antilocapra americana
AAATAATCTGAAAAATATACATTAAAAAAAGAGCTATTTCATTCTTGGTTATACTAATAACATCTTTGCTTACATAATGTATAGATTTTCCAGTGTATTTTTCCTTATTGATGTTAAAAGTGACATGAAAAAAAAAAAAGATTACCAAAAAGATATTTTCTAAGTAAAGATTTTTCCTAGAGTAATTAGTAATCATGGGTTATAAAATTAATCTCTAAGAATGTACCACACTTCCTCAACTATTTGATTAGAGTATTTCTTTTTTTTTTTGCCACTTCATTTTTTTAACTGAAGGATAATTGCTTTACAGAATTTTGTTTTTTTCTGTCAAACATCAACAAGAGTCAGCTGTAGATACACCCATGTCCCCTCCTTCCCGAACCTCCCTCCATCTCCCTCCCAATCCCACCCTTCTAGATTGTCACAGAGCCCCTGTTTGAGTACCCTGCATCATACAGCAAATTCCCATCGGCTGTCTATTTTACATAAGGTAATGTAAGTTTCCATGTTACTCTCTACATACATCTCATCCTCTTCCTCCTACCCTCCCCACATCCATAGGCCCATTCTCTATGTCTGTTTCTCCATTGCTGCCCTGCAAGTAAACTCATCAGTGCTGTCTTTCCAGATTTCATATATATACGTGTCAGTATAAGATATTTATATTTCTCTTTTTTGACTAGAGCATTTCTTTTTAATTGAGCATCTTAAGCAGTGCTGGTTTAGCTGTATTACTTTTGGATGGCACTCACTCTCTTTCATCTCCAGTCCTCTGACTTGATATGCCTTTCTCCAGCTATGATAAATCTCAGTGGTTGGCTCAGTCACACCCTCCTTTGAGCTTGCCACTCTATGGTGTAGAGATGACAAAAAAAAAAAAAAAAAACTAAAGATTATCTTTCCAAGACACTCTTGCAGCTTGGATAGTGCACATGATCTGGATCCACTGAGGAGAAGCATCCCCATGAGGTTTAGAAGCAGAAGTAAGGCAATGACAGGCTATAGAGTTATTGGATATTCTGCCAGGCATACCAGTGTAAACTTACTCTGGACTTGGTAAAATGCTGTAGGTGCTAAAGGTTGGACAACTGTAGCCATGAAACAATCTTTAGAATGTCATGTGTTATGATCACACACTTATGATTGCCGCTCCAGTTCTTTCTGTGTGGTTGCAAAACCTGATTCTTTGATTAGGTTACAGAATTCTCAGAAATTTTATAGTCTAATCAATTTTATTTTGACCTTCTTCCAATAAACTAATTGGGGTTGGGGTAGGGAATTATGTTGCCTTAAACAAAAAAAGCTTTACTGAATAATTGTCAGAGGAGATATACACTTAAGAAATTGAGAATCTAGGAATTATTACCTGATTGTGTTTTAATTTACTGATGATCGGTTTACCTTTGATGATGGCATGCTGACAATCTATGGCATCCTGTGTTGAATCAACTGAAATGAAGCATGTATTAAAAGTAAGATCTGGTAAAGAATTTACTTATTTTTGTAGACCATTGTGATAGGCATGAGGAGTATAAAGACTCAGAGTTAATAGGTTGTGTCTAATTGCATTCCTTTCACTTATAAGCACATAATATAAAGAGCAAGAAATCATGTGTGGATTCTGATTCCATTACTCAAATCCAGCATAGATTGAATTTACAGAATCACCAGGAAACTTGTAACAAATTGTGGGAATCTCAAATTTTGAATGGAAATATTTTATTGGATTCAGGTAGTTCTGAGTACAGCTAACCTCACACAATCTCCTTTGCTACAGCAACAGCCCCTTCTCTGTCCTGTGGGACTCATCCTGCTTTATTTAAACATCTTATAATAATGTAAGCTGAAATAGTTACCCTGCAAGAGATGTCAGTTCCTTCAGGTTCTCCTTCAGGTCTTATTCCCTCCAGGACTAGAACTAAGAATATCTCTCTCTCTCTCTCTCTCTCTATACCAGTGGACAATTTCCAAAGTCAAATTCAGAACAAAAAGCCTTATGCAACAAATGAATTTCAGTATTTTGCTTGTTTATATTGGACAATATTTGGGAACATGGATGTAATGGGTTCTAAAGGTGCTACCCCAAGGAACATGGAATATGTTTTACATTGAAGTGATTTTATTGATATGATCACACTCACAGTTTATTCTTCACTCACTTAACTTATACAGCTGGGAGAGTCTGCTTAGTTAGGGGGATGAAACTTTGAATCAGTGGCATTTAAGTAAATAAAGTTGACAGAAATTCCTTAAAAAGAATTTAAACACTTAAGCAAATTAACTTGAGTGCACTTACCTTAGATTAACTGAGGGTATGTCCTAGCCAAAATCCTTGAGACCTACATTGGTGACAGATTTTGCAGCCTCTTTCAGAAGTGGCAAAGTGCCTATGTTTTGTGGGTATGCATAATGATGGGTGATGGTACCATGAGTGACTTTATCCCAAGTGGCTGATGCCAAAACAGTACCATTTAAGCAAGGCATGCAGGTAACCAAAATAGACACATTGCATTTAACTGGAAAAATAACATTGATATGATTACCATAATGGGCTTACTCCTTGGCAGAAAAGTTATGACCGACCTAGACAACATATTAAAAAGCAGAGACATTACTTTACCAACAAAGGTCCATCTAGTCAAAGCTATGGTTTTTCCAGTAGTCATGCAAGTATGTGAGAGTTAGACTATAAAGAAAGCTGAGTGCCAAAGAATTGATGCTTTTGAACTGTGGTGTTGGAGAAGACTCTTGTAAGTTCCTTGGACTACAAGGAGATCCCACCAGTCCATCCTAAAGGAGATCAGTCCTTAGTGTTCATTAGAAGGACTGATTTTGAAGCTGAAACTCCAGTACTTTGGCCACCTGATGCTAAGAGCTGACTCATTGGAAAAGACCCTGATGCTGGGAAAGATTGAGAGCAGGAGGAGAAGGGGAGGACAGAGGATGAGATGATTGGATGGCATCATTGACTCAATGGACAGGAGTTTGAGTAAACTCTGGGAGTTGGTGATGGACAGGAAGATCTGGTGTGCTGCAGTCCGTGGGGTTGCAAAGAGTCAGACACGACTGAGTGACTAAACTGAACTGAACCATCACGGACAGCAAAAGCAAACTGACAATATGAATTATTTGACCTAAATGGATATTTGGCAATTGCAATTGATTCCTACGTTCCTATAACCAAAATCAAGGGGCAGTTATAATAGGTTTCATTTTCATCCATAAACTAAAGAAACAAAGACAAAAAAAAAAAAAAAAAACTTTCTAGTCCTGACTTTGAACCACCATAAAAGTAGAGTCATATATAATTGTCTAATCCCCACAACTAGGTAATTTCATACTTGAAGAAAAGTAGGCCTGGTACTTAGGAGAAAAATTCTTAAAAAAATATATTGTATCTTCTTCCTCCTAGCTTTTCCTAAAGGGATGTGCAACCATTTACCAGGGCAGCAGTGTACTGTAGAAAAGAAAATACCTTAATATGGAGGGGGCTTATTGAACCATCGTCTGAGCTAACACATCAATCACAGAGAACAATGAAGGTTAATATAATTTCCTCATCAGAGTAGGTTTAATAGGACTAGGTAACAAATTTTTTTTTGGACCAAATTCATCTTGCAGTTGACCCAGTGGATCTCAGTATTCACATTGTTTTTATTTCATGGAACTATATCTCTGATTGCAGTAGACAAACTCAGATATTTGTCAGACCTCCCTTTGGCTTCTGAGCCAAAAATCCTTTGCTTCTGTTGGAGAAATCATCAGGTGGGAAACCAACTGTTGCTCTCTTGTCCTACCAAAACTGTGTGTTTAAAGAAGTATTATATCCCTTGAAAAATGACAAATTAGTGACATCCTTAAATACTTGAGGAATGCAGGTAGAGTTATCTCTATTATATCTAAACTTGCTTGATTAACTCTTTGGTATAATACATGGATTTTGGTTGATAATATTTTACAAAGTAAAATGCAAAGTGCAACTATAGTCTCACATATGATTTCATTACTGGAATGAAATGGTTAAACCCTGATGCCTGATATACAGCAGTCACTCTGATAAGCCATCTTTTTCAATTTTGCCTTCATCTGGCATGGTTATCAGTACACATTTACCATGTTGGTTCAGGAGTATGTCTATTCCTCAAACTTGTATGTAATTTAGTCTTCGAACACTTATAAACCAGTAGATACTACGCTGCTCCACTGCCTTGGTAACATCAGGCTAGTAGAACCAAGTGATCAGGAGATATTTTGGTGCCATAGGAGAATTCCTGAATGTCAAAAATGGGACATAAACTCCATGGAAATTCAGTGGCCATCTCTTCAGTGAATGCTTGATGACTGAAATATCTAGAGCATCTTAGGATATTCTCTTCCAGTTAAAAACCAGTTGCTGTGCTTTGTACTTTCTAGAACTAAAAAGGAAGCATGTTCCTTAAAAGCTTTGACCGTTAAAAGATTATCTAAGGTTGTCAGTTTTTAACATGTTCCAGAAAAAGAGAAAATTCGTCAGCTGCTCCAAGAGCAAACATTTGTATGACTTGAGTGACTTAATGTTTCTCAAAATATTGTTAGTGAATTGTAATGCTGGTTGGCACCATGGAAAGCCTCAAGTGTAGAATAGCAACAAATGACTTCAGAAGTTTATTAAAAAATATGTCCTCTTCATCAAATAACATTTCTGCTTTGGAGAAACAGAAATAAATCTTGCCTGCTTTTGAACCATGGTAGAGGCTGAATACTTTCTATTGCAAACTTGAATGGCCCCATATCCTGAGCTTGCTTTCATAAACCAAATCATATCTGTTCCATCCAGCCTTATAGTCAGATATCATCAACAGTACTTCAGCTATAAGTAGTTAGCTCACACTTTCAACGCATCTCCTTCTGCTTCAACACATAGTTATAACCCATGTGTGAGTTCCCTATATGCAGTTGACTGAGAAGGAAAAAATAATCCTTTTGCCTGGTTTACAAAAGCCTGTTCAGAATATGCTATCATCAGCCAGAAGTGAATTGTGGTAGCTTTGGAATCCCACTAACTTACTCTGATGGAGACTAGAGAAGAACATTTTTCAAATTAGGTAGAATTTTAAGCTATTCCTTTAAGTAACCCATTTTTATGGAAAAAGAGATGGCCAGAGGGGTATGTGTGTGTGTATGTGTGTGTGTGCAATGGTTTATATGAGTAGTTGGATACTTTGTAAGAGTAAGAGATAAGACTAGTGGCCAGAGTGTCTAATGATTAATTATGGGGTTATTTCTTTGGAATGAGTCTATAATGCTTACCTATAGGTCCTCTCTACACAAAATGCTCTCAATTCTAATGGGATCAAAATGACTTATCTGCCTAAAAAACAGCTCTGTCCTCAGTCACCAAGTGCTTACTAAGTACACCATTGATCAAAGTGAATATGAAAGCAAGAATTGAGATGTTTTTATGTCTCAACATAAAGAATTTCCTTTTTATAATGATGACTATTTAGGTTATAACAAAATAGCTTTCTTCTTTCTGGAAAAATAGTCAAACATAAAGTTCCAGCCCCATTTCATTTGACTTGTTTCACATAACTAATTCTCACCAATGGTGAGGTGAAAAATCACTTCTTGTGAACAGTTAAGAGTGGATGTGCCCCCTCAATACACATTTTCCCATGTACATTGACCTTAGAAGGTATATGGTTGAAGATATTAACATAACAGGATGGAGGGTTTCAGGGTACATATATAAAGAGGGAACAGAGACCCCTTGACCAACCATGTTAGACAGTAATGCAAGCAAGGAGTAATAATTTTATTATGTCACTGAAATCGGAGATTGTTTTTTTCTACATTTAATTTCTCTGACAATAATTCTTTCAAATGACATTGACTTAGTCGTCTTATATGGGCATTAAAGAAACAGGCTGAGTATGGATGTTTAATTTAGTAGGCAAATCCTAAGTATATTGAACCAAAAGCTCTAGGAAAACTGATTAGAAAGAACAAACATACTTTTGGCAACTACGTTTGGAAAAAAAGAGGAAGGTAACCATGGACCATAATTTAATCATTTTCATTTATATAAGGAAGATAATTGATAGAATTCAGAAAAACCTAACCTCAAAGAACTGGAAAAGATTTTTCATCTACTTAAATTACAAGAAGCATAAGATGAAGAATACCTTTTAGTGGCAAGCGCCCATGTAAATCCCAACATTTCAATAAAAGGCAGATTGAAGACTTGACTTTCTCACTTGAGTCTGATAGTCTAAAGAAACGTTTTATTATCTTGAAACAAAGGCAAAGAGTGCTAATCTAAGAAAGACTTGGTTAAGTCAGTAAAACCCTGGAGAAATATTCTCATTAGCGATATTAGACATTGGACAGAAATGGCCTATCCCTAGTGAACCTGCCATGCTCCCACATTGACTGAGAGGAGATTGGGGAGGCTGGTCTCCAGAGAAAAACTGAAATGGATCCCAAAATTGCCACAGCTGGAATCTATCAGCCAACTACACTCCTAACAGTAGATTCTCATTTGAAGGGAGATCTGAGTGACATAGGTATATGGCCTGTGAAGAAATGAAGACTTGACTTCTTATGAAACCTCATAAAATCAAGCAAGCCAATGTAATTGCACCATTACTTTATGTAACACTAAAATAAAACAGTTAAATACCACCAATAAATCTATGACACTGTGTTTTTTATTGTTAATATTTTATACAAAAATACTTCACATTCACAGTCCTCCTCTGAATCATTTTTTAAAAGAGGTTGCAATGTTAGTATTTTTCCACAAAAAAAATACATTATATACCATCAAGAATAAACAATATATGACTTCAGGGAGTGATCAAGACCGTCCCCAAGGAGGGCAGAGAATGCAAAAAGGCAAAATGATGGTCTGACAAGTCCTTACAAATGCTGAGAAGAGAAGAGAAGCTAAAGGCAAAGGAGAAAAGGAAAGATATTCCCATTTGAATGCAGAGTTCCAAAGAATAGCTAGGAGAGATAAGAAAGTCTTCCTCAGTGATCAATGCAAAGAAATAGAGGAAAAGAATAGAATGGGAAAGACTAGAGATCTCTTCAAGAAGATTAGAGATACCAAGGGAAAATTTCATGCAAAGATGAGCACAATAAAGGATAGATATGGTATGGACCCAACAGAAGCAGATGATATTAAGAAGAGGTGGCAAAAATACACTGAAGAACTATACAAAAAGTTCTTCATGACCCAGATAACAACAGTGGAATGATCACTCACCTAGAGCCAGACATCCTGGTATGTGAAGTCAACTGGGCCTTAGGAAGCATGACAATGAACAAAGCTAGTGGAGGTGATGGAATTCCAGTTGAGCTATTTCAAATGCCAAAAGATGATGCTGTGAAAGTGCTACACTCAATATGTCAGCA
This sequence comes from Antilocapra americana, assembly GCA_007570785.1. Lineage (NCBI taxonomy): Eukaryota > Metazoa > Chordata > Mammalia > Artiodactyla > Antilocapridae > Antilocapra > Antilocapra americana. The sequence continues at coordinate 31,382,236 of ML661885.1, forward strand.
AATTTAGAAAACTCAGCAGTGGCCACGGGACTGGAAAAGGTCAGTTTTCATTCCAATCCCAAAGAAAGGCAATGCCAAAGAATGCCCAAACTACCACACAATTGTACTCATCTCACATGCCAGCAAAGTAATGCTCAAAATTCTTTAAGCCAGACTTCAACAGCACATGAACTATGAAATTCCAGATGTTCAAGCTGGATTTAGAAAAGGCAGAGGAACCAGAGATCAAATTGCCAACATCTACTGGATCGTCAAAAAGCAAGAAAATTCCAGAAAAACACCTACTTTGGCTTTACTGACTATGCCAAAACCTTTGACTGTATGAATCACAACAAACTGTGGAAAATTCCTTAAGACATGGGAGTTCCAGACCACCTGACCTGCCTCCTGAGAAACCTGTAGGCAGGTCAAAAAACAATAGTCAGAACTGGACATGAAACAACAGACTGGATCCAAATAGGAAAAAGAGTACATCAAGGTTGTATATTATCATCTGCTTATTTAATTTATATGTAGAGTACATCATGCAATATGCCAGGCTGGATGAAGCACAAGCTGGAATCAAGATTGCCAGGAGAAATATCAATAACCTCAGATACACAGGTGACACCACCAGTATGGCAGAAAGTGAAGAATAACTAAAGAGCCTCTTGCTGAAAGTGAAAGAGGAGAGTGAAAAAGTTGGCTTAAAGCTCAACATTCAGAAAACTAAGATCATGGCATCCAGTCCCATCACTTCATGGCAGATAGATGGGGAAACAGGGGCTGACTTTATTTTTCTGGGCTCCAAAATCACTGCAGATAGTGATTGCAGCCATGAAATTAAAAGAGGCTTACTTCTTGGAAGGAAAGTTATTACCAACTTAGACAGCATATTAAAAAGCAGAGACATTTCTTTGCCAAGAAACATCCGTCTAGTCAAGGCTATGGTTTTTCCAGTGGTCATGTATGGATGTGAGAGTTGGACTATAGAGAAAGCTGAGTGCCGAAGAATTGATGCTTTTGAACAGTGGCATTGGAGAAGACTCGTGAGAGTCCCTTGGACTGCAAGGAGATCCATCCAGTCCATCCTAAAGGAGATCAGTTATCAGTGTTCATTGGAAGGACTGATGTTGACGCTGAAACTCCAATACTTTCGCCACCTGATGCAAAGAGCTGACTCATTGGGAAAGACCCTGATGCTGGGAAAGATTGAGGGCAGGAGGAGAAGGAGATGACAGAGGATGAGATGGCTGGATGGCATCATCGACTCAATGACCATGGGTTTGGGGTGGACTCTGGGAGTTGGTGATGCTCAGGGAGGCCTGGCGTTCATGGGGTTGCAAAGACTCAGACACAACTGAGTGATTGAACTGAACTGAACTGAACTGAACAGTGGTAAAAAGTTATAGATGGGTCCAGAAAGCTAATGTAAATGGGATCAACAAAGTAAAATCCTTATAAATAAAGGTTTTAGCTACACCATTAGATAAACTAGCTAGATTATATGAGGTTCATTATGATGACAAAGAAAAAAATGTATGATAGAGGAGAAGTTGTAAAGACTAGCTATCAGATTATGGCCAGTTGCAGAAACAACAACTATATTAGATACCATATTTTTATATGTTCTAGTATATATTAACCTTAATCTTTATCTAGTAACTTTTCTCTAGAATTATATAGGATAGTTTGGAGGTCCTTAGATTTAAAATTTATTCTGTAGGCTACAATCTATCCAGATGAGTTTTTTTTGGCTAATAAACAATTGAAATTTATTGATTTTTAATGCTAAATCATTGTTTTACAATATTTTGTTGGTTTCTGCTGTGCAGAAAATTAATCATCTATATGTATATATACATCCCTTCTTTTTGGATATCTTTCCCATTGAGGTCACCACAGAGCACTGAGTTGAGTTCCCTACGCTGCACAGTAGATTCTCATGAGGTATGGATTTATACATGAAAAAGTAAAAGTGTTAGTTTCTCAGTCATGTCTGACTCTTTGTGATACCATGGACTATAATCCACCAAGCTCCTCTCTCCATGGAATTCTTCAGACTAGAATACTGAAATGGGTAGCCATTCCCTTCTCCAGCAGGTCTTCCCAACCCAGGGATTGAACCCAGGTCTCCTGCATTGCTGGCAGATTATTTATCATCTGAGCCAAGAGGCAAGCCCATTTAGTTGTGTATATATGTCAATCCCAATCTTGCAATTCATCCTAGACCCCCTTCCCCTCTCAGTGTCCATACATTTGTTCTTTGCATCTGTGTCTCTATTTCTATTGTGCAAATAGTTTCACCTGTACCATTTTTATAGATTCCACATATATGAAATCATATACAATGTTCTTTTTCTCTTTCTGATTTACTTCTATCTGTAAAACAGTCTCTAGGTCCATCCATATCTCTTCAAATGGTACAATTTTGTTCATTTTTATGGATAAGTAATATTCATTATGTGTATGTACCACATCCTCTTTATCCATTCCTCTGTTGATGAACAGTTTGCTTCCATATCTTAGCTATTGTAATGAACATTGGGGTTCAGTTCAGGTCAGTCACTCAGTCGTGTCCGACTTTTTGTGACCCCGTGAATCACAGCACGTCAGGCCTCCCTATCCATCACCAACTCCCGGAGTCCATCCAAACCCATGTCCCTCGAGTCAGTGATGCCATTCAGCCATCTCATCCTATGTCGTCCCCTTCTCCTCCTGCCCCCAATCCTTCCCAGCATTAGGATCTTTTCCAATGAGTCAGCTCTTTGCATGAGGTGGCCAAAGTATTGGAGTTTCAGCTTCAGCATCAGTCCTTCTAATGAACACCCAGGACTGATCTCCTTTAGGATGGACTGGTTGGATCTCCTTGCAGTCCAAAGGACTCTCAAGAGTCTTCTCCAACACCACAGTTCAAAAGCATCAATTCTTTGGCACTCAGCTTTCTTCGTCAACCAGCTCTCACATCCACACATGACCACTGGAAAAACCATAGCCTTGACTAGATGGACCTTTGTTGGTAAAGTAATGTCTCTGCTTTTAAATATGCTGTCTAGGTTGGTCATAGCTTTCCTTCCAAGGAGTAAGCGTCTTTCAATTTCATGGCTGCAATCACTATCTGCAGTGATTTTGGAGCCCAGAAAAATAAAGTCAGCCACTGTTTCTCCATCTATTTCCCATGAAGTGATGGGACCAAATGTCATGATTTAAGTTTTCTGAATGTTGACCTTTAAGCCAACTTTTCACTCTCCTCTTTCACTTTCATCAAGAAGCTTGTTAGTTCCTCTTCATTTTATGCCATAAGGGTGGTGTCATCTGCATATCTGAGGTTATTGATATTTCTCCCAGCAATCTTGATTCCAGCTTGTGCTTCTTCCAGCCCAGCGTTTTTCATGATGTACTCTGCATATAAGTTAAATAAGCAGTGTGAGAATATACAGCCTTGACAGACTCCTTTTCCTATTTGGAACCAGTCTGTTTTTACATGTACAGTTCTAAATGTACAGTGTTCCATGTCCAGTTCTAAATATTGGGGTGCATGTATCTTTTTGAATTATGTTTTTCTCTAGGTATATGCCCAGGAGTAGGATTGCTGGGTCATATGGTAGTTCTATTTATAAGTTTTTTTTTAAGAAAACTTCATCCTGTTTTCCATAGTGGCTGTACCAATTTACATGCCTACCAACAATGTACAAGGTCTCATTATTCTCCATACCCTCTTCAGCATTTATTGTTTGTAGACTTCTTGATGATAGCCATTCTGACCAGTGTGAAGTGATGCTTCACTGTAGTTTTGATCTTCATATTTCTAATAATTATGTTGAGTATCTTTTCATACTGCTTGTTGGTCATCTATATGTCTTCTTTGGAGAAATGTCTGTTTAGGTCTTAAAATGCCTATTTTTTTAATTGGTCTGTTTGTTATGGTGACATTGAGCTGCATGAGCTGTTCGTATATTTTGGAGATTATCCTTTGTTAGTTGCTTCATTTGCAAATATTTTCTCCCATTCTGAGGGTTGTATTTTTGTCTTGTTTATGGTTTCGTTTGCTGTGCAAAAGCTTTTAAGTTTAATTGGGTCTTGTTTATTTTTCTTTTTACTTTCATTACTCTAGGATGTGGATCAAGATATTGCTGTGATTTATGTCAGAGTGTTCTGCCCATGTTTTCCTCTAAGAGTTTTACAGTGTCTGAACTTACATTTAGAGATTTAATCCATTTTGAGCTTCTTTTTTCATATGGTGTTAGGGAGTGTTCAAATTTCATTCTTTTACATGTAGCTATCCAGTTTTCCCCCCACACCTCTTATCAAAGAGACTGTCTCTTCTTCATTGTATATTCTTGCCTCCTTTGTAATCTCTGGACCTTCTATCCGTTTCATTGATCTATATTTCTGTTTTTATATTACTACCATACTGTTGAGATTATGGTAGCTTTGTTGTTTAGACTGAAGTCAGGGAATCTGATTCCTCCAGCTCCATGTTTTCTTTCTCAAAATTGCTTTGGCTATTCAGTGTCTTTTGTGTTTCTATACAAATTGCAAATTTTTTTGTTCTAGTTCTATGGAAAATGCCATTGGCAATTGGATAGGGATTTCATTGAATCTGTAGATTGCTTTGAGTAGTATAAGCATTTTCACAATATTGATTCTTCTAGTTCAAGAATATGGTATATCTCTCCATCTGTTTGTGGCATCTGTTTCTTTCATCAGTATCTTACATTTTTCTGAGAGCAGGTCTTTTGCCTTCTTAAGTAGCTTTATTCCTTGGTATTTTATTCTTTTTTTTTTTGCAGTGGTAAATGGGACCATTTCTTTATTTTCTCTTTCTGATATTTTGTTGCTAGTGTATAGGGTTACAAGAAATTTCTGTGAATTAATTTTGTATCCTGCAACTTTACCAAATTCATTGATTAGCACCAGTAATTTCCTGCTTGGCATCTTTAGGATTTTTATGTATAGTATCATGTCATCTGCAAACAGTGACAGTTTTACTTCTTCCTTTCCAAATTAGATTCCTTTTATTACTTTTTCTCCTCTTATTGCCATGGCTATGACTTCTAAAACTAATGTTGGATAATAGTGGTGAGAGTGGACATCCTAGTCTTGTTCCTAATCTTAAAGGAAATCGTTTCAGTTTTTCACCATTGAGAATGATGTTTTCTGTGGGTTTGTCATATATGGCCTTTATTATGTTGTGATAGTTTCCCTCTCTGCCCATACTGGAGAGTTTTTATCATGAATGGGTGTTGAATTTTATAAAAACCATTTTATGCACCTGTAGTGAAGATCAGATGAAATTTTAATTAGGCTAAAGAAGAAATGAACATCACCCAGAGATAGATGCAGGAACTGATAAAACTTTGTAGGTCTCCACTTCTGGCTATATGGTGTCTGTGTTTTCACTGATACAATAGAGAAGTATATTATGATTAGATATAAAACATTATTATTGTTGTTTCAAAATTAAGTATGATAAGCAGATACGATGTATGTGCGTGAGTAGCTGAACAGTGGGCTGTGCCATTGCTGTAAGCTAGTTCAATGGAGATTCATTCAGAAACCCCTTTTCTAACTTATCTTCCTACAGTGTAGAACCTAGAGGTCTACAACAACAGTTTATCTATTTCCTTGTGGTAAAGCTTTATATATGACAAAGAGTTCTACAAAGGTAGATGCTCATTTGAGACTTAGAGGCAGAAATGAGAAGCATGATGTTGTAGCTATGTACTTATCATGAAAAATATACTTGTCATTTTGCTGCCTACAGGTAAGTTTTCCCTGGTACCTGTTCTTAGTCTTGGTAAAATGCTATGAGCTATATTTTGGACAACTATAATTTAATCCGGTCTAAGCAGTTAATCTCTGCTGTAGTCAATATGAAAAATAACAATGATACTAAACGTGTATTAAGCTCTTGATGTCTGTAGATATTTAACCAGCGCTTCATATGCATTATGCCACTTAGTCCTCCAAACAGCTCTGTGACGTTGGGTTTATGTTTTAGTGGTTACCATGCCTTCCACGCTATCATCAGACCTCTCAGGATAAGGACGGCGACTACTGTCACAGTCAACAGCTTCTGGTGAGAGAGAATATTTGGATCCTCATAGGCTGTCAGTGGACATTTGTTGAGTTAATGAATAACTGTGTTAAGATTTTCTTGCCTCTAGGACAAGGCAAACCCAGGGTGAAACTGATACTCTCAGTATTATTACATACAATTCCGTTGTGGTTGGGAAGAATGGTTCACAACATTCACATGTTGTGAATGCAACATGTTATATGTAAGTTCCCATGGCTGGGACAAATATAAATGTTTATATTTATTTTAAATAACAGTATAAAAATTCTGCCATAAAATGCATTTAAATAGGAAAAATACAGAAGCAATTATAAAAATCATGTCTTGGAAGAAATACAGTATGCTGCTTATAAGGAAAAGTGACCCTTTTAGAGCCAAATTCAAGTGATAAAACATTTAAAAACCCAATTTGAATTGTACCTGTTCTATTAGCCAATTTGGGGTAGTGTGTCAGAATTTATCTTTCACAGTAGGTAATGTAAATTTCTTGACAATTATATAGTAATTGTGTTATCAATTTTATAGATTTTTCAAATTATTTTACTTTCTTAATGACATTTTGTCTTTAACTTAATAAAACAAATTTTAGATTATTCTAGATTCTAATAACTAAGGCAAAATTAAATATCTAACATCTAAAGTAAACCAGTATATAGGTGATGACTACTAAAAATAAAGTAGTTTTACATCTAAATAAAATAATCCTTTATATATTAATAAATGTTTATTCATTTATAAATAAAATATTTTGCTATGAGATTCTGTAATAATTATATATATATTTACATATATACTTCCCTGTCATGTATATTGAATTTAGAGAAAGATACCATAATTACATACAATGATGTAATTACATATGTATAATTGGCTTAAAACCTCATATATATTCATATGTATATATATATTATTTCTTAAAACTTAATTTACCCTATAAAAAACTCCAGTGATATTTTTATATTTATTTTATTCTGATAATAAATATGAAGGTTATTGATAGGAGGGAGGCCAAATTTTTAATTTCATGTCAATCTTAGTTTTTGTGCCCCTTGGTAATCATTTAATCATCCTTTAAATCAGTTGCCAGTATTTTTTTCAAAAAGCGCTAACCATGAAGAAATACAAAAATATTCATGGAGCATTACTTCCCAACAATTAGGATGCTGATGGAAAAAATAATGGCAAGCAAAAAATTTAAAAATTGCAGTCCATTTCTGGACGAAACTGGAGCCCATTATCCAGAGTGAAGTAAGCCAGAAGCAAAAACAACAATACAGTATATTAACACATATATATGGAATTTAGAAAGACAGTAATGAGAACCCAACATGGGAGACAACAAAAGGAACGCAGATGTATAAAATAGTCTTGTGGACTTTGTGGATGAGGGTAAGGGTGGGATAAGATGGGAGAAGGGCATTGAAGCATATTAATTGTCATGTGTCTAATCAATCGCCAGCCCAGGATTGATGCTCGGGACTGGTGCAGCGAGATTTCCCGGGGAGGGGAGGGAGGAGGGAGGGGGGACCCGGAGGGGAAGCATATGTAAACCCATGGTGATATCATAACAATGTATGGCTAAAACAATAATAAAAAATAAAAAAAAAAAATTGCAGTCCATAAATTCATGTATCTTTCCATTAGAAGACAGGTTTTAATCAAATAAGCATACGTGATAAAATTCCAGCTGTGATCAGTCTAATGAATGAAAGATATATGGTGTAATAAAGCTATATAATTGCAAGATGTGTTCTGTTCAGAAGCAACAAGAAAGACCTTCTTGAGGTAATGAGAATTGACAAGAGTTACTAAAAGTCAGGAGAAGATACCTAATTCCATTTGCTTTTAGATCAGGTCAGTCTGGCTACCATGCAAAGATAAGACTGGGAGGGACAAGAAAAACTGCATAAACTAATGGGATGTGGGGATAGTAGGGGGCAGCAGCTATTGTAACTTTCCAGGCATTATATGGAGGATAGCTTCAACTAAGACTTCATTTTTTAAAATTTTTGAATATTCTTATTGAATTAATATAACATGGAAAGTCATGCTTCAAAAACAAAAAAAATCAAGATAATTTAGTTTTTCTACTGTTCACAAAAGCCACGTGATATAATTTTTATTGGAGTATGGTTGTTTTACAATGTCTTTAGTTTCTTTTAATATTATATAGCAAAGTGAATCATCTATATTATACATATTCAATTAAGGCATTATTGTCAGAGAAATTGAATAGTGGCAAATGTCCGTTTGGTTCTTTTTTATAATATCTATCTCTTTATTGCTATTCTCTATTTGTAGACTAATAAAATGGGCTTCCCTGATGGCTCCAATGGTAGAGTCTGCCTGCAATGCAGGAAACCTGAGTTCAATCTCTGGGTTGAGAAGATTCCCTGGAATAGGGAATGTCTACTCACTCCAGTATTCTTGTCTGAAGAATCACATGGATAGAGAAGCCTGGTGGCTATAATCCATGGCATGGGGTCACGGAGTCAGCACGATTGAGCAACTAACACTTTTTTAACATAATTCAACCTTGTTTGTTTGATTCGTTGGTCATTCCATTATAGGACCTTTTTCTTTGGAAGCTATGCTTGTTCTTAAAGCAGAATAGACAATTTTTTTTAACATGTATGGCCATTGCAATATAAATTACTTATATTTTATATTTTTTAATTATGTATTCTCTTTTTCAGTACAATTATGTGCTGCTATTTTCTTTTATGTATGATCTTCTGACAGAACATGGATAGTTGTCATTTGGTTGTGCTTGATTCTTTTATGAATAATTCCCAATATTTTTATAATAGAAGATAGCTGAGCTTACTAGTATGAATCCTTCATACTACAACCACGAGCTCAAAAAGGGAGAAAGGAAGAGCAACTGCAGTGTGCTTTGCACAGAGCCATGGGACTCCAGCAATCATCAAGGAGGAATACTAGAAGAAGAGCTGTATATAGCAGAGAATTTTTTGCCTTTATATAAAGGCAAAACTATAAATCTTGCTTTCTTGGGTATTTATCCATTAACCACAAGGGTGTTTACTAAAATGCTGATTGCAGTTTCCTACAATAAAGCTAAGGAAATATAAAACCTGGTAATCTGCAGTGTGAAAGGCACTCAGGAGTACCTAACACAAAACTTGAGGAAATGATGCCAGAACTATTTTTTTCCTCCATATGAATTTAATAAACTTCTGAAGGCTGCACATAGTTAAAGGATATAGATTTGATAGAAACTTTAAATAGATGTATCCATTTGCATGAAATGTGACCATTTAACTAATTTTAATGTACTCATTGAATGTCAGTTTTCATTTTTGTGTTTCTTTTCCTTTAAAAGAAAAGCCCTGATGGAAATGAGACATAACATTTGAAAAGTACATATTGCTCTATAATAATGTAATTCAGAATAAGTGCCTTCATCAAATTAATAAATTACTGAATTAGTGATTGAAATTTAAATATGGAAAAATTTTGTTGGTGATTTCAATTATTGTATAATAGTATTTTATTTATTATTGGTAATTATAAAAAATTATAGACACAGCAATAGAATATTTAATAAATATTAATGCTGTGAGAATTTTTACCCACACAACAATTAGATTTATATAATAATGATAAAGGATTGCTGTTATATCACTTCGTTTCTTCAACCTAAATTTTGTTCTTGGAAAATAATGTTTTGTTTCAGTTTGTTTTACAAGGTTTCTGGGAGTTCAATAGTCTTTATAGCTTTATTTTGAGAGTAATGCATTGATATAAGTATAAAACCATGTATTTTAGGCACGCTGAAGTCAGTTATTTTCCATAGTGCACACGTGGCATCTATATCTATGAAGCATTATTCTGGAGGGGAGCAGTTTTCTGTTTGGTCTTTAAATGACCTTTATTATTTGGTCCTTTGAAATCCAGGCAATATTGTGAAAGCTAAATGGGCTTAAAGATTGTGTATATCTTAATTTCCTTGGGGATGAAACAGAAGTCCAAAAGACAGTTTTAACTTATTTTTCAGAGAGAAATAAGGAATAAATGATGTGTAGGCAAAGGTGCTTTGAGAATGTAACAATGGGGAAATATTGCTTGAAAGATCATGATGAGCTATAATGAATCCTTGTTGATTAAGGTTCTTTGAACTTGATGTAAAATCCAAACTCCTATCCCTTCTTTTAAGCCCTTTAGGATCTGGTGTCTACAAACCTATTCAACCTTAAATCTTACTACTCTCCTTATCTTTCTCATTGTTGTCCAATATTATTAGAGACATAGTGTCTCCTTACTGCCTCAGGATGCTTTAACAGGTCATTGCCACTTCCAGGAGCATGAAACCCCCACTCTTTATTCATGGAAGATTCCTTGTCATTATTTAGGCTTTGGCGTTGATAGATATTATCTCCTCTCAAAGGTCTTCGCAGTTAGACCTGTTCTCCTTTGCACTTTGTTCCAGTGCCATGGGGTCACAAAGAGTCGGACATGACTGAGTGACTAAGCACACACACACAACCAGTGCCCTCTTCTTTCCTCACATAGCACTTGCTAAATATTGTATTCTTTTTAGTAATTTATTTTGATTTTTCTTGAATAGGTAGTAATTTCCAGGATGGCAGCAATATAGTCATCAACTAAACTACTGTATCCCAGACACTTAATGGGAAAGCTCAATAAGTATTTCTTAACTGAACATTGTTTTGATATTTCCCAAAGGTATTACACGTATATCCACACACAAACCAAGTACTTAACTTTCATTAGCTATTCCCTGCTAGGGTTTGATGTCTAAATATATCAACTCATCACTAACAGCTCAACTAGCCTAAAGAATCAGAATTTTGTTTATCCTATAAATAAGAATATGTCTCTAGTTTTTATGCTGGCCAACACAGAAAAGGAAGGGATGATTATAGTTGTTTGTTGCTGTATATAATATATCCCTATGGTCCAAATCAAACACATGTAGAGAGTAAATAATAAAGAGTTTCATTGCAAATTTTTCTTAAAAAATCTTCTTATTATTTTTCAAAATAAGAATATATCTTGGACATTTTCATATGTCAGTGTTTTACATTTACATTAAAATGTACTCATCTAAGCCACAACTATAGCTAGTATGACTTTTGCATCTCTTCTCTAGAGTGAAAAATAATATTCTCTAGGAAATTCTGATTGTGCTGGCTAATGCTTGCTTACCTGTCTTAACCCCACATGAATAAAATTAAAATAACTCATGTATGTCATTGTTGTTGTTGTTCAGTTGCCCACTCATGTCTGACTCTTTGTGACCCCATGGACTGCCACAAGCCAGGCTTCCCTGTCCCTCACCATTTCCCAGAGTTTGCCCAAGCTCATGTCCATTGCATCGGTGATGCCATCCAGCCATCTCATCCTCTGATGCATTCTTCTCCTTCTGCCCTCGATCTTTCCCAGAAAATTTGCATCCCCTGTGACAAGTGCTTATATGAAAACATTACTTATTATTGGTGTCCCAAACCGAAAAGACAGCAGTTCTACAAGGAGTATCAAAAAGAGCTTCATAGAGGAATTTTTATGAGACATAGTTTAGCATACAAAATAAATATAGTTGGATCATGGAAAATGGGATACAGACATGTACATAAATCCTTCACCTTTGTTAATAAAATAAAATTAACATCATTTAGGACTGACAATGGAGTGGGGAAAAAAGCTCTCCACTTGGACAGTAATAGCTAGACTATAAAATACCAGCTTGAGTTATGTAAGATGCGTTTTACTTTTGAGAATAATTAGCATATTAAAGATGTTCACTGTCATTACTAACTACTAAAGGACAAAAAATTTCAGCCCTCACTAATCTTATTTTATAGTAGAGGAAATGATATAAACAGACATCTAGAATGCATAGTAGTTTGAGAATTAAAAGAGTTGTGGGGAAAGCTGAATTGGAAAGAGGTAAAGGAAATGGTTATTTAAATTGAAATTTTAAATAGAGTTGTCAAAGAAGACCTTAATTGAAAGATGATGTTAGTAAAATCTGCAGGAAGTTAAGAGATAAAACCAGATCTGATGAGTTGTATATTGTGTTCAATGTTGTAACTGCAGGGCCTAAAATAATATCTGATACATAATGACATTTGATAAATATCTGTTGTATATATGTGTGAATAATATATAGTGTAATAATGAGAGTGTATATACCAGAAGTATCAAGAAAATTGTTTGGGCTGAATAAATGAAAGGACATGTATGTTAAGAAAAGCAATATTAGTCTTGTAGGCAATGAAGTATACAGGAATACTTTGATATAGTGTTATTAGACTCATTGATAATGCCATCAAGTATTATTTATTTGCTGGGGATATAACAATGACATAGTAGTGGAGTAAAGGGAAAGATTTTTCAGACAGCTCAGTTAGAAGAAAGGTGATGGCAAACCCATAGATATGTGTTACCTGTGGCATGAGGGTTCAGAAAAGCTTTTTTATGAAGTACTGGCAAAATCTCAACTGTACAAATACAGCTGATAATGAGGTATGGAGAGTAATTATTATCAATTTCCAAGTTTCTGACTTGATGATTGACATAGTTATTTGGTAATTCCAGTCACTTACATAACTGATTCAAGAGTATGAGCAATTTGCCTTGGAAAAAGTCAAACATAAAGTTTAGCTTTGTACATGCTGAATTTGATGTGTCTTGAGTTACAGACTGAGATATTTGATTTATTATACTATAAATATTAGATAAAATACTAGAAACACAAATAGAAGGCCAGTTATTTGTGTGTGAGTATGAAGAAGTTTAGGAAAAGCAATAAAGGGTAATTATTGTGAGGCAAATCATGAAAATTAAGCAGCATCGGCCAGTGAAGAACAGAGTATAGGTCATTTCAGTGCAGGAAAAATTATCATAAATTCATAAAACCCTGAAAGTTTATGATATGGACACAGAGTAGATAAGGCATCAACACAATCAGACAAACATATTTTATATGGAATGAGTTCCTTATGTTATTCCTTACGTGGACTTTGCTTTGTTATCATTCTTCAGCATTCCCTACTGGCTGCCATTCAAAGCCCTTTCTAGATGACTTGCTGGTGGAAAACAGAGACACGTTTCTGAAAGCAGTAAAAGACTTTACTGGATTTGACTATTATGAAAACAGGCTATCACCATAGTCACTTAAGGCTTGAAGAGTATTTTGTTTACAATAGAGTGTTTGTGATAGTGCTTGTCACTTCCCATTACCTTTTGATCAACATGATAACAGAAATGGCATTGCCAGAAGCAATTGACTTTGACATTGTGAAGGCATTTAATGGAGTTCAGTTATGGCTGAGTTTTGTATTCTACCCATTTGACTTCCACTATAATCAGTTATTATAACTTTGGGGGACAGTTAAATTGAGTGACCTCTAGGGCTACATGCTTGAAATAGCATTTTAGTAAATCTGTGTAATATATAGGCTGAGATAGTAAATCCTAACTTCAGTTCATAGGAGTATCACTTAAATGAACTTGGCAAATAGCCTGTTTAAGAATATGACTGATGCCTTGCAAAAAATGATGTATGTTTATGCTCCAATGGGTCAAACAATTCTAAAGAAAACTCTAAAAAGATAAGAATAAGGTCTCCCCCCCTTCTTTATTGCCTTTGTCAGACATTTTTTAATACTGTTGATACTACTTCAATTATCTATTATTTGAATACATAGATTGCATACCTATATTGATTAAAAGGTATTAGCAATAAACTTAGGGGTTAAATTTGGGTTATTACTAAAGTTATTTCAAAATGTCTCAGTGTTTGACTTAGGAACTCTATAAAATTCAATCTGATATTAACTGAGCAATAGATCAAGTAGTCATTTAATGAATATTGTACTTAGTATTATAGTACATCCAGAACTCAAGAAATGGAAAGTTTATTTTGAAGTTATTTTTAATATCATTAAATACAGCAAATAATACATCATACTATAAAGAAAATGCCAAATGTCAATGCCAAGTTATAGTGGACAGTAAGAATTTCATATGGAAAGAAAGAGGCTTGCAAATTTCTCTCTCTCTATATATTTTTTTCCCTCAAATTAACATGACTGTCTTGAGTATATGACTCACAAGCATTTGACTGATGTGACTCATGCTGACATCTGATGAACATAAAAGCACTTTCTTCTCTGAGTTTTTATAACTTATTGCTGGCTATGTTTCTCCACCATTAGCCTATTTTTGAATGTTGAAACTCTTCATATCCAGTAATATCTGTTTACCAGTTATAGTTAGAAGTATTTAATTACTAGTAATTGATTTGCCAATCATCACTCTAACCAACCCCAGAGTTCCAGCCTTGAACATAGATTGAATGTGCGATATTTCACAAAATGAGTTTTCTTTCCTGACTGAAGTCCAACTCTTTGTGACCCCATGAATTGCAGCATGCTAGACCTCCCTGTCCATCACCAACTCCTGGAGTTTACCCAAACTCATGTCCATTGAGTCAGTGATGCTATCCAGCCATCTCATCCTCTGTCGTCCCCTTCTCCTCCCACCTTCAATCTTTCCCAACATCAGGGTCTTTTCAAATGAGTCAGATCTTCACATCAGGTGGCCAAAGTATTGGAGTTTCAGCATCAGCATCAGTCCTTTGATGAATATTCAGAACTAATTTTCTTTAGGATGAACTGGTTGGATCTCCTTGCAGTCCAAGGACTCTCAAGAGTCTTCTCCATCCCAAATAATGATCCCGAAATAGTAGTATTCAATATGAGATATGTAATAGTAATATGTCCCAAGAAAGTCTTGGTAATGGAAAGTTGGTAATCTGTCTTTACAGTACCTTGTGACAAACCTAGGCATGTGAGAGTTGACCATAAAAAAGGCTGAGTGCTGAAGAATTGATGCTTTCAAATTGAAGTTCTGGAGAAGATTGAGAGTCCCTTGAACGGCAAGGAGATCAAACCAGTCAATCCTAAAGGAAATCAACTCTGAATATTAAATTGGAAAGACTGATGCTGAAGCTCCAATATTTTTGCCACGTAATGCAAAGAGCCAACTTATTGGAAAAGACCCTGTTGCTGGGAAAGTTGAGGGCAAGAGGAGAAGGGGTGACAGAGGGTGAGATGTTTGAATAGCATCACTGAGTCAATGGACATGAGTTTGAGCAAACCCCAGGAAATAGTGAAGGACAGAGGAGCCTGGTGTGCTGCAATTCATGGGGTTGCAAAGAGTCAGATACAACCTAGTGGCTGAACAACAATAGTGCCATAAATATGAGGGACTTGATTCATTTAATGTATCAGTCCTCCCAAAACATTGATTAGATATAAAAAGATATTCTTGTGCTTCTATTAAATAGGATATAAGCCCACAACAATTTAAATAACAACAGTAAGAATTAAATGGGTTTAATGCATACAGTGTTCAACATAGGACCTGGCACATAGGAAGTTGTCAATAACTGTTATCTAATAGTGGTACTAGTAATACTAGTGCTACCACACCAATATCAGCACAATGACCATCATCACTACCATTATTACTTGATTTGGTGCCCCATAAAACAGATCTCTAGTCATTCTATTATCTTTATACTAATTGAAATGAAAATAAGAGATTAACTAAATGTAGTAATACATGGAAAGAGAAATATAAATGCTTCCTTAAGTGAAATGTAGAAATGAGAGCTTCTCTTTTCCTATGCAATGAAGGTTCTGAGACGAGATTGGAGTCAAAGGTTACCTGAGCTGCATTCATCCTGAAATGGTTAGGTGTTCTTATTACATACTTCTGTTGCTTTCTCTATGCATTGTTGTATTTCATTTTTTTGTTTTGTTTTGCATTATCACATAGTCATAAAACAAACAGTGTCACTATTAAATTCAAGTAATTAGAATGTAATTACTATACCATATTATGAGCAAATAGTCATAACGAGAAGCATATGCAAATTTTAATGTCATTTACTAAATTTTCCAGGTCATTAATAAACTTTTATGATAGTAATATGACTAACACTTCAAATAAGCATAATGGGCACTTTCTTCTGTAAGTATTTACAACATACTACTTTCTATGTTTCCCCACCATTAGTCTGTTTTATTATATTGCAACTTCATATGGAATCAATATAAGTAAATTACTTCTAAGGCAATTTTATCAGGAACTGCCTTACATCTTTGGCAAGAAACAAACATATGAAACTGTGATGACAAATTTTGTCATCATGCAAAAATGTTTTCAATTCCTTTAATTTGTTCAATACCTACTTGCATCTATCTTGTAACAAGCACATGGGTTATGTTTTAAATCAGAATAAAGAACCCATCTGCCAATGCAGGAGACACAAGAGACGCAAGTTTAATCCCTGGGTCAGGAAGATCCCCTTGAGGAGGGCATGGCAACCCACTCTAGTGTTTTTGCCTGGAGAATCCCATAGACAAAGGAGCCAAGTGGGCGACAGTCCATAAGGTCGCAAAGAGTCATACATGACTTAAGTGACTGAGTATGCATGCATTAACTCCTTTTAAAATTCTCATTCTGTGTTTAAACATTTGTTTCTGCATCTTCTCATGAACATTTGTGTTTTCTTCATTTTCAGCTAAAGTTCGTTTACACTGCTTCTATAGTATTTCTTTCCTTTAATGTTTCCATTTTATAATAGTCACTATCATCACTCTTTTTAATCTTACGTATCTAAGCATTCATTAATCTCTGACCACCAGCCCTATTAGAGTAATCTATTTTAAAATGTCCTTAGTCATGGGATTGGATAGTTTTCTGCCTAATTGGATACTCATTTGTTCAGATGTATTCCTAGTACATCTGGCCTACAATTGCCACATAAAGCCATTTTGTCCAACTCAAATCTGAATAATGAAATGAACTTATGTTCGAATATTTACACTTAAAGTCCTAGTAGACACTTTTTTAATTAAAAATATACTTATAAACTACAGTTATTTAATGTGACTTTTCTTGGCCTTAATATCAATATCAATATGAAAGTAGATACAAAAGTGAGGTGAACGTTTTACTTTCAAACTTCTCACAAATGTTCAGATCAAACAGTTTAAAACATTCATAAATAATCATTTTCAGTATCATTTATCTATTAATATATTCCTTTTCTCCCCATGAAAATGAAGAAAAGAAAGTATCACCAAGAACTTTTTTTCTCCCTCATAAAACAGCTAAAAGTAAATAAAATAAAACTTTTCTCAAAGAATGAGGTGTTTTGATGATTATAATTTGAATATTTTAAAATTCATAATTATAGCATTAAACCACATTAGCTAATGTTATCCTTTTGTCTCTACTCCAGTTAAAAGATTTTTCCCCAACATAAAGATGTTCTTCTTATAACACTAAATGTGGTATTTTAAATGAGGTTAATTTTGATTAAAATAAGAAATTCATTACCACATTATCCATATACTCAAACACTTCAATGTACTGGCTAATTGGAATAATACATATTAAACATCTGCAGTGCTATATCATAGTGTACAAAGACCAATGAAACCATGAGATCAGCACTCACTGAAATACTCAAATTATATACCCTTGGTGGTTTAGTAATAAGAATATGGGTGGTATTTTTAACCTTCAGCTTCTAGGGTGTATGATGGATGTTCAGTGGAAATTCATTTTTTTTTTTCCACTTTGCAAGTTTAATCAGGCAAAGAAAAGATACTTGGTAACCATGGCAACATGCACAAATGAGTTGACCATTGCGACCCTTAAGACGATCAAAAATTGCTCAAGTGTGGTAGACACATGGGGATTCAGAGAAAGGGGGGCAATATTTGACTGATTTAAGCATCTCTATAATCAAAACTCAGTTACGTTTGTAGACTTGGGCCAGAAATATTAACTGGTTTTATGTCTCAAAAAAAAAGAATAAAGCAAACAATTAGTTTAATTAGTCAAGACAATAAAAATTTAGTTAGTTATTTAGGGGACTGATTTGTATGACCTATTGAATTAAAAAAAAAAAAAAAACCCACCTGCCAATCCCAGAGACAAAGAGACACAGGTTTGGTCCCTGGGTGGAGAAGATCCCCAGGAGGAGGGCATGGCAACCCACTCCAATATTCTTTCCTGGAGAATCCCATGGATAGAAAAACCTGACTGAAGCAGCTCAGCATGCATGCAAGCAATGGAGACTAGTGTTAGGCTGACTATGAAAAAGTCAAATTTTCTTTCTAAATTCATAATTTAAACCATTTAGTTTTATCATCAACTATATGATTCATATTTAAAAAAAAAACACAAGACTCCATTGTTATCCAAATGTTTCAATATGAGAAAATACAATAGAAGAAAAGAAATATCTGATCTTCAAAATTCTTTAAAATGTCTTCCTTTAAACTTAAATTGGAGAGAAACTGACTTTGGAGTGGAATTACCATAGGAGAAAAACAAGCAACATAATTTTCTGTATGTTTGCTTATTGCTTTGTAGTTCATTTCATTTAATGACTATAAGTGAATGTATGAGAAGCAGTAGATTTTAGACATCTCTACTGCAGCTATTGCGTGTCTGACCTCAGTGCTTGAATGATTACATCATATGCTGTCAAATTGTTTGGAAGAAAATACACGTCTTCATAAATCTGAAGGACGACTCTATTTCTAACTCAAATTCTCCTGAAACAGCTGCCAGAAAGAAAAGAATAAAGATGTTAAAGCCTTAGCAATTCTTATGGAAGGAATGTCTATTCTGTAACTGTGTAATTCTAATCAAAGTTATGGTAACTTGCCATTTCATGAATAATCTATTGAAACCATCATCTTCTGTAAGGATCACTATTATACACATGGTGTGAATTTCTTCCTTCAACATGATACTGAATCTCAAGTAGGGGTAAAAACTAGAGAATAAAAGTTCTAATGTATTTCAATTTATTATAAGACCAAAAGTTTCAAACTTCTGCATTTTTATTTTCTTCTCTTTGCTTTAATATCATTGCTTTATTTCTCTTTAGAGAAAAATAACTGTGAACCAGCTTCTAACTGAAAGTCTTTTCCATATGTTAGTTTAAGAAACCAGTAGAGAAAATCATCACTATTTCTGTGAAGGTCTGCCTGAGAACATTTACTGCCACAGAAATGTTGGATCATTTAGGATCAGATCATTTAGGCTCACGGTTTGTTTGCAGTTTTTAAGACACACCACTTTTTCCCCAATACTTCCTATTCAAAAAAAAGCACAGATGCTCAGAAATTAAGGAGCATGTTTTAATTATTGTGCCTAGCATCACGTATTTTAATGGTAATAAATAAAATCATTTCATGTAAACATTCAATTAAATAGATAAAAAATATGCCCATAATATTGTAACAATGATCAAGACAGCAGTTCCCACTAAAGCAGCCATACACTGATTGCTCTCCTCTTGCTAAATGCCAGCAGTCAATAAACTTCATTTCCATAACCTGGGTGAGTTGAAACATTGTGTCACTTTTACTGGCCTCATTCTAATGTCCTGTTGGAAATAGTTCTTACGTACTTCATAACAAAATTTACAGACCACTGTCATTCAAGAAAAGAGATCCATAATCATTTCAAAGTGCATTTGGATGCTCTAATGTCCCACAACACGAATTCTTTTTTTCTGTTTGGCTAAAAATAAAAATAAATTAGTTACTAAAAATAAGGGGTTTGCAGTTTTGTTTGTTGATTTTGTGTCCACATAATTTTGTTAATATCATAATGTAGTTCTTGATATGTTGTTACCAATTAGTATTGAATAGACTTTGATTTCCAGGGACAGAACCAACCCAAATGAACAAAAGCAAATTTGTTGGCCCATACAACTGGAAGTTGTAGGACAAAACAAATCTTAGGCACAGTTGGATCCAAGAACTCAACTTGTGGATTTGCTCTCTCTCTCTCTCTCTGTTCTGCTTTGTTGTGTCAGCATCATTGTCTTCTCTGTTGATCAGACTTTTTCACACGGAAAAGAGGCTGAATGCCCCCAGCTGTGCCTTCACACTCACACAATGCCGCAAGTTAGTCAAGAGAAAGGGAAACTGAATTTTGCAATATTTTTGATATGCAGTAAAACAGAATTTGTGCTTGTTTCTCTGCATGTGCACATGCAATTTTTCTGGGAATGTTTCCTTAATCTTCTTCAAATTCTCAAAGGTATATCATAGTTTATTCATCTAAAAATCCTTTACAACCTTTCCTTGGCTTACTGCTGGTCCCCTGCTAAATCATATGATTTTGGCCAGACTTCCTATTATACTACCTCTCAGTTCTGATGAAGGTCCGTATTAGAATTTTATTACTTAATTTTCTGGCCGTCATCATGATTGGTTCAGAAAGCAATCTGATTGGTTCAGGATAACAGAGACACCCACATAAAGGCCAATAAGAGATTTTTGCCTTGATGTTTTTATTTTAAATTGGCACTAAAGAATCCAGGAGTCTCAAATTTAAGCATCTGGTTCACACTAGTGCTGTAATATATTGATTCTGTCTGCAAACAGCTGCCCAACAATAATTTGCATAATGTTTTCATTTGCTTGGCTTAATCAGTAGGCACCAGGCAATTAATT
This sequence comes from Antilocapra americana, assembly GCA_007570785.1. NCBI lineage: Eukaryota > Metazoa > Chordata > Mammalia > Artiodactyla > Antilocapridae > Antilocapra > Antilocapra americana. Next base: position 31,402,843 of record ML661885.1, read on the forward strand.
TAATTAATCCAAATCAACAAATGTACCTGGAGAAACTACAGTATGCCAGGAATTGTTCCAGATACTTCGTCTTAAACAGAAGATTATAGCTCTGGAAGTTTACTCAAAAGCTTATAGCAGTTGACCTTGGAAAAGGATAAAGATGTCTAAAGTAGTGCGATGATCTTCAACCATATCAAATTAAAAGTTCTCTTTCTAAAAGATAAATATTGCATAATATTCGTTTAACCTTCTGAACTGAAGTTTATGTATAATATCTCCTCCTATGTATAGTTTCAAAAATATTCAAATCCCTTAACTAAATAATAAAGCATGAATAATCTTTTAAAATAAAATCATTGTTATTTTAAAATATATGTACTACTTAAAATGACTATTAGGTTCATGAAATATTCCAAAAGGACAATTCTGCCTTCCAAGTTTTAGATTTCAAAAGACCAAAGTAGTTCAATTATGGGTAATAGTTTCATTTGCTTGTTTAGCTTGGTTTCTAACTTCCCAAGGCTCCATGCACTGCAGCCCACAGGTCTGACCCATGTCATGCTAGCAGGCAGTTCAGACATGACAAATATGTCTTTAAACATTCTCAATAATTACACAATTTTAACTGTGTGTCATGAAGTTTTTAGCTTAAGTGCTTTATTGTAATTTTGATTTATTCCACTAATGAAGAGCAAAATATTATGATGGCCAATACACCACATTGTTCTGGGCCTCTTCTGTGACAGCTGCAATGGGTCACTGTCTAGTAGAAATTTCAACTTTACTTTTATTACATTTTCTCTAGGACAGTTCTTTGATAACATTGTAAAGTTCCCACTTTGTTAGAAGTTTATTTTAGATGGTTTCCCAATATGTATAGAGTAATAGTAAGAAGCAAACTACACATCTTTCGTCTTAGTTTTCTAATTTAAATATTAAGGAGAAATTGGAACTTAATTTATGCTGACCCTCAGAAAATCAAACTTGAGTAAGAATACTGCAAACCTGAGGATAAATAGCAGAATTGACAAATGCATTGAAATTCATAGCATGATAAAATTTTATTGCCATGTGTAAAGTCCAGAACGTACTTAGAGTTAAAACTTTGGCAAACAGTTGGCCATAAACCCGAAGACTCACTGTAAAGACCTGGCAGCACTATAAAGAAACATAGAATGTGAGCGAGAAGATTTGGCCATGGGATGATCAAGTGAAAAGCAATGATTGTACTCTCCTATAGTTCTGAACTGCTTTAAAACTTTCAGAAACATTACATCAACAGTAATGATCAGAAAAAGATGAACATGAGAATATACCAGTATGTTATATCTAGATAAGGCCTTTTTGATAGTATAAATTATAATGTATGGGGTACAGTAGATGAAACCCAAAACAAAGGAACTCTTTCCTAGACTGAGGCCTTATAGATATTAAATGATTGCAGCTGAAAGAAATATTTCATTTAAAAGCCATATCCATATTCAATATCTGAAGAGATTGATATTTGAATTCCCATTTGGATTGTCTTTATTTGGGGAAAATCCTCTGACTAGGCATTTAGCTACACAAATTAAAATCAAGGACATACTCATTATTCTGAAGAAAACTGAAATGACCTAAAAGCAAATATTTTAGGCTGTTAGCTAACTCTTAGAACAGAAATGCTAATTTTTCTCTTGAAAAGTGAAAGTGTCAGTCACTCAATCATGTCTGACTCTTTGTGAACCCATGGAATCAGTCTACCTAGTTATTTACCATCTACCCATCTATGTACCATCTGTCATCTCTATCTAATTTCTGTGGCACTGTGTCTGTGTGTGTGTGTGTGTGTGTGTAAGTGAATAATGATGAGGAGCATCAGAAGTGCAATTTATTCAGAGGACCAGAGGACAAATCCACAGCACAGTATCAGGTCTGAAATTTTCCCTGAAGGATGGATTATTCACTCTGGCAGTTGTCCTGAGAAGGGCATGATTCTGAGGCAGAAAGTGGGAATTACATGAGTCATTTTGTAGAGGAAGGGAGGGAGTTTTGACTTTCCCTGTGTGTCTTGGTATTTAGGGCCCTTCAAAGATACCCAGTGCACTCCTATTGGTGGAGGTGGTTTTCACTGGGAGTCATACTGCTCTAATGGGCATTTTGAAAAGGAACAAAGGGCAATTTCTCAGTTACTAAGTATCTTGATAATTAGAAGGAAAAGCCAAAGATCCTAGTCTTTCTGTTATACACACACATATGTTAAAGATAACATATGTTTCCTGAAGTCAAAAGTCTGCTTAAATGACCTGTACCTAACTCTATTTTACATATAAACCAAGGTGGGTTTTGATGAGTTTAACATTCACTTGCTTTTTCTTATAATGCCACAATTGTGAAGATCAAGTTGTTTACTAGTGAGAGCACTGCTAGGGTATGATAATACAATATATCTACCTTGGAGCTGCTGCTTTCATTGTTTAGCTATATGTAGCTGCCAGTCCTACTTAAGGTTACAAGCTTTATTTTAATTATTTTCTGTTTATTTTTTAATACATTTTGAAAGGTTTGTGTTTATGTTGTATTATACCTGAATTTCACTTTATTATACAAACTAAATATTTGAAAATATTTATTATTAAAAAGAGCATTCAATTTAATAGAGTTGAGGATCACCAACACAGGTGGACAAGGAACAAGTCAAGGAAGAGCATTATAAGTTATCCTTTTGTAAAATTACTTTTGCATTATGCTGATCATCTTACAAAGTGTTCCAAAAATCTCAGCTGGATCTCAACAGTAATAAGAAAATACCCCAAACTTTGGGTATGATCTTGGTCCTGGCTTACAATTAAAATAGTGGTTATTAAAACATTTTTCATTTCTGAAATGCTGATTAACTAAAATATTTTAGAGCTGTGTTAGACCCTGATACCAATAAGAATCCAGTAATCCCTCTAGCCTTTAACTTTTAAGATAGTACCTGTACCTTGATCCCTGAACAGTCTTGATTCCAGGCAATGGTTTGGAGATTAATCAAATCCTGCTGCAGAATCCAAATGATTGTCACATATGTCTCTGTGAAACTTTTATATAAATGGGGCCAGGTACTTATTTAAACCTCGCCTTCAATATTGCTTCACATTTGGATGAAATGGTTTTAAAAAGCCTGGGTGTCCACTCATTTGATGCTATCATAAGACTTGAGCCATGCCATTTCCTGCCAGTGCATAGACACTCCCATCTCAGCCGCACACCCCACCTACAGTAAAACCCCAAGTGAATCTCCCTTCCTTGCTTTCTCAAGTCATTCTGGACCAGCTTGAGATACTTGTCCTGGCTTCCCGAGAGATCTGTATTATGTAAGTAATAAATAAGTTCTTACGTTTCTGGCTACGTATGACATCACACTTCGACATCTAAACTAGGACAAGTAAACCGAGTTTTGACTAGTCAACAACAACAGCAACAATTAGAAGCTAGAAATGGTAAGATATCTGAAATTGCCCAAGAGAAAATAACTGTCAAGATGGAATTGCATAACCAAGCAAATCTCAGAATGAAAGTCAACAGATTATCAGATATATTAAAAATAAGAGTTCACTAGGCACTCTTTACAATAAATTATAAAGGACATACTCCAAGAAGAGGATCTTACCTTAGAAGGACTAAAATGTCTGAAGAAATAAAGGTGAAAAAAATTTACTACCATTTAATTTTATAAGAGAGCCATCTGCACAAAGATTTCATGATCACATGACTTAAGTTGAAACAAACAAAAATCCTAGCTACATGGCATTAGGTGTGTGGTCAACTGAAAGCACCAGAAATTGGGAACAAAAACTAAGAAACGGCAAGAGAAAGGTATATAAATACCTGAATGTCATTGCTTGATGAGGGGACAGTGATTTCAGGGAGAGGAAACAGAAAGGGCAATATTGGAGAACCAGAAGAGCTGAAAGCAAGGAGAGCTGGTGACATGGCTGGTAGCTAGATTCCCAAAAACTTAAATATCCACATAGGTTTTAGAGACAGGGGTCACTAGAAGTTGACATTATATGGTATTTGCTTAATATAGTCAAAATTTTTATTTTCCTAATAACACACTGAAACCTCCTACATATACCAAATATTTGAATGGCAATTAAGGAAAGAAGCAGGGCTTCTTGTCTATACTGATATAATAGGAACAGGAAAGAAAAATAAGCTTAGTGGGAGAAACACTAAACTAAATCAGTACATAGAGGCTCTGAGCCCAGAGGCTAAGGGTACTCTTGGGAAAGCAGGAATAACAGAAACTTTGGAAGAGATCTGAATTGGGGATAGTAATTGTTAACGGTTGCAATTTTAGATAAAGTGTTCAGGGAAGTCTTAGTGACAAGATAACACTTTAAAAATGTAGATCACAGCAAAAATTTGTTGCTGTAGGCAAGGGACAAAAATAGTAACTAGTTGAATACAAGTCACTCTTGGAACAAAGTAAGTTCAACATGAGTGTTATTGAATATTATTTTATTGAGAAGTAGTTTTGGTTATATGAGGGAAAGACACAAAAACATACATTTGGGAAACAGAAACACTTATTGATAATTAAGCATCTTGGGAAAATTAGAGCAAATAGAAAGTCAACATTTTGTGAAATCAGTAGTTTGAGAAAACGAAGAAGCAAGGACACTATTAATGTGATATCTATGACATTCTAATCTTCCATGCATGGGTTGAATGCTGTTTATAAAATATGTCCTATGTATTCTTTTTATGTCAAACCTAAAAACATAAGTCTTTGAAGTTTCTATTGTCTAGAGTAAATCCAAGCAACAGTTAAGGTTTCCTGCCGCTGTTCATTTAGAAACACAGGGAATTGCAAGTTAACATAACAAAGAAAGCCACTATTTATTAAAAATAATTGGAAAATATTTTAGTGGAAAGTGTTTTGTTCTGCAAAAGCTTAAGCATCACACTTGTATCACTAAGGAATGCACCATGTGAAGAGATAAATGTAAGGAATAGAGTTCCTAGCAGAATTTGATTAAATCAAATCTGCTAGATAATACAAAAAAATGGCCCTTTTGTTACATGTTAAGATGCATGCACACCATGAGATTTAGGTTCTGATACTACTCAAAAATAATAAACAGATATCCAAGTGTCAAGCTTTGGATTTTTTTTTAATAACTAACATATCAGTTTTGATTTGGGAAAATAGGCCTAAAAGCTAATGGTGTAATACATCAAAAAGGAATAAAATAAATGCAAAAATGTGTATGGAATACAAACAAGACTATCCACAAGTTTTCATTAAAAAGTATTTTGACTCAACATATATGCAACTTACAGTTACAAAGCAGACTATTATGAGGCATCATAAAAATATATTACTGGATATATGAATCCTCAACAAGTGGTCTGAACCAAAGCACTCAGATTTGATATTTAATATCTAAATGTTTATTGTTGGCCTGAGGAAAGGAAAGATGCCTTAGTTCAGTTCACTTCAGTCACTGAGTCATGTCCAACTCTTTGCAATCCCATGAATCACAACACGCCAGGCCTCCCTGTCCATCACCAAATTCCGCAGTCTACACAAACCCATGTCCACTGAGCCATCTTATCCACTGTCGTCCCCTTCTTTTCCTGCCCCCAATCCTTCCCAGCATTGGGGTCTTTTCCAGTGAGTCAGCTCTTCTCATGAGGTGGCCAAACTATTGGAGTTTCAGCTTCAACATCAGTCCTTCCAATGAACACCCAGGACTGATCTCCTTTAGGATGGACTGGTTGGATCTCCTTGCATCCAAGGGACTCTCAAGAGTTTTCTCTAAAACCACAGTTCAAAAGAATCAATTCTTCAGCACTCAGCTTTCTTCAGCATCCAGCTCTCACATCCATATATTACTACTGGAAAAACCATAGCCTTGACTAGATGGACCTTTGTTGACAAAGTAATGTCTCTGATTTTAAATATGCTATCTAGTTTGGTCATAGCTTTCCTTCCAAGGAGTAAGCGTCTTTTAATTTCATGGCTGCAATCACCATCTGCAGTGATTTTGGAGCCAGAAAAAATAAAGTCTAACACTGTTTCCACTGTTTCCCCATCTATTTCCCATGAAGTGATGGGACCAGATGCCATGATCTTGGTTTTCTGAATCTTGAGCTTTAAGCCAACTTTTTCACTCTCTTCTTTCACTTTCATCAAGAAGCTTTATAGTTCCTCTTCACTTTCTGCCATAAGGGTGGTGCCATCTGTATTTCTGAGGTTATTGATATTTCTCCCGGCAATCTTGATTCCAGCTTGTGCTTCTTCCAGCCCAGCGTATCTCATGATGTACTCTGAATATAAGTTAAATAAGCATGGTGAAAGTATATAGCCTTGACGTACTGCTTTTCCTATGTTGAGCCAGTCTGTTGTTCCATGTCCAGTTCTAACTGTTGCTTCCTGACTTGCATACAGGTTTCTCAAGAGGCAGGTCAGGTGGTCTGGTATTCCCATATCTTTCAGAATTTTTCACAGTTTATTGTGATCCACACAAAGGGATTGGTATAGTCAATAAAGCAGAAATAGATGTTTTTCTGGAACTCTCTTGCTTTTTCGATGATCCAGCGGATGTGGGCAATTTGATCTCTGGTCCCTCTGCATTATCTAAAACCAGCTTGAACATCTGGAAGTTCACAGTTCGCATATTGCTGAAGCCTGGCTTGGAGAATTTTGAGCATTACTTTACTAGCGTGTGAGATGAGTGCAATTGTGCAGTAGTTTGAGCATTCTTTGCATTGCCTTTCTTTGGGTTTGGAGGGAAAACTAACCTTTTCCAGTCCTGTGGCCACTGCTGAATTTTCCACATTTGCTGGCATATTGAGTGTAGCACTTTCACACCATCATCTTTCAGGATTTGAAATAGCTCAACTGGAATTCCATCACCTCCATTAGCTTTGTTTGTAGTGATGCTCTCTAAGGCCAACTTGACTTCACATTCCAGGATGTCTGGCTCTAGGTGAGTGATTACACCATCGTGATTATCTGGGTCATGAAGATCTTTTTTGTACAATTCTTCTGTGTATTCTTGCCACCTCTTCTTAATATCTTCTGCTACTCTTAGATCCCTACCATTTCTGTCCTTTATCTTTGCCCCATCTTTGCATGAAATGTTCCTTTGGTATCTCTAATTTTCTTGACGGGTTCTCTTCTTTCCCATTCTATTGTTTTCCTCTATTTCTTTGCATTGATCACTGAGGAAGGCTTTTTTTTATCTCTCCTTGCTATTCTTTGGAGCTCTGCATTCAAATGGGAATATCTTTCCTTTTCTCTTTTGCTTTTCACTTCTCTTCTTTTCACAGCTATTTGTAAGGACTCCTCAGACAGCCATTTTGTTTTTTTGCATTTCTTTTTCATGGGGATGGTCTTAATCCCCATCTCCTGTACAATTTCATGAACTCTGTCCATAGCCTAGTGTTATTTCATGATTTAGATAGCCAGAGAATTGTCATCTCTTCTTTTTCCGTCTATTCATCTTTGATATTTATTTCCTTCTGCTCAAATACCAAAAGGAAAAAAAAAATCAGACACCAAAATCAAAAACCAACAAGGAAAAGTATTGTTACCTATTTGAAAAAATCAATTGAATTTTGTTATGTTTACATATATTTAATTTATAGTTTAGAATTAGGTCACATTTTTATCTTAACAGACTCTTCATTAATATATTTCTCTTCTGTAACTAAATTATAATTAGATTCCTATAAGGAGGACAGGATTTATGGATGATTATTGTTATTTGTATCTACATTTACTTTATTTCATTTTGAAATATAAGTGAAGAAGTTACTGAAGGCATTTGAATAAAAAGCAACATGATCTTAGATAATGTCCTAATAAATTTTCATGAATCACTTTATTCAGTTCAGTTCAGTTGCTCAGTCATGTCTGACTCTTTGTGACCCCATGAACTGCAGCACGCCAGGCCTCCCTGTCCATCACAAACTCCTGGTATCTACCCAAACCTATGTCCATCAAGTTGGTGATACCATTCAGCCATCTCATCCTCTGTCTTCCTCTTCTCCTCCTGCCCCCAGTTCTTCCCAGCATCAGAGTCTTTTCCAGTGAGTCAACTCTTCTCATGAGGTGGCCAAAGTATTGGAGTTTCAGCTTCAACATCAGTCCTTCTAATGAACACCCAGGACTGATCTCCTTTAGGATGGACTGGTTGGATCTCCTTGCAGTCCAAGGGACTCTCACGAGTCTTCTCCAACACCACAATTCAAAACCATCAATTCTTCGGCGCTCAGCCTCTTTCACTGTCCAACTCTCACATCCATAGATGACTACTGGAAAAACCATAGCCTTGACTAGACAGACTTTTGTCGGCAAAGTAATGTCTCTGCTTTTATAATCACTTTATAAAGTGGTTTTTTACCTTGGTTACAAAATTATAATTTCTATCAATAAAGATCCAAAATAAAATATTCTTTAATACTTATTCCTTTACAAAAATTGAAGTGGCATTTATTTTTTGAGTATACATTCTAGATTTAAAGTTTAGTGACTACTAGTGAATGTCGCTCAGTTGTGCCTGAATCTTTGTGACCCCATGGAATAAACAGTCCATGGAATTCTCCAAGCCAGAATATTGGAGTGGGTAGCTTTTGCCTTCTCCAGGGTCTCTTCCCAACCCAGGGACTGTATCCAGGTCTCCCTCATTGCACGCAAATTCTTTACCAGCTGAGCCACAAGGGAAGCTCAAGAATACTGGAGCGGGTAGCTTATCCCTTCTCCAGTGAATATTCCTGACCCAGGAATCTAACTTTGGTATCCTGCATTGCCAGTGGATTCTTTACCAACTGAGCTATCAGGGAAGCCCTTCCTGGCTACTACTAACACATCAAATTGTTGAAAGTTATCATTTCTTCATTTATTCTCCCTCCTGGAAGTCTTCACATGCAGACCCAACATTCTTAATCCTTCCATTGTTTTTAAAAATGTGTTTGTTTTTAATTGCAGAATAATTGCTTTACAATATTGTGTTGGGTCTACCAAACGTCAACATGAATCAGCCATGGGTATACATATGTCCCTTCCCTCTTGAACCTCCCTTCCATCTCCCATGATGTGGCTTTATATTTCCTCACTATAAGCCTCTTCTTTGAGTTTCTGCTATTTGTTTTGGCTTTTCTAAAACAAAATACATAAAATTTCATGAAACACTTCACAGCAGACTGACGAATATGAGGCAGCCTAGGACTCTCACTCCATTTTGTACTAGGTCTTATTTTCTACAATGAATACCAAAATATTTTCTTTGGGAGAATGCACTATAATGCATTATAGATGCATCCATTATAAATAGCAATTTAAATAACACTTCAGAAACTGAACTTTTAAACTTTTGTGAAAAAAACAAATATGCATTGTGGACACAGGCTCCCGTACTCTTCTTGGACACGGAAAGTAGGCTTCTGTTCTGGGCTCTTTGCACTTGCTGATTGCTCTCGCTGAAATATTCTTCTCCATTTACCTACATGGCTCATCATTGTCTTCCTTTTTGCATTTGTTCATATGTTATCCTTGCAGTAATACCATCACCGACAGTATTCCAATCACTCCATTTAAAATTACAGACTCCTTCCTTGCCATTCTCTCTTTCCTTCTCTGAAACTTTTGATTATCTTACCTCTTATCTACTTTACTTATTTTGTATATCAACTGTATTGCCCTGCTAGAATGTTAGTTTCATTGAGGACTGGATTTTTGTGTTTTTTATGTTTTTTTTTGTTTGTTTGTTCATGGTTGTATTTCTAATGATACAGCAGTGCTTGAATAAAGTAAATGTTCAATAAACATTCATTGCATGAATAAATTCTTTGAAAACACTCAATAATGTCATATTTCTTTTCATTAAAAATGAACTCAGTCTGGTGAGGTAAAAAGTCACTCAGAGACAAATGCACTAAATAAAATTTGGACACAGCAAATCAAAAAGCAAAACTAGTTTTTGCATATGTATTAAAATATAAATGTTACAGAAACTCAGCTTCAAAATATATGCTTCTCAGGCCAACAATAAAAATTCAGATCTTAAATGTCAAATCTTAGTGCCATGGTTTAGATCCATTTGTACTAAATAAAATAAGGCTTCCTCAAGGTTTCCCATTTTTAAATGATTAACTATTGGGCCTTTTCTAATCAAATCATAAACAAAGAGGTACTCATGTTTAAATGGACACAGTGTTAATAAACAAAAATTTAAGTAATAACATTAAGAGTCTCTCAAAGACAATAACCAAAATTAGTTCATTAGGCTCAAAGCAAACTATACAAAAATTTGGAAAAGGAAAATGTAAGATTCATAGTTGTTATAGAAAACTTTTACTACTAGATATGTTGTGGACTTGTGGCCTCTTTGTGTTTTAGAAAGATAAAATGATGTGACTACTATACATTGGAGTCTACAGTAGCAAATGTAATACAACATAGTAATATTTATCAGGGAAAAATACATGCTTATGACTTTTTGAATTTTAGAAATACAAATAGAGAATTGCAGATTTGCATTTCAAAAGCAAAACTATATGAAGTGATAAAATATATGAAATTTCTTAATGTGTTAACCAAGCTAAAAGTACTTCAGGAGCAACACAGCTAAGGGATTATTTTTTATACAGTCTAATTTTCCACTTTATGCAGACGAGCTTCATTAAAACCACATGTTTATTCAAAGATCAAACACAGAATTTATTGTATCATTCTTCTCACCTTAGTTTTTCTAACCTTAAACCAAGGGCATCCATGATATTCTATGTGAGAATTCAGATAAAATATATTTTATATCATAGAATATAGAATGCTATATTCTAGAATAGCATTCATGGAGGGAATGAGAGGTAAAGAAATATTTTTATCCTCCAAATTTTGTTAAAAGGAAAACCATTACAATTGCTCTTTTCACAATAATCTTATCTATGTACTTGAGAAGAATATTTTTTTATAAATATGGCTAATTGAAATGGCAGAGTTGATTAGATTTTGTTTTACCAGAAATAAAACTTGCTCTTCTTCCATTTAATCATTCAGTAAATATTAGAGAAGATTTTTGTTTGTTTTTTTAATAACCAGTATAGGACAGGTTTTCATGGCCAGAAGAGAATTCTCAGATAGTTCTGATTGCTTTTCCATGTACTGACTCTCTGACCTGTGCTGTTCAAAACCTCTGCTGCTTGCTGTATTTTCATGAGGTTAAATAGCTGGGGGCGGGGGGGGGGGGAGTACATTTTGTGAAGTCTATTTATTTTTATCACCACTTATTTTTAAAGACTGGGTAAGCATAAGCACTCAGGAAAATAATTACCTTGGACTATTTCTAAAAAAAAAAAAATCACTTTGTGGTTAAACTAAGATTAGAAAATTATCAGAAAGTGGTTTGATTTTGGAGAAGTTCCTACCAGATTCAGCACTTCATTTACTTCAACAATACTTTCACACCTCATTTTCTCTTCCAGTGATGCTGTCCATTCCAGGGCCCCATGACACATAAAACTTAAGTATTCAGAAAGTTGTCAACAAGAATGTTTACTTGCCTAGTGATGTTTAGCTTAGAAAAATAAATGCAACAGAAATCACAGCTGTACTTCCTAAAGCACTCTGAAAAATAAGATCTGGAGCTTCAGTACAGAGAATTTCTACAACCTAACCTAGAATTTTGCCTCCAAGATATGGAAATTTGGAAATTTTCTTAAAGAGTTGGCCAGACATTCTTTGTAGGGAAATAATTACACTATTTACAAAATCACTAGGGTGTAGGATCTAGAAACAACAGCTGCGGGGGCTATTAAAAGGACAGACTGCACTGTTACAGCCCTTGTGCAAGAGCTCCAGACTGGACAGCCGTCTTGTCAGCCCCTCCTGCGTGTCAGAACCACCCTAGCAGAAGCTTCACCTACAGACACGCTCCTGAGTTTCTGTTCTTAGGATGCAAGAGGTGTGCAGCTTAACTGAAGTTGAAAAAAAGTGGGAAAGGAGAAATACAGATCCATATTGTATTCTTCAATGAAATAAATTATTTACTGTGAGTTCGATAGATCTATGACAAGGACGTAGATCAACATATGACTGACAGATGAATGAATGAATATATATACATTCATCTGTCAGTCATACACACACACATATATATATATATGATATATTCAAGTAGCTTTGTTTAATGTATTATAAACTTAAAAATGCCACTTGAAAGAAGTCAAGCTTCCCAGCTGTCCCAAGAGCAGAAGCTAAAACAATAGGTCCAAAGTCAAACAGATGACCTTTGTGTTGAAACTTAAAACTAATAAGAAGTTACTGTGGAGAAATGTTCATCCCAGGTTTGATGAAGAAAAAAATTTCACTCCTACAAGGACCCTGGCGCTATCTTGATGTGTATTAATCAGATCCCTATTGGGCTCAATAACTCGAAGAACATGCTTTAAAGCTGCCCCATATGCCTTATAAATAGGGCACCCAGAGCCACCTTTAAAAAATTCATTACCATAAAAGTTAACTTCATCTTCAGTGCATCCTATTTATCTACTTTATTCACTGCCATTCCTTGCTATAACTTTCAACCTTTTTTTCATTGAGTACATATGCATTTTATTATTATATATAAAGACGCCATCTAGATTTCCTCCCATGTTCTAGTTTTGATTGTGTAGAATTGTAAACCATTGCTGCATGTTAACTTTCAACCTTTTAACCCACCACTTCTAAAAAATAAGGACTTGCTGATACAGCATCATCTTCTAGGTAAAAGGAATTTGTGCGTATTTCTCAGCTACTTATATATGCATTTTAATACTTTGATCTCAAAGTATAAAATGAAATGTGCTTTTACTTACCAAATAATTTAAGATAGGAAGTGGAAGGAAGGATAATTTTGTGGAGGTCTTCTGCTACACGAAGAAATAATGTATTCTAGGGTAACAGAATGTTGGTACAGAGATTTAACCTATTTCCTTAAGTTTTAAATTTTAGCATATATAGACAGTTAATCACAAACTGATGAAATCCCATCTTGTTCTATGTTGCAAAACATTTCTCTGTTTTCTTGAAAAAGATGACTGTTAAACCAAAATAATTGCAGTTTCTCATTAGGGAAATAGCACAATCAGCCAGATGTTATTCATTCATTCATTCTTTCTTTCTTTCATTTCTGATGTGTTTATGCAAGCATTAGTTGCTACACTTTTATGGAGCTCTTATTATATACCAGGCATTTTTTACCCAAAGAATGTCCTAAAATGTCCTAAAATGATCAGACTCAAGCTGTAGGAGAACTTCTGGTAAAAGAAAATCCTCATTAATCAGTATTTCAACAGATGTGATGTGATATGTGTGTGTGTGTGTGTGTGTGTGTGGTAAAGATGCTCCAACAGTAAAAAAACCTTGCACACTAAATTTGACTCTCAGCCCTGATGGCTCTTCATTGAGGTCTCATGAGGATATTCCTTAATATTTTTAAATTACATTTTTCTTTTCTGAAAAATGGGGATCATAATCATCTCACAGAGTCGTTACAAGGATAAAATGATTAAAATATGTAAATTATTTAGATAATTGAATAGAATACATATATTAACTGGTACATACAAGTTATCTTTTTTAAAACTATGTATTCAGTATCATTTAGCAGGTGAGATAGTTAGTTTTTTGTATCAACCTGGCTAGGCTGTTGTACCCAGTTATTATAATCAAGTGCCAATCCAAGTGTTGCCATAAATATATTTTTGTAGATGTGGTTAATACATTGAGTCAATTTGAGTGAGTCATTGAAAGTCACTCAGTTGCATCCCACTCTTTGCAACCCCATGGAATATACAGTCCATGGAATTCTCCAGGCTAGAATACTGGGTAACCTTTCCCTTTTCCAGGGAATCTTCCCAACCCAGGGACTGAACCCAGGTCTCTCGCATTGCAGGCAGATTCTTTACCAGCTGAGCCACAAAGCCCAAGCATACTGGAGTGGGTAGCCTATCCCTTCTCCAGAGGATCTTCCCCACTCAGAAATCAGACCTGGGTCTCCTGCATTGCAGGCAGATTCTTTACCAACTGAGCTATCAGGGAAGCATAAGTGAAAGCGAAAGTCGCTCAGTACTGTCCCATTCTTTGGGACCCCATGGACTATATAGTCCATGAAATTCTCCAGGACAGAATACTGGAGTGGGTAGCCTTCTCCCTTCTCCAGCGGATCTTCCTGACCCAGGAATTGAACTAGGTTGTCCTGCATTGCAGGCAGATTCTTCACCAACTGAGCTACCAGGGAAACCCTATATAGAGTCAGTTGGTTTTAAGTAAAAGCCATGGTGCCTTCAATTATATGAATGGTTCTCATCCAACCAGCTGATGACCTTAAGAGGAAAAACTAAAGTTTTCCAGCAGAAGAGGAAATTATACCCAAGATTGGTACATTAATTCCTGCCTACATTTCCAGGCTCTTGGCATGCCCTACAAACTTTTAGAATAGCCTGGCCAGTCCCAACAATCATGAGTGCCAATTTCTTAAAATGAGTCAAGCATATGTATATGCACAGACACAAATACACTACTGATTCTATTTCCTATAAATAGGACACATATATATGTATATTTGCATACACATATGAATATATTATGTATATTCTGTCAATATTATTGGTTCTGTTTCTCTGAGGATCTTGACTGATACAGTAGGGGAAGCACAATAGTGATTTTCTATTAATAAACTGTATGTTTTAGTTTTGTTTTGTGCCTGATAACCAGCCATCTGTGCTTCAATCACACACTTCACCTAAATAAAATTTCACATGTATAACAGCATCAGTGACTAAGAAATGATAGAAGTTTCGATGGGTAAAGAGAAGACAATGTGTATTGTAAAGGAACCATAGCCCTAAAATGATTTTTAAAAAGAAGAAACCTACAGCTCTGTAATGAGAGCCCTGTATGTCTCCTTTCTCAAAGTGTTCCTTCTGAGCCGTACACTGCTTTTTTCCCCTTTTTTCTCATTCTCCTTCCTCCTTTCCAAGGTGCTGTATTCTTCTGTGCATTGCCCTTACATGCTTGATTCCATTTATATGCAAAGTAATTTAATTTTATTTCCTATCAGTATTAAGCAGTGCACATAATCCCATGTATAATTTTATGTCCTCAAACATGTCAAAATCATTATACCAAAGACAAAAAATTTGCCTTGCTTTTAGAAAGTTACTATCACAGAGAATTGCATCGTACCTTGTTTAACACCATAGCTTAACACCATAGCTCACCATTTTGTTCAGCTATTTATATTCTTTTATAATGCTTACTAATATTTAAGTAATGCATCTTAATATATGCTTAATTTATTCTATACCTTATAGCTTTTGTTCTAATAGTAAATAGAGTATATCTATTTACTTTTTAATTGTGTTTTGCTGATATAAAAGAAGGATATTTAATTTTACATAATTTTATTGCAAAATTATTGACTCTTTTGAACTGTGGTGTTGGAGAAGACTCTTGAGAGTCCCTTGGACTGCAAGGAGATCAAACCAGTCAATCCTAAAGGAACTCAATCTTGAATATTCTTTGGAAGGACTGATGATGAAGCTGAAGCTCCAATACTTTGGCCACCTGATGAGAAGAACTGACTCACTGGAAGAGACCCTGATGCTGGAAAAGATTGAAGGCAGGAGGAAAAGGGGATAATAGGGGATGAGATGGCTGGATGGCATCATTGACTCGATGGATATGTATTTGAACAAGCTCCGGGAGTTGGTGATGGACAGGGAAGCCTGGTGTGCTGCACTCCATGGGCTGGTAAAGAGTCAGACACAACTGAGCAACTGAACTGAACTGAATGTTACAATATTCAATTATTGGAATAAATTGTTAATTTTAACTTACAGACTCCTTTGAATTTTGTGGAAATATTTTGTTGTTGCTTTTCAGTCACTAAGTTGTGACCAACTCTTTGTGACCTCATGGACCACAGTATGCCATGCTCCCTTGTCCTTCACTGTCTCCCAGAGTTTGCTTAAACTCATGTTCGCTGAGTTGGTGATACCATCCAATCATCTCATCCTCTGTCAACTGCTTCTCCTGCCCTCAGTCTTTCCCAGCATCAGGTTCTTTTCCAGTGAGTTGACTCTTGGCATCGGGTAGCCAAAGTATTGAAGCCTCAGCTTCAGCAACAGTCCTTCCAATGAATATTCAAGGTTGATTTTCTTCAGGATTGACTGGTTTGATTTTCTTACTGCCCAAGGGAATCTCAAGAGTCTTCTCCAACAACACCACAATTGAAAGGATCAATACTTCAGCACTCAGCCCTTTTATGGTCCAACCCCCACATCTGTACATGACTACTGGAAAAAATTTTAGGTCCTATTTAACTTTTTATAGCCCTCTTTACAATTTTTAAGATTTTTATTTCTTTATTTCAATAAAAGTTAAGCAATCATTAAATTGTATGCATCTAAAATTTGGAAAATGTAAAGCAAAAAGTAAAATTGAATTATAAGATGAAATTTTCAAGTATATTTTTAATTTCTAATTTAATTTCTATTGAGACTGTTATCTGTGAGATCCTGATTCTCAGAAATTTGTTATGGTTTACTTTAGATGTATCATATGACTTGAAATATTAGAGTATATTTAATTATGTGGAAATAAATGCCAAAATAGTTAGCTAAAAACCTGAGTAGTGTGGCTTATAGGGGGTGGAAAGTTAAGAAGATCCTATTTCTATGTAGACACTTTGAAAGTCTATTTAACTCTGTAAAATGTTTGAATGTATAGCTTCTTAAATTTGATTTTAGTTTTTTGGAGGGGGAACCTTAAGTGAATGCTTATTCATATTCTATGCCATTTTAAATTTATAGCCACACTTCAGTTATACTTTCACTTTGTTTTATTTTTTATATTGATGATTCATTGATTTTTAATGTCGCAGATATCTTTCCTTTGTTCGTCTCTTGTCTACTAATGCTACCTATTAGCATCTGTTTTTCATCTTAGTATTTGCCTCTAAGATCTCACTGAAATGTACAGGAGATTTATGTACTCTTAAAAGTTAGAATTGACAGGATATACAGTTAGTGTAAAATAAAACTAATAAAAGAGCAGATACAGCTGTGTAGAGGCTTAAGAATTAGAATGAATATTCAATTAGTAACCATTAAGAATTTAGTGCTTTATTGATATATATGTCCTATTTGTATCATAAAATGTTGAGTTTACTTTATTTACTTTCCAGTAATACTATAAGATTAATTGTGTCTATTGCTTTTCTTTCTGTTCATTACTCATCTTCTGACTGTAGCATTCTTTGGTTCTGAACTGCAAGTCCTAAACTGAATGCATTTAATCATTTTATTGCTGTTTTCCCTCCTGACTGGTGCAGAACTAAAGCTATTTCACTCTCTGACTGGTCTTGCTGAACATCAACAAATGCTTATTTTCAGAGTGAAGCTTAATAGTATGTCCCACAGTTGAGAAACACTCATATTTAAGGAAAAGATATTGTTAAGCTTTGATAGAGGCTATTTGAAATGCAAATTTTATTTTCATTTTCTAAGATTTTTAAGGAGACCACACTGGGAATAAAGTTGAACAGTATTATTTATAAAATGGTATAAATATTTATTTTGAGAAACTTATAGACAAGCTAATTGACCTTTATTAATAGGCATGTTTTACTTAAAATTAAATATATCAATTCTCCCTCTCTCCTCGTGGGCAGGATATGAGGTGGGAAGAGAGAAACAAGTAATTCTTCAAGTTTAAGACATTAATTTTTGTGAGAACATTGTTCTTTCTAATCTCACTCTTTTACCAGCTGAACCACCAGAGAAGTCCTCTGACTCACTCATATGTTGTTATTGTTGCTTTTGTTTCCCTTTGTTGTTGTTGTTCAGTCACTAAGTCATGTACAACTCTGACTCCATGGACTGAAGCAGGCCAAGCCTCTCTGCCCCTCAGCATCTCCTGGAGTTCACCCAAGTTCATATCCATTGACTCAGTGGTTCTATCCAACCATCTCATCCTCTGTCGCCTTCTTCTCCTTTTACCTTCAGTCTTTCCCACCATCAGGGTCTTTTCCAATGAGTCAGCTCTTTGCATCAGATGGCCAACATATTGGAGCTTCAGCATCAGTCCAATGACTATTCAGGTTTGATTTCTCTTAGGATTGACTGGTTCGATATCCTGGCTGTTCAAGGGACTCTCAAGAGTCTTTCCAGCACCACAATTTGAAAGCATCAGTTCTTCAGTGCTCAGCCATCTTAATATTGCTACCATCTTTATGGTACATGGCTACTGGAAAGGCTATAGCTTTGACTACATGGATCTTTGTTGGCAAAGTGATGTCCTTGTTTTTAATATGCTATTTAGGTTTGTCATAGCCTTCCTTCCAAGAAGCAAGTGTCTTTTAATTTCATAGCTGAAGTCACCATCCACAGTGATTTTTGGAGCTCATGAAGATAAAATCTTTCCTGTTTCCACTTTTTTCTCTTCTATTTGCCATGAAGTGATGGGAACAGATTCTATGATCTTATTTTTTTTAATGTGGAGTTTGAAGCCAGCTTCTTCATTCTACTCTTTCACCCTTATCAAGAGGCTCTTTAGTTCCTCTTGTTCCTGCCATTAGTGTGGTATCATCTGCATATCTGAGGTTGTTGATATTTTCTCCCTGCAATCTTGATTCCAGCTTGTAACTCACCTAGCCCAGCCTTTCACATGATGTACTCTGCATATGAGTTAAATAAGCAGGGTGACAATATACATCTTTGTTGTCCTCCTTTACCAATTTTGAATCAATCAGTCAATCCATGTAAGGTTCTAACTGTTGCTTCTTGACTCACGTACAGGTTTCTCAGGAAACAGGTAAGATGATCTGGTTCCCAGCTCTTTAAGAATTTTCCATAGTTTGTTATGATCCACACAGTCAAAGGCTTTCATGTAATCAATGAAACAGAAGTGGATGTTTTTCTGGAATTCCCTTGCTTTCTCTGTGGTCCAACAAATGTTAGCTATTTGATCTCTGGTTTCTCTGCCTTTTCTAAACCCAGCTTGTACATTTGGAAGTCTTCTATTCAAGTACTGCTGAAGCCTAGCTCGAAGGATTTTGCGCATAACCTTACTAGCATGGAAAGTGAGTGCAATTGTCCAGTAGTTTGAACATCCTTTAGCACTGCCTTTCTTTGGAATTGGGAATTGTTTCCATTACCTTTGTGCAAATAACAACTAATGTTTATTGAACATTTGCTGTATACTGATCACTATGGTAAATGCTTTACCTATATCGTCTTATTTAATCCAGACAACAAACAGCTGATTTTCTAACAATGGTTTTCTCTAATTTACATATAAAAGCCCTGAAAATATTGGGAATAAGAAATGCATTTCCTAGAACCTCAGAGGCAGTGAGTCTTGAAGGTACACTTTGTAGTCAGGTATTACTTGACACTGTGCCATACTCTTTTTACAAACAAAAATGGATAGTTAGTTACCGTATGCCCAGAGATGTGCTTTCCACAGAATTGGTATTGACTCCTGAACTTTCACTATTGAAACTAGTTTTGAATTACATAAGCATACTTTTATATGAGTATTCTTCAACTGAAAACATATGCTGAATATAGATATTTAGTGTCTTTGGGGAGACTAGCTTATTGTTTTCCCCAAAACAATTAACTGGGGAAAAAAAATCTCTTGTTGCTTGATCTAGTCTCAGATCAACAAGGCCATATCTTCATCCAAAGGTAAAAAAATAAAGTCTGCATGAATTTTTACAAGCAATAATGCAGCTCAAATCTTTCCAGTATTCTGTGGAATAACTTCTCCACAGTCTACCTGCTGACTCTGAACTAATGCTTTTTTTATGTGAATAGTTCTGATGTTGCTTAGTCCAATGACTTCAATCAAAAACTCATTCCCTGAATAACCTAACTAGAAAAATTCACTATCTTCCATTACTGCTAGTCTCTTTTCTTGTTTACAGGTTGCTAGAGGTGAGGAATTTTCAGGGTTGGGGACTAGTGGCTGATAGAAGAAACTCAAGAGTTTGAAATTATGATAGATCAGATTCATCTTGTCTGAGTCTCAGAATATTTTAAAGAATTTTCTCTGCAGGATAAAGTGAGGGTTCTTTGCCAGGCTGGATTGGATGAAATTAATTTTCTGCATGCAGTTTGATTTTACTTAGAGTAAATGTGTTGTTCTTAGGTTGATAAGAACCAGTATCTCTCATTTTGCACACTACCCTCTGGCAGAAAGTTATATACCTCAGAGACTGTGATCATTCTTTCAACTCCTAGCATAGTATTTAGCTTATTGCAATAGTAATTTACTAAATGTTAAGGAAGCATTTAGCGTAATCCAAGATTTCCACTCATTCTGGAATAGTCCTGTTGTCTTATTTATTCAAAAGAGTTGTTGCAACTTTAAAAGAGAATTCTTGATGAAGCAGCATATGGCTTAAGCATTACAAGAGCTTGACTCTTTTGGTCTCACTAATGTAATGTTGCTTTTATGATTTCAGAGAAACATAGCGTTTTCCTAAGCAAAGCAAGACCTTAGAAATTGTGTGACCAGATTGTTTTGTATTACAGATAAGAAAGCAGATTCAGAAAATGGCTTGCAGGACACTGGACATCCGTTCCTACCACACATGCGCATGCGAACACAAACACACACACACATGCTTTATTATTTCACTGATTACCATTATTTTCAACCTTTATATTTCAAGTTAGATTCATTTCCTCTTTGCAACTAGATTATCTCTTCCCGCTATGCCTTTCTCCTACCACGACATTTACCACAACTTATAGCTTACTTAATTACCAGCCTGCCCCCACCAGACTCTAAGTATTTAGTGTTAGGGCCTCTGTATTGTTCCTGGTCATATGTCAGGGAAGCTTGCACAGTTTAAGGTCATATGGCATATGCTCAATAAATATTTGATGAATGAATAAACATAGGAATTAATGGAACTTTAACTCCAGACTTAGAGGCCCATCATTACCTATCCAGAGCCTCTGAAGCTATGTGTGCGATTTCCTGATTGCCAGCATATTCTACACAATGTTATTTTTATTGTTTCCTTCTTCCCAGTGGATATTCCAACAATGTATTTCATTGCAAAATAATTTCTTTTAGTGTCATAGTACTTTATTTTGTTCTGTTTCCCACAAGGATCGTTAGAAGACGTGTGTATGGTTTCTTTAAGCTAGCTGATAAGACAAATTTTAGAGATGAGAAAGAATCTTGGATCGTGTTAATCACTATAAATCACAGGAAGGGCATACATCTTGCTAACTATAGCTAGTCGGATGCTAATCAGAGGCTCATTAGCTTTCAAAATATCAACCTTGTATGATTTCTGTGCTATATATGTTCTCAGAAGACTAATGAGTTACATTAGAGATATCTAACCAAGACCCACATATAAATGTATTTTCCCACTACTTGGATACTGCACAAAGTATGCCAGGAAAGTTAGAGCAAATGACAAAGTTCTATTGAAAAAAAGTATCCACTTTACATTACCCTAATATTACTGGGGACAAAGGAAGAAGGGAAAATGAGCTGGAAATAGCAAATCATCTGCAATCATAGAGCATTATTAATTATGCTTAATTTAGGCTTATAGAAAAATATGAATTTCTACCATAGAAATGCTAATCTTAAGATAATGTTAAAATTATACAGCCACTCAAAAACATCTAAACCTCATAAAAGAGTCACAACAATATAAGCTCATTATAAAAATGCTTGATCATGAATGAATAAGTAGTTGTCCCTCGTCCCATCATTTATTACCTATTTGTAGTTAACCTCTCTAAGCCTTAATTTCTTGATATGGAAAATTGTTATAATAATAACCCCACCTAAAAGGTTTATTATGAGGTTTAATAATGAAAAAGCCTATAAGATAGTGTCAGCCACAAAGTGAACCTCCGGTAAATATTAGCTATTATTGTTTGCTTAAGTATCTAGATTTAATTAGTGTACAAGAAGACTCAAATGTACATATATTACCATTTATTCTACAATCACATTATTTCTAAAATGGCAAGTTAAATTCTTTAAATTATTCCTGATTTAGAAAAATAAAACCTTTTTTTCATAGTAACAGATAAGCAAGCAATGGGAGTTCTAATACCATTTCCAGGACTGTTTGTTTGTTTTCTACTGGGCCTCTATCACTTTATATTTTATTTCCCCAGTGGGTAAAAGATTGAAAGTGAAAAGAACATAAACAGATATATAGCCTAGAAAATAAGAATTCCAGTGTTATTTGAAGTCATTTCAAGAGGATTTCAGAAAACTCCTTTCTCATTAGTCCAAACACCTTTGGGATTGGGTATTTTACACAAATCCTAATGGTCAACTTATTCTGGCAATATGAACTAACCCAATTTAGCTTGCTAAATATGGAAGAGTAACAAGACAGCCAGAACAATTTGCAAAACTAAATTTACGGGTTGCTGCTAATTGGCATAATGCTGCCCCATATAAAGTCCGTTGAGATGACCCCCTCTTAAAGTAAGAATGTGAAGTAATCACCAAATCATTATGTATTTATAAAGAAGCAACTCTATCCTCTAGTCCGGAATGGAGGTCAGGGAAAATGAAAAGTAAGAAGATTCAGTGGCTTACCCAAAAGAACATATTACAGTATATAAACATATGTGGAGTTTAAAAGCACACAGTAGCATCACATGGTAGCTCAGACGGTAAAGAATCTGCCTACGATGCAGGAGATGCAGGTTTGTTCCCTGGGTTGGGAAGATCCCCTAGAGAAGGGAATGGCAACCCAGTCCAATATTCTTGCCTGAGAAATCCCATGGACAGAAGAGCCTGGCAGCCTACAGTCCATGGGGGTCACAAAGAGTCAACTGAATGACTAACACACACACAACAATATAAAACAACAATTCAACAGATGTCAAAGAATAGAGCATGTAATACAGGGAATTAAGATGTAAGAAGCCGTCAAGGAAAACAAACACCCTGAATTAACGAAACTTCTCAGGTGTAATTTCCCCAGGTGACCTACAAAAAAGGGAATGATGATTCCAGAATATATAAGTAGAATTTCCCAGTATATAGACAAATATATTACAGTAGATAATACTGCAAATGTAAATAAAACTTCTAAATGCATTATGATACCTTTTTTTTCTTTTCCCCTAGAGAGAAAACCTGACGCATTTATGCTCTAGTTGGAATAAGTTTACTCCATACACTTTTTTTAGTGTGGATAGGTGTAGCAAAACACAAACAGAAACTTTTCTTGAGCATAATATTTTTTGGTACATATTTTTAAGACATGTAAATGATTTGTGAAAGGGAAAGTATCAAGTCAACTTTATAGTCAAAATAATTATTCACAGAGAATATTGTAATTTTTCAACAGCCCTATGTTGCTAAGGATCATCCATTCCAAATTTTCTGGGTTATTTACATATTTCAAATAGGAAACCCAAAACTAGAATTGTCTCCTTAAAACTAAGTGTTTTGGGCCACTGTCCAAAAAAAAAAAAAAAAAAAGATTGCCCCTTCATGAAGGATAATAAGACCTAATTAAGAAAATGAACTCTGTACAATTCCCTGGGTAGTAATGATTACTATATTTTACATACTATTGTATTGGCTTCCCTGATGGATCAGTGATAAAGAAAACACCTGCCAATGTAGGAGACACAGGTTCAATCCCTGGGTCAGGAAGAGCCCATGGAGAAGGAAATAGCAACCCACTCCATTATTCTTGCCCGAGAAATTCCATGCACAGAGGAGCCTAGCAGGCTATAGTCTATGGGATCAAAAAAATGTTGGACACGACTTAGCATCTAAAGAACAGCAACTGTTGTATTACAGTAGGTCAGTCAAAATGAATTTACATAAAAACCTCTGTATTTGTACATATTAACAAGAATATATACAGAATGCTAGAAACAGAAGTGTTTTTTTGTTTTTTCAAATTTGGGTAAGTAAAGCAATACAGGGCTTACTGTTAACAGTGTAATCACTTTGAGGTGACAGTGATTTATGTGTTAGTCAATAGGACAATACTCATCCTGTCTCCGGGATTTTATGTTTAGAGATGATCTGAGTAAAATGAGACTGATCCTTAACTCAAGATCAAATTTGCTTTATTGATGAAATTTTTCTCCTGTCTTCTAAAAGGGTATATTGACAAGTGGTATTATTAAAGTACTATCTACCACCATTATGATACCTCATTTACAATTGGTAATCTGAGTTGATTAGCCTCAAAGCGTACCTGTATTTTTATTTTTTTTTTTTCTATTTTTTTTTTTATTATTGTTTTTGCCATACATTGTCATGATATCACCATGGATTTACATATGCTTCCCCTCCGGAACCCCCCTCCCTCCTCCTTCCCCCCCGGGAAATCTCGCTGCACCAGTCCCGAGCATCAATCCTGGGCTGGCGATTGATTAGACACATGACAATTAACATGCTTCAATGCCCTTCTCCCATATCATCCCACCCTTACCCTCATCCACAAAGTCCATGAGTCTATTCTAT
>ML661885.1:31437338-31704043 GCA_007570785.1 Antilocapra americana
GTCCTATTCCTCCGCCATCTTAGTTTCCTCCTCCCGTACCTGTATTTTTAAAGGGAATATAAAGCTGTCCCTCCTCTATCAACCCCCTACCACAACTAGTCTGGATTAAATAGAAATCTGATAACTATGGAACTTGATAAGAATATTAGCAAAATTGAACTTGAAGTGTCCTTTTTTCAAATATCACCTTGGGTGCTGAAAATCAAGTATGACACAGAGCAGTACCTTCAAAATCAAAAGACTGGCTGATGGAAATGTAGAGAAAAAAATGTATAACTTATATATGTGATATGTTTATATTTAGAACCTGAGTATATATCACCTAGATTGATTAGCCTATTTATGTACTTGAGTAACAGAATAAAGTAGATTGACAGAAAAATAAATGAGGGATTAATGAATGTTATTTTTACATTCATGTGGACAAACTGTCATTTAACCAAAGCAGCTGTACCTTGCAGATGATACATGAAATCAAAATACTTAACCATTCCTTTCAACATCTTGCCATGTTAACTGGAATATATTCCTTCCAACATATTGCCATATTAATTGGAATACTTTTCACACTATTTAGCTATGAAACACGACATAAAAACTTAAGATTAACTGCTTACTGGTAACTTAGATGATAAAGGACACATTTGAGGTTGAAAAGAAAAAAATAGCCTAGGAAAATCATGAACCACAAAAGCAGTGAAATCTGTGTAAGATCTGCAAAAGAGTTGGTAATTTTTAATTTTAATATTTTATACTCAACAAATAAAATAAGTGATCTTTTAGGATAAACATTTCCCTTAAAGTTAGATTTTATATATAGTTTTGAAAACCCTATTATATTTACTAATCTACAAAGTTTTTTGTGGCCCTACACTGTTGAGATTTTCCACAGAATACATTTTTAAGAGAATTTTATCACTAATACAATGCCACAGTTAATGAAACACATAACAATTTATCAGTTAGGATTAGGGTCAGCTGCATGTAACAAAAATTCAAAACAAATGGTGGCTTAAATAAGGGAGATATTTTTCTTCTTTCCCATAAAATAAGATTCTTTCAATATTTCTGCTTTACCATGTTGGCTAAATTGGTTCCTTTTCCAAGGGCACCTATAGTCCAGGAGACTTCCTGTGGTTTGCATTATAAGAAACAAGAAAGACAAAAGAAAGAATTCTCATTTCACTAAAAGTCACTCCCATACTTTTCTCTACATGCCCCAAACACTTTTATTTGAATTTCACTGGAAAGAAACTGGTCACCTGTCACCCCTAGCTATATGGAATTTTGGAAATCATCTCTGACTCTTTGTGACACTATAGACTGTTGTCCACCAGGCTCTTCTGTCCATGGGGTTTCCCAGGTAAGAATACTGGAGTGAGTAGCCATTTCCTTCTCCAGGGGATCTTCCCCACCAGGGATCGAATCCAGGTCTCCTTCATTGCAAGCAGATTCTTTACCATCTGAGCCCCCAGGGAAGCTCAAAAAGATATAACCAGCTATAATGTTTTGATTTATATACACCTCTGTTTGGGTCTTATTTTTCTCCTCATTTTACCACAACCTAACTTTTTAAAAATAAAGTGATTAATCCTTAGGGCAGTGTCATGGCTGCTCATGCAATGAGAAAGGAGCCTAGAGAAAGTTCTCTAAGGAAAACTGTCTGCAGTTTCATTTTGGGATCCCCTGGTGGCTCAGTGGTAAACCATCTGCCTGCCAATGTAGAAGACGCGATTTTAGTCCCTGGGTTTGGAAGATCCCCTGGAGGAGGAAATGGCAACCCTCTCCAGTATTCTTACCTGGAGAATCCTAAGGACAGAGGAGCCTGGAGGGCTACAGTCCATTGGCTCACAAAGAGTCAGACACAACTGAGCAACTAACATTTTCATTTTACCAGAAGAGTGATTGGTGAGCACATGTCTTTGGCAACAATGTAATAAGAACTGATAATTATAGTAGACTAAAAATGGACCCCCCCCAAAACAGTCACATCCTAATCCTGGAACCTGTGAATATTACCTTATATTTGCAGATGTGATTAAATTAACGCTCTTGAGATAGGGAAATTATCCTGAATTGTCCAAGTGGAACTTAAATGCAGTCATAGGCATCCTTTAAGAGCAAAGCAAAGGGAGATTTGACACACATAGAGAAGAAGTTAATATAAAGAGGAAAGCAGAGATTGGAGTGATGCAACCACAAGCTAAGGAATGTGAACAGCTACTGGAAGTTGAAAGAGAAAAATGGATTTTTTTTCTAGAGTCTTCAGAGGGAGTTCAGCCCCAGCTAGCACCACAGTAATGCTAACAATGTATTATTTTAATGAATTTAGAATTAGTTTCTTTTTCACTTTTCTTCATATGATATATCTGAATAATACATATCATACATAAGATTGGTATGAGGTATGTAATTATATTGAAAGTAAATTAACTTTATTTTCTTAACTCAGTATAAGCTAAATTTTTCTGCTTGCCTTCCTTCTCTTATATCAGTTCTCTTTGTGATTCTCTAAAAAAAAAAAAGAGTATAAAGTGTTTATAATTTAGTGGAAAATAAAAATGAAGAAAAATAAAACCAAGATTAGTCCTTCTAAAGAGTATCATGCAATGTATTATTTAGTTTCAGAATTTCACCTGGCTGCAGCTAATCAACTTTAGCTCAGAATGCAATGGCAACCCACTCCAGTACTCTTGCCTGGAAAATCCCATGGATGGGGGAGCCTGGTGGGCTGCAGTCCATGGGGTCGCACTGACCAACTTCACTTTCACTTTTCACTTTCACGCATTGGAGAAGGCAATGGCAACCCACTCCAGTGTTCTTGCCTGGAGAATCCCAGGGACGGCGGAGCCTGGTGGGCTGCCATCTATGGGGTCACACAGAGTCGGACACGACTGAAGCAATTTAGCAGCAGCAGAAGCAGCTCATAGCTAGCTGCTGATTCAGGATAGGTGGAGCCCCTAAAGTTATGCCAATCAACTTACGCATCCCTGTTTTTAAACTGCACAGTAGGCCAATGATCAAAATTTCTCTGTTGATAGTTTGCTTGATTTTGTTGTGTTTTGTTTTTATTTTCCATCTGAACCTGCTTTCTACATTTCTCCCAAGCAAGTAGACATGATCTCTAGATATGCAAAGAATCCAGAGTAGGGTGAAGTTCTGAGTTAATTGGCACCATATTTCAGTGTATTTCAGTGCTCTTTTAGTGACTTTTACAGACTGAGAAATACTTTGTGTCTTAACTCACTCCATTTTATGTGCAAAAAGAAGAGGAAGAGAAAATTGCTAGGAGAATTTGGCTGGTGCAAATAAATTCACATTTCTTCTGCCTAACCTGGGTACCTCTTCTTGGGTCATACATTAGGGAAACTGTGGGTAAGGACATTTTATTTAATGAGGATTAGTTCTTCACTCACTGTTTATCTACCTGGTCAATTACCAGGTCCACAACAGACACTCAAATGCTCTGGAAGGGGAGAGTCAGCCTCGTCCTTGATCAATCCAGGATTTCACTGATCTCCCATTTCACTAAGAGCTAGTTTGGCAAGCTGCAGATACACTTTTATCCATGCAGATAAGAGCAGTATTTTTGTACATGAAATTAACGCCTCTGTGCATGGGTGTATTTAAAAAATATAGCTTCCATTCAGAATTGCTTCAACTTTTCCTGAAGCAAGTGAACTCCTTATTCTAGAGCTTTTGAATTTTGAATGTTATGCCATCCTTTTAAGTCTTTATATAATTTTACATAGCTAATAGGCAGAGAAAAGTTTGAGGTACTATAGCATACATGGCAGAGAAGGCAATGGCACCCAATTCCAGTACTCTTGCCTGGAAAATCCCATGGATGGAGGAAACTGGTAGGCTGCAGTCCATGAGGTCGGAAAGAGTCCAACATGACTGAGCGACTTCACTTTCGCTTTTCACTTTCATGGATTGGAGAAGGAAATGGCAACCCACTCCAGTGTTCTTGCCTGGAGAATCCCAGGGATGGCAGAGCCTGGTGGGCTGCCGTCTATGGGATCGCACAGAGTCGGTAATCCAGATACTATAAATATCCTTTAGACTAATTCATTTAAGAGAGATGTTAAAAAAAAATATCTATGATTCAGTTTACTGTTGCAGGAACAATTTCATCCTGGTCAAGAACTGAATAGGACCTGACTCTGGGTCAGTATTTGAGCTGCCCACAAACAGCTGATCCAAGGACTCTCCTAAATCTTGATCCAGTACATAAATACACCTTGCTTCAGTGACAGCAAAATCTATAATTACAAACAGATAGTAGTCAACTGGGCCCCTTATTGTGCTATTCAGAATTCCAGCCTGTTATATCTCAGTACAGAAAAATCCAGTCATGTTGGTTTTTTAACATATTATGTATTTTTATTCCACATCCATCAGAAAATGAAAAAAAAAGAAAAGAAAAACAAGACAGGAGCGAAGATAAGGTAAACAGAGAAATCACTTCAATAAGCATCTCTTACATATTGTTTCTTTTCCTTTCTCCTTCCTTCCTTATGGGGATAGTATCTCCTTATATCAATATGAAAATTCTGGAAGAAGTAATTAATCTTATTTCCAGTTATTGTTATAGTCATAAGCTTGCTCAGGAGCTTGTATTGTGTTCTGCCTTCAAAATCCATTAATTGCCTTTTTTCTTGACATAAAATCTCTGCTATTCTACATTTTTTTAAACAGAAATGCCTCTAATGGAATTTACCAATAAGCAATTATTCCAGTCTCAGTTTTGTGAACCGAGACTGGCACCTACTGGTAAAATAAATTTGGTTCAAAACTAGGGTAAAAATTTTTCAGCTTATAGTATTGTCTTGTGAAGTACGGTGATATTGCTTTCCTTTTATTCATTGATATTATAAAGAAAAATTACAAAATATGATTATACTCATATTATCTAAGTTACATTTAAAAGATAAAACCAGGCTAATGGCCACTGAGCTAAAGAAATTTAGTAACAATGTTGTTGTTCAGTTGCTTAGCAGTGTCTGACTTTGAAACCCCATGAACTGCACAGTGGAAACAGTGGCTGACTTTATTTTGGGGGGCTCCAAAATCACTGTAGATGGTGATTGCAGCCATGAAATTAAAAGATGCTTACTCCTTGGAAGGATGACCACCCTAGACAGCATATTATAAAGCAGAGACATAACTTTGTCAACAAAGGTCCAGACATCTAGTCAAGGCTATGGTTCTTCCAGCAGCCGATTCATCACCAAGTGTTCTTAATTCTCTACCCAAAATATATCTTATATTTGTTTATCTTACTTAAACTTAACTGCTAACTTGTCAAACAACCATCTTTTTACTCAAAATACTAGACTGTTAATTGGGAAGTCTTGCTTCTAGTATATGCAATTCTAATACTTAATCCTCTTCTCAGTGCAGCAGAGTGAATTTATTTTTTCTAATATAAAATCTCATATTTAAATTGGATTGTGAGCTGCTGAAGGGGAAGTGCCTGGCACATATCTATAAAATATTAATAAATACTTTGCCATTACATTATGCCAATTATAATTTCTTTAAATTATAAAAAAGCAGCAAACTCAACTCTAAGTCACACATAGGCATTTAATTAGAAATTTTGAAGAGATATAAACACACTTGCAGGATTAAGTTTGTGGTTAAATTAATTACATTTTGATATATTATACAGTCTACATTTTTACAAATATCTTAGAAATGGAAATATTGCTTTTTATAACTGTGGTTCCACAGCTAGAAGTAATAAAGAAATACATGTTAATTATTTATCTCTAAATTTTACACTAGGTAATATGAATATCAAAATTATAGCTGTCAAGTACTACTCTCAATATCCAGAATACTTTAACTACTTTATTGAGGTGCATTTGATGTACAGTAACTTGGATATATTTAAAGTATAAAACTGATAAATTTTGACATGGTAAACACCCATGATATTATTGCCAAAATCAAAATAATGAACATATCTGTAACCACCAATAATTTGCACAAATTCTTTTGTTATTTCTACCTCCAGCCCTTTACTGAGTCCCCCAATTCCCAGTTCTGTCTCTATGGATTAGTTTGCATTTTCTAGATGTTCTATAAATGAAATCACATCATTTTTTGACTAGCTTATTTCACTTGGAAAATATCATTTAGATAATTTTACTTATTGGAGTATATACTGATAGTCAATTCTTTTTCCTTGCTAAATAGAATTCAGTTTTGTAGGCATTTTCTATATATTATGTATCCATTCATCAGTTGGTGGATATTAGGGTTATTGTGGTAAGTCTTTGAATATACATATATATGCATATATTTCTCTTGGATAAATATGTAGGACCAAAATATCCGGGTAATATGACTTACGTATGTTTAACTTTTCAAGAAACTATAAGAACTGTCCAACCTTCTGCATACTACTAAACTCTTCATAGAGTCAGTGTATTTCATTTTAGTCACTCTAACAGTTGTGTAGTAGTTCTATATTGTGTGTTTGAGTCACTGCTTCCATAGTGATTAATAGTAATCAGCATCTTTTATTATGCTTATTTCTCACTTGTAATCTTCTTTAATGAAGATTCAGCTCATATCATGTCAATTTATTAAAAAAATTTATATGATACAGATGCAAGTGTTTTCTAGGATATATGGCTTGCGAATATTTTATCAGTTTGTAACTTGTCTTTTCATTCTTTTAACAGTATCTTCCAAAGATCAGAAGTTTTTAATTTTGATTAATCACATTTATCAATTTGTTATTTTATGGTTCATGCCTCTGACATCATATATTTAAAAAAGGAAATTGCCTAATTTAGTTCTAAAAGATTTTTATCCTCATATTCTATAAGTTTTATAATTTTAGGTTTTACATTTAAGTGTGTTTATATTCACATTTTAAAGAATATAGTTTTTTTCCCCAACTTTGTTCTATTTTAGATTTGTTTGACTTTTCTATGTGCTTTGTATTTAAGATTAATTTTTAAATCAGTTTGACAATTAGAATAAAAAATTGGATAGGATTTTGGATGGCATTGTTTTGAGTCTATATATCAATTTTGGATGATTTGGTATATTAAAAATATTGAAAATTTTGACCCATGAGCACAGTACATGTTTGTATTTATTTAGATCTTTAACTTCTTTCAGCAATGTTGTTTTAGTCTTAAATGTTCAGTTCCAACACATCTTTTGTCAAATG
Organism: Antilocapra americana; assembly: GCA_007570785.1. Taxonomy (NCBI): domain Eukaryota; kingdom Metazoa; phylum Chordata; class Mammalia; order Artiodactyla; family Antilocapridae; genus Antilocapra; species Antilocapra americana. Next base: position 31,444,534 of record ML661885.1, read on the forward strand.
TATCTCTAAATATTTTGTATTTTCAATGCTATTGTAAATGGTTACCATTTTTACAATACCAGTTTATGATTGTTCATTTATAATGTATAGAAATAAACTTCAGTTATTTTATTGATCTTATATTCATCAACCTTCCTAAAATAATTTTTCAATTTCAATATCTTTTTTCAGGATTCAGTTAAATTTTTTACATAGGTAATCATGTATTTGTTGAATAAATAAATTTTTAATTTCTCCCCTTTTTCCTTTCCAACCAGAATGTCTTTAATTTTTTTTTTTTTTAATGTACAGGTAAAGCCTCCCGTTAAGCAGAAGTGATGAGAAAGGTCATCCTTGTCTTTCTGATCTTAGGAAGAAGCATTCATTCTTTTCTAATAATAGTCATTATTCATCAATGAGAAATGTAACATTCAACAATAAGGTTGATAGTTCTAGATTTTAGAAGAGTACCTTCAACAGGTTGAAGATGTTCCCTTTTATTTTTCTGATGTTATCTTCTAGGACTTTTACAGGTTTGTATTTTACATGTAGGTATGTGATCAACTTTGAGTTGATTTTTGTGAAGGTTGTAAAGTCTGTGTCTAGAGTTACTATATTCACATTTATGTCCAGTCGTTCCAACACCATTTATTTAAGTGACCACCTTTGCTCCATAGTATCACCTTTGCATTTTTGTCACAAATCACTGGACTGTATTTATGTGGGTCTATTTGTACACTCTCTATACTGCTCCACTGCCAATACCACTTGATTACTATAACATTATAGTAAGTCTTAAAGTCAGATAATATCAATCATCCAGCTTGTTATTCTCCTTAAATATCGTCTGGTTTTTCTGGGTCTTTTGCTCTTATTACACATTTTAGAGTCATTTTGTTGATATCCACAAAATAACTTTGAATTTTGATTGAGAATACATTGACTGTCTAGGTCAGGTTGAAAAGAACTGACATCTTGACAATATGAAGTCTTCTTGTACATAAATATAGACTGTCTCTCTATTTATTTAGTTCTTCTTTGATCTTATTCATCAGAGTTTTGTGTTATTGTCATTTAGTTTCTAAGTCACGTCCAAGGCTTTTGAGATCCCATGGACTGTAGCCACACCAGGCTTCTCTGTCCATGAGATTTCCCAGGCAAGAATACTGTAGTGGGTTGCCATTTCCTTCTCCAGAGAATCTATATTCCTGACCCAGGGATCGAACCCTTGTCTCATGCATTGGTAGGAAGATTCTTTACTACTGAGCCATCTAGAAGCCCCAAAGTTTTGTAGCTTTCTTCATATAGATATTGTGCATAATCTGTTACATTTATATGTATTTCATTTCTGTGGGTACTAACGTAAATAGTATCATGTTTATAACTTTTAATTCCACTTATTCACTGGTAGTATATAGGCAAACAATTGACTTTCACAGGTTGGGCCTTATACTCTCCAGCTTTGCTTCAGGATTTTCTTATTGATTTCTTTGGATTTTCTACGTAGATAATCATATCAACATATGAACAAAGACAGTTTTGCATCTTTCTTTTCAATCTCTATACCTTTTATTTCCCTTTTGATTTTATCTTATTGTGCTACCCAAAAATTCCAATATGATGTTAAAAAGGAGTGATGAAAGAGGACTTTCTTGCTTTATACCTAATCTTAGTGGGAAAGTTTCAAGCTTCTCACTAGTAAGTATTATATTAGGTGAAGGCTTTCATTTTTTTTCCTTGTAGACAACTTTTATCAAATTGAGGATGTTTCCCTCTATTTGCAGTTTAAAAGGATCTTAAAATGAATGAGTGTTGGATTTTGTCAGGTAATTTTTCTGATATGATCATGTAATTTTACTTTATTTGGCCTGCTGCTACAATGAATTACATTAATTGCTTTTGTTTGTTGAACCTGCCTTGCACCCCTGGAATAAATCCCTTTTGGCCATGTGTATAAGTCATTTCACACATTGTTGAATCTGGTTTACTAATATTTTATTGAGGAATTTTATCCTTATGTTCATGAGAGAGATTGGAATATAATATTTTTGTATAAGGTCTTTTTGTATAAGGCCTTCCTCTGATTTTGATATTAAGAGTAATGCTGGCCTAATAGGATGAGTTTGGAAGTAGTCCCTTTGCTTCTATCTTCTGAAAGAGATTATAGAGATTTGGTATACTCCTTTCCTTAATATTTGATAGGATTCGCAGTTGAGGCCAACTGGAATTTTTTTCCTTCAAGGTCATTAATATGACTTTGAATAAGCCTATTCAGATTATCTATCTCTTCTGTGAGTTCTGGCAGACTGTATCTTTCAAACAATTGATCTATTTCATCTAGGTTATCAAATTTGTGTGCATAGAGTTATTTATTTTATTTCTTTATTATTATTTTAATTTCCATGGGATCTGTAGTGATGACCCACTTTTATTTTTGATATAAATAATTTGTGTCCTGTCTCTTGATCCTATAGTTAGTCCAGCTAAATATTTATTGATTTTATTGATTTTTACAAAGAAGCTTCTTTTTATTGATTCTGTTGATTCCTATTTTCAATTTCATTGCTATTATAATTCTTATTATATATTTTCTTCTGTTTCTTCTGATTTAATTGTCTTTTTCTAGTATTTTAAGGTGGAAACTTAGGTTATTGATTTTAGACCTTTCTTCTTTTCTAATATATGCAGTCAATGCTATAAATTTTCCTCTTTTACTGCATCTGAGAAATTTTGATAAATTGTGCTTTCATTTTCATTTAGTTCAGAATATTTTTAAATTTCACTTTGTATTTCTACTTTGACTTATGTGATTTTTTTTTTAGAAATGTGTTGTTTAATCTCCATGTATTTGAGAGTTTTACAGTTTTCTTTCTGTATTGATTTCTAGTTTAATTCTATTGTGATCTTGTAGCAGACATTGTATGATTTTTATTCCCTTATAATTTTTAAGGACTAAATAAAATATATTTTCTACCTGGGAGTTTTTTTTAATATCTGCACACTCTGAAGGTATTAAATATAAAACTATAAAATCTTTACCATTCATGGGCAACTGAAATAAATTTTTTTTTCTGGGAAACTAGAGTTGCAATAATCATGTTGAACTTTCTTTATTCAAGCTGTACTTTTTCATATACACAATGCATTTGTGTGTGAATATATATATTTATCTTAGACTCTACCCTAGGGATCCTCTGAGTACAGAGGCCTAGCCAAGTATCTTGACTGTCATAGCAAATTTAAAGATATAGGAACAGTTACTAATTAACCATTGTTTTTCACCCCAATCCCAGGCCTTCTCTATAAAAGAAGTTTATGCAATAGCCTAGGAAGTAAAAAAGTATGTAGAAAACTGAAGAATCGCTTCTCTAGAAATGTCAGCCCCTCTGCTGGAGACCCTAATTCTTCCTTCTCCTACTTCTGAATAAAATATGCTTCTCCTCTTGCTAGGAGGTAGACTAAGCAATGCCAATCATAGGAGGGAACAGCAAGTAAACTAGGGAAGGAAGTAATAAAGGGAATAAAGTTTACCTAAGTATCAAAAACTAAAATGAATCAGTGGTCTCATTTTGGAGCCTCACCAAAAACAATGGCTACATCAGTAAAAATACACAGAGATGCAGTGAATTTTCCTCAGTCAGGCTCATAAATTTACTAGGTGTAGGCGTATCCAGGGCTTTCCAGGTGGCACTAGTAGTAAAGAGCTCAGCTGCAGATGCAAGTGACTTAAGAGACAAGGGTTTGATCCTGGATGGGGAAGATCCCCTGGAGGAGGGCATGGCAACCCACTCCAGTTTTCTTGCCTGGAGAATCTCACGGACAGAAGAGCCTAGCAGGCTGTGTCCATAGGGTTGCAAAGAGTCAGACAGGACTGAGCAACTGAGCATACACACACATAGTTATCATCATTTTCACAGAGTTTTTTTTTTTTAATCTGTGTATTTAAGTGATCTGCTTTCCAATTGTATTGTCCAATCAATTGGACAATTGGTTTCCTCTTCCCTATAGATTCTTACTTCTTTTCTCTTTAGAGAAGTCCTTTCAATATTTCTTTTAGGTTTGGCTTAGTATTGCTGTATTCTTTTAGTTTTTGCTTGCCTGAGAAATTCTTTATTTTAATTGATAATCTTGCTGGGTAGAGTATCCTAGGGTGCAGATTGTTCCCTTTCAGAATTTGAATATATCTTGCACTCCCTTCTGGCCTGCAATGCTTCTGTAGAGAAAGCTGCTGATAGCCTTATCAGAGTTCAAAAACTCGGTAGGAGTGTTGGGGGGTGGAATTTGGGTGTGGGAGTGAGAATGTGCCAATGGGAAGGAAATTCAAATTATATGAGAGGGATTTGAGCCAACCAAAATAATTTGGAGACTTTCTACCCCAACTCCACCCCACAATAAAATTTCCTGCATTGAAGATAAGTGGCAATTAGAAAGAAATTGACACAAAACCAATATATAGATACTTAAAAAAAAAACCAACCAACTTGCAAGACAGAGAAATAAAAAAGAAAAATGTGAAAAACACCTTGAGCATCAAAATCATTTGTCATCACATCTCTGTATGCAAATTTTTATTTTTAAAATCTTTCTTTTAATTTGCTTTACAATTTATAAGGCATTTTGATTTTTCTAAATACATATTACTTTAAGATATAATAAGACATTTCTCAGTAATAGAGAGTGAATTTTAGCTTAGCCCTAAATATGAAGTCCAAGGAAAGAGATTAAATGCCAATCAAATTTCTAGTTTCACAGATTTAACTATTTATCGAACCGGTTTCTCTGATATACAGTAACATTTTTTCTGAACCACAGTCTCTTATTTTTCTTCTTCTTTTTTTTGCTTTGTCTTATGCTCTCTACTTGACTCCACATTTACAGTAAGTATCTCAAGTCATAGGATATTTTATTGAAGATAGTGCCAGTTCTTTTAGAGTTTTTTCTGTACCAAGATAAAATAGGTTCTATTAATGTCAGTGTCAGGAAAATAAGTTTTCTTGTTAGGCACCACTAGACTGTAGTGGAGCTTTTTTCTATGTTTTCATCTCTTCTGGACTGTGAAATCTAAAGACTGACACAGTTTAATACACACATGGAGAAACACAACAATATGTCACTAGATTTAGTGCAGGATGTAGATATTTTCCAATAAATATAGAATCTGATTTCTTTCAAGTTAGCATGTAAATATAACTGACAGCATCACTCTGATAGCTCCACATTTATTTCATATTACTCAAGCTGTATCCAAGAACACAGTGACACTTTTCAGGGCCAGGATCCTATCTGTCTTACTCATTTGTAAACTTCGTGCTTTGCAAATTGGGGGACATAAAGTATGTGCTTGTCTTAGTCATCTCAGGTTGCCATAACAGAATACCATATACTGAGTGACTTAAACGTTTAAATAAAGTGACGTTTATTTTCTCATAGTTCTGGAGGCTGAAAGTGTGACATCAGGGTGCCAGCACACTTGGATTCTGCTGGGGAACGTCTTCTTGGCTTTCAGAAAACTGTCTGCTTGCTACATCCTGATATAGTGGAAAGAGAGAGCACTGGTGTCTCTTCTTCCCAGGATGGGGGCTCCACCCTCATGGCCTCATCTGAACTGAATCTTCTCTCAAAGGCCCTACCTCCTAACACTATCACATACAGAGTGAGACCTTCAACAGATGAATCTGGGGGAAAACACATGCAGCCCTTACAGTGCTTACATGTATTTGTCAAAGAAAACGGAATTAAAGTATCAGTGGCAGGAGTGATGAAGAATCTTAGCATGTGCATATAGATAAGGCCAAGCAAATTGGTCAAATATGAGATCTCATTTGACTCAGCTTCATACTAGTACGATTTATATATTGATCTCAAATCTGATAATGTTATGTGTGAATCTTTTAATTCTCATAAAAAGATGTTGACACTTTATTGTGCATATAATTTTAATGGAAACTTTCATTAAAGATTTCAGAAAGATTCTCCCACAAATATTCCAAGGATCTTCTCTCCATTTTTTTCACTTCATTTTTCTGTATGTTCTTAATCTTGCTAGAAGTCTACGACTAAATGTTTTTCATGGGAGACAATACTTATTGAGTTTAATTCTCAAATCTATTCATACTGTTTTCTTCCAAATACTGTATGAAATGGATTTTGCAATCCTGTTTTATGGTTGACTATTCTAATTGTTCTAAAATATGAAAATATCTTGCAACTCTTTCAATTCCCACCATATAGGTACTATATTGTGGATAGAATTTTAGTGGAAGGCAGAATTTATTCCATATGGTTCACAAAACAGGGAGTTCCCAAATTACAATCTTTATTCTCTTTGTCACTTTAAGACTGCTAGCTTTCTCCATTGATTTTTGCCATCTGGTAATTTCATAACCACTTTGTTCCCCTTTCTGAGAAATTTTGAGAATTGGACAATGATATATCATAAAGTTGGAGAAGCAGTAGAATTTGGGTATAATTAAGCAAGCCCTTGCAAATTTTTGCAAAATATCAAACTTGGACTCAGTAAAATCAAATAAAATAATTTATTCTTCCTCCTCTTTCTTCATCCAAAATACTTTCTTTATCCACAATACTTTATCCTATACCTTGGCCACCTGATGCAAAGAGCTAACTCATTAGAAAAGATGCTTATTCTGGGAAAAATTGAGGGCAGGAGGAGAAATGGGTGACAAAGGATGAAATGGTTGAATGGCATCACTGACTCAGTTGACATGAGTTTAAGCAAGCTCTGGGAGACAGTGAGAGGGAAGCCTGATGGGCTGCATGCAGTCCTTGAGGTCACAGAGTCAGACACGACTTAGCGACTGAATAACAACAGTTCTTTCTCCTCTTTCTTTATCCAACATATGATTTCTCTTTCAATTCAAGTTTATCATAACTAGTAACATAGGTAGACTACAGAATTTCTAATATACAGAATTTGTGGGAGTTTATATACCCAATCAACAATTAGATAATTATTTGGCTATAAAGAATATGTTCTAATGTTGAAACAATCAGTGTTCAAATAACCTTTTAGAGGAGAGAAAATACAAAGTCTGTTGGGAATAGAGTCTGAATTTATGGTAAGGAATAAATATAGCTATTTGCATGTCCTTTGCTCCCTGTTACACAAACAGTAGAAAAAGCAGTACTTTATATATGCCTGCTTCCTTGGAAAGGCTATGGTGCAAGCTCAACATCTCCTAATATACAGATTACAAAATGGTTTCATCTGTAAAGAAGTTAGTAATGGTTAGACAGATCAAAAAGCAAACATAAATTTATTGTTATTCACCAGAAAAAACTATCATCATGTCAGAAAATTTTCAGTAATTATCTATGCACATAATGTTGACATTGTTCTTATGGAAAGTAAGGTGTAAACTGTGAAAGAAGTTTGTAGAAAATCTTAGGGTCACCTCTGTTTCCTTTCAAAATAATTGCAGGAATTCTGCACAGAAATACAATTGTCTGACTGCAGATATTTCTAACATTTTTTCATTTAGCAATCCTGCCCTAGTTTCTTTTAATAAAGAACAGCAAGTCTATGTTATTTAAGGTGTCATATATTAATTGGTTATGAAAAATGCTCAGAGACTTCTTTGAGACTTGATGGTTGCCTAGCATAGCAAACACAGCCCTGTTTTACTTGCTGCAGGCAGTTAAAATCTGGGTCTCCTGAGCAGTTTCTAGGTAGAGACCCAATCTGATAGTTAATCATCAGTTCATATTCTAATGACACAAAACATTACTGGAGACATTTGATTTTTAGCACCAGGGGTTTTCTTGATAATAGTTTTTTAAAAATATATATAAAAAGTCTTATTTTAAAAATCAGAAATGTCATCACTGATTGGCAAAATAAAGGAACAAACACTGAAAGGATAAGAAAAATAATGGCTGTTGACATCATTTAATAATGTATTTTAAATGCTGCTTGGAACAATAAGAATTTCTTCTGTGTTCAAGAAGGGAATAATATGGTGGGGCTAAAATTATTAGGCCAAATTATGCTTAGATTTTCAGCTGGTTTTAGAGGTGTATCTGCATATTTATTAATAAAAGGGGTAACCTCCTTTACCATGACTTGTTCCCAGATATGCAGAATCAGAAAAAGCAAATATTTTCATCATTCTTCAAAGGAAAAATTTTAAATATCTCTCATCATGAAAACAATGTCTCAAGAAAAAAGACCCATCCTTTAAATTTAGAAAGCCTTTGAAAATAGTCTAATTCCAAGCTGTTCTCATTTAATGTACCAGTGACTAGATTTCAACTCTGTACTTTATGCACCATGAGCACCTCAGCTTTTGTCCATCTTGTTCTACCATGAAATTAATGGGCTAAGAAATAATACTATTACCCACCTCTAAAACAATATGTCATTTTATCAATGAACTAAATTTTATCTTCTAATGAAGGTTGCTTAAATTTAGTCACTCTGCAAATTCATGAGAAAATATAATTGGAAACATTTACAAATTTTTTTTCCTGGCATCAGATCCTGGCATCACTACTACTTCTCTCTGTCCCTTGACAGCCAGGTTTTCTTTTAAAAATTGTCTTGTGCTACCTCTATATTTTTTTAAGCCATACATGCCTTCTTTCTTCAATCTAACATATGTTTCTTTACCTACTGAAACTACTCTCATTTAGGTCACCAATAGCCTCCAGATAGCTAGATCCAATGGACATTTTTATATCTTTATATTATTACATTCTGTGGGTTTTGACAGTGATGACAACTTGCCACTACCTTAAATTTTCTTATCCCTTAGCTAATGTGACAAGATTAATTCTCATATTGGAGGTCTGTGTTTAAATGTCACTGCAGAGTCTAACCACCCTATTTAAAATAATCCCTTGTCTAGATTCAAATATATTTTATTTTCTTCACATTACATATCATTAACTGAAATCATGTTGCATATTCGTCTCCATGATTATTGTATATTTCCATCCTAGGTTCTAATATTCATGAGAACAAAGACTGTTCTCTTCACCTCTTAGACTATAACCTTTAAACCTATAACAGTGCCTTACACATACAAAAATGAAGCTAAATAAACAATGATTAATGTATATGAGGGAATGAATATTGAGGCTCAGACTCTTAAATTAACTGGGATTTTTCACTTAGATGTTTCACAAGTACTTCAAAGTCAAGATTTGGAAACTTAATTCTCTCCTCCCAAATATGATCTTTTAAGGCTTCGAGTAAATCTGAATTCCTTCATTTCATCACCCTTTGTATCTAAAAAGGTAGACATGGACATGGGGGTGATCATTCTGTAATTTTCTTGAATTTATTTTCTCTTATTATTTCTATTTCCTCTGCCTTATTTAAACACTCTTACTACTAAAATAAGCTTCTAACTGGTCTACTGTCCCCGGGCTTGACTCCATTCAATCTATTCTTCTTATGTCTAGCAATTATTAGCTTTTGTGCAAAAAGAAATGTGGAAAGATTATAAAATTGCCTTCTTATTGTAATAAAATATCATTGTAAATTTTAACCTGGAAGTAGAATTTTACAAGCCCCATTTAAATATGATTTAACTGAACCATGAAAGTGTATCCATAAAAATTACCCCATCATCTATTTCATATTTATCTATTTCTTCACCACATACACACACAAAAAATTGCCATTTCAGCTATCAGATACAAACCAAAACTCTTTATTCAAATAGGGAATAGTTCCAGACCAACTTTACAACTTAACAAATAAGTCAGAAAAACTTAACAAGGAAAGGCCTTAATGAACATAGGTTACTCTTGCAATTAAATAGAAAAAAATCAGTCATCAGCTATTAACTAAAAAGAGAAAGATACTTGGTAACAGTGATGTGTGTGAGAGAGAGAATGTATGACACATAGGTACACACACATATGTGGAAATTCATAAAAATAGAAAATGTGGTAAATGTCTTTTTTTTTCTTAGCTTCCCAAAACCATTTCACCATTGTTCCCCCAGTTTTGAAGAATTACACTTTTCACTCAAGCCATGAGGGTTTCCCATTTTCTATACATAGGCCTGAATATGTGGCCCATGCTGAGCCAATAGCACCTCTGTTCCTCCAAATACAGTGCTCAGCTGAGAGTTTAGAAAATCAATATAGCCCCTTGGATACCTTCCCTCTAATTTTATGATTGAAGATTGGAGAGTCACTATAGTATCCTGCTAAAATTATGCTAGATGCTTATGGAAACATTCTCTGATGATACATTTCTCTGTATAAATGCATACAAAAATATAAGCTTTTTTAAAACTAAATAAGATAATGATATAACTGTAGTTATCCAATTCCCATGTAAAAATGTATACCTTTTATTTGTAATTACATTCTGAGCTACCTTTAATACTACCTTTTCATATAAGTACTCATTTTCATATGAGTACTGTATTTTATATGCACATACAAATTGTCCTTCTAAAGTAGTATACCATGTTTCTCTCGCATTTGCACTTATAGCTATATCCAATGAACATTTATTGTGTGCCAAGCAATTTTTGTATGTATTAGCTTGCTACTCCCCTGTCCCCAAAATCCCAGTCAGGTAGCTACTCGTTATTTTTATTTCGTTCCACATGAGAGAACAGAAGTTGAGGGAGATCAGGTAACTGGTCCCTGATTACATAGTAAGTAACACTACTAGCCAGGCAGTCTAGCTTTAGGGGCCTAGCTTTTAACGACTGTTTTATCTCATTTATGTGTATACCTATTCCCTGTGCTCTTATCATCATGCATGTCATCAGTCTTTCAAATTTTATTAAACTAAAAATTTTAAAAATCTCATCAATTCAATTCATTTGATGAATAGTGAGTTTGAACATTTTTGTGGGAGACTATAGGCCATTTGCTTTTATTCCCCCTATGATTAATCATTCATATGTCTTTTCTATTTTCTGCTAGACTATGTCTTTTCCTTACCAGTCTAAAGGATCACAGTCTGTTATATGTGTTGCTAAATGTTTTCCTTTATACTGTAATTTGTTCTTTATATTTATTTATGATGTTTTTGTCTGTAAAGACCTTTCAGACATTTTGTGCAATCTAAAATGCCAATCATTCATTTATGATTTCTAGATTTTGCAACTGGATGAAAATGATCTACTGTAAGACAATACAAACATCTTATAGTGGTTTTGTTGTATTATAATGTTAAAATCTTTACAATTTTGAACCAAGGGGCCTTAATTTATGTTTACTAAAATTAGTAATCAATTTCCCATATCTGTCAAAAAACAAATATTTTCAACTGATTTGAAATGCTACATATACCATTCCAAAATTTCCACATCCTTGGTTCTGTTTCCGAACTTATTATTTTGTTCCATTGATTTATATGTCTTTTTCTAAATCAGAGCCTTATTTCTTTTATCTTTAGATATTTATAATGATTTTGACACCAATTAAAGCAGGTCCCACCTAATTGTATCTTGTTTTCAAAACCTTTTAGCTATACTAGCAATTCTTCCATATGAACATTTTAGTTAGTGTACTTAACATTCTTACAGTATTACTTTCTACTCAGAAAATGTTCTTTCACACTATACAGGGTTTTTACCTTTAAAAGCCATGTTACATGTTTCCTCCTCATATACGACCTAAATAATGATTTTCTTTCTGTTTTGATGCTTCTCTGTGTGAGTGGTCTCTTTTTCCCATACTATGTTTTCTTACTAGTTTGCCTCAGCATTTTGCCTGGAAATCAGCCATCCTGCTAGACTATCATGTTAATTACAATAATTTGTAACTGAATCAATTGTGTTTTCCTGATATACAACTATATATTAACTATTAACTATTAACTATTAACATCCTATTAACTATTAATAAGGATATTTGCTCTCCTTTCCAAGTATTTGGTCCTTTATCTTACTTCTTTATTTCATCTAAAATAATTAGCATAAATATTCAGAAAAGTAGTTGAATAATCTATGTCCACTGCAATAATATCATACTTGGTTGGATATGAAAGTGAAAGTGTGAGTTGTTCAACTGTGTCTGACTCTTTCCAACCTCATACACTGTAGCCAGCCAGGCTCCTCTGTCCATGGGATTATCCAGGTAAGAATACTGGAGTGGGTAGCCATTCCCTTCTACAGGGGATCTTCTGACCTAGGGACTGAACCCAGGTATCCTGCATGGCAGGCAGATAGATACTTTACTGTCTGAGCCACCAAGGAGGCCCCTGGTTGGATGGTGTCCACATAAATTTGAGTCTTTCCCAGAACCTCAGAATGTGACTTCATTTGGAAATAGACTGCAGAGATAACTAGTTAAGATGAGATCATACAGGAGTAGGATAGGGCCTTAATTCACATCACTGGTGTCCTTATAAGAAGAAGAGAAGGAGACATGGAATCCGGAGGGAGGTGGGAGGCGGGTTCTGGAAGGGGAACACATGTATACCCATGGTGGATTCATGTCAGTGTATGGCAAAACCAACACAATATTGTAAAGAAAAAAGTCTTTCTTGAATTTGTAACAATTAAAAAAAAAAAAGATAGAGGCTAAGGGGGAAATTGTGAAGACAGAGGCAGAGATTGGAGTTTTACGAGTGAGGGGATAACAGACAGTGTGAAATCTCCAGAAACTAGAAGAAAATCATGAAGCATTCTCCCTCAGAGGTTCCTGTAGAATCCAACCCTACTGACATCTTTATTTTAGACTTCTAGTTCCAGAACTGTGAGGAAATAAGCTTTTTCTCTTTCAAGCCACCTAACTTGTGGTACTTTGTTGAGCTAAACCTAGGAAACTAATACAAATATTGACCTCAGCTTTTGATGACCAAAAACAACACCTTTAGGTTTCTAAAGACTTTCTTTATCAAGTTCAGGAAATGTCCTTCTTTTTCTCTTTTACATAAAATTTGTATCATATTTCTTGAATATAGTGATCTTGTAGCAGTTATAACTGATATGATTCTACAGTTATTGTTCTCCTTTATTGTGTTAATATTTAACATTGTGTTAGTTGCTTAGTCATGCTTGACTCTTTACAACCCCGTGGACTATAGCCCGCCAGGCTCCTCTGTCCGTGGAATTCTCCAGACAAGAATGCTGGTTGCCAATGACAAAACAGTTCTCCACCTCTCCCTGCATATACAGCTCTTTTCAGCATGCTTTTGAAGCTCCTGCCGGTAAGAAGATGAGTCAATTTCTCCTTACTTTGAATTTCTGCTGTATAGATACCTTACCTTGTCCAACAGAACAGGGAAAAGACAATATTTTTCAATTCTGAGCCTATGACTCAAAAGAATTTGCCTTCTTCCATTTTTCCTCTTGAAACTTGGCCATCACAGTCTGAGCACATCTGGGCTAGGTTGGTAAATAATGGATTTTGTCAGAGCAAAAAAAGCCAACTACCCATTGAGTAATGACATTATCAGCTGCTAGCCAACCACAGGGGCATGAGTGAGTCTACTTAGAGTTAGACAAGCCTGGCCCAGAGCTAGAGCGATGACCAGCTGACTCAAGGACTCAAGAGGAATAGTCAACAGTTATTGTTTTGGGGCAACTAAGACTTAGGGTGATTTGTTACACAGCAATGATATAAATATATATATATATATATATATATATATATATACACACACACACTAAACATAAATGACTATATTAAAATATATATCTATATAAACTATATTAGCAATATAAAACAACTGATACAAATATAAAATTTATCAGTAGATTCTATAAAATTAAACCTCCTTGATTTCTTATTAAAGAAATGATCATACAATAGAAATGTAAAAAAACAGTGCTAGATTCAATTCAGTTCAGTTGCTCAGTCATGTCCGACTCTCTGCTACCTCATGAACCACAGCATGCCAGGCCTCCTTGTCCAACACCAACTCCTGGAGTTTACCCAAACTCATGTCCATTGAGTTAGTCATGCCATCCAACCATCTCATCCTCTGTCGTCCCCTTCTCCTTCTGACCTCAATCTTTCCCAGCATCAGGGTCTTTTCAAATGAATCAGTTCTTCACATCAGGTGGCCAAAGTATTGGAGTTTCAGCTTCAACATCAGTCCTTCCAATGAACACCCAGGACTGATCTCCTTTAGGATGGACTGTTTGGAACTCCTTGCAGTCCAAGGGACTCTCAAGAGTCTTCTCCAACACCACAGTTCAAAAGCATCAATTCTTTGGTGCTCAACTTTCTTTATAGTCCAACTCTCACAACCACACATGACCACTGAAAAAACCACAGCCTTGACTAGACAGACCTTTGTTGGTAAAGTAATGTCTCTGCTTTTTAATATGCTGACGAGGTTGTTCATAATTTTCTTTCCAAGGAGTAAGTGTCTTTTAATTTCATGGCTGCAATCACCATCTGCAGTGATTTTGGAGCCCCTAAAATAAAGTCAGCCACGATTTCCCCATCTATTTGCCATTAAGTGATGGGACCAGATACCAGGATCTTAGTTTTCTGAATGTTGAGCTTTAAGCCAACTTTTTCACTCTCCTCTTTCACTTTCATCAAGAGGCTCTTTAGCTCCTCTTCACTTTCTGCCATAAGGGTGGTGTCATCTGCATATCTGAAGTTATCGATATTTCTCCCTGCAATCCTGATTCTAGCTTGTGCTTCCTCCAGCCCAGTGTTTCTCATGATGTACTCTGCATATAAGTTAAATAAGCAGAGTGACAATATACAGTCTTGACGTACTCCTTCTCCTATTGGAAACCAGTCTGTTGTTGCATGTCCAGTTGTAACTTTTGCTTCTTGACCTGCATACAGGTTTCTCAAGAGGCAGGTCAGATGGTCTGGTATTCCCATCTCTTTCAGAATTTTCCACAGTTTACTGTGATTCACACAGTCAAAGGCTTTGGCATAGTCAATTATTAATGTTTTATTTAAAATTTTATGTTTCTGTTCCACAACTGAAGACCTTGTATTTCCACTCATTAAAATATTTTAAAATGATATTAAAACTCCAATAATACTTAAAGTGATAAATGCATCCTTTATAAGTCAGTGAATTGTATTGTTACAACTGCCAAATATAACTTTTACTTTACCATTTTCTGAATCCTCATTACATGAAAGGGACCTTATGTCATTTTTCCTTTCTATAAAGACCGAAGTGCAAATAAATTAAGTAGCTTGTTCAAGATCAAGCTATTAGTAAATGTTGCATCTGGGTTTAAACTCTTATGTGAGTAATCTCAACACTTTATCTCTGGACAACTTTGAGGAGGTCTGGAGAACAAAGGAAGATCAGAGAAGTCAAGTTTGATGGCTTTACATTCACATCATAATTTACTCTGAAAATCAAAAGCCTTGCTCTAGATTTTCAATATTCCAGGTATAATACTTTACCTGATTTTCTCTAACATGGGATCCATAGTTATTTTTTTATAAAGATGCTTAACGTTTACTCTGTTATTTAATTTAACTGGATTGTCACTGTTAGCAGAAAAATCTGAACTCATAAAAATGTACTGAATTTGTAAAACACAGTAGCCTTTTCTAAGTCCATGTCTATGATTTGAATTAACACTCAATATAAACATAAAGTTGGTGAGCATAAGCTTTCTACTGAAGTCAGTAAATATCACAATATTAACACTTGATGCCAATAAGGCCACAAATAATTAAGTCTTACTGGGATACAGTATATAAAAAGATAAGATAATAAAAAACTAAGCTATTGTTATGGTTGATTAATAAAATTATAATTGATCCATGCATGCAGAATTACCTGTTCTAGAAAATGTCACAATGTAGTTGACATCATGCGATCTTTAGTTTGAAGCCATTAGCAACATATCATAGCATATGTTAGCGCCAAGGAAGGGATTCATGTTGTAAATCCTATGGGAAAAGGCAGTGATTATTCTGGACTAGGATAGTTGGAGTAGTGGGATAATTATAGAAGAGATGGGATTTGAGCTGAGTCTCTGAAAAAGTTAGAACTTAGAGAAAGCCATGAAAGGATGTCTTATTAGGGGGAATGACACATGTCAGAAATGACAGATATCTCTGAGAGTCTGTCCCCACTCCAGAGTCCATGGCACACAGTACTGATCTGGGGCTGTTTCGTCTTCCTGAATCAAGAGGCAATCTCACAACGTCCATCAATAGACAGCTGTGAATCAGAGAGGGCACATAGAGAACACTTTCTGTCAGTCCATGGTGGGTGAAACAATTATGTGTGGAGTAAAATAGAGAAACAAAAGTATATTTATTTGAGTGAAATATGAAGACTATGGGGAATACTAATTAGAAAGTTTATAAGCACTAATTGGGAATGCTTGGAGTCTGGGTTTTTCTCATGTACAATGGAAAATGATTCAAAACTTCAGCAAAAAAATAAATGAGGGAGCAACTGAGGACAGGGAAATCAGAGGAGGACTGTCGCCTTAATTCTGTAATGAGGAAGTGAAGGGAAAAGCATTAATGGAAAAAAAAAAGACACAATGATAAAATACATAGTAAAAAAGAATTGTCAGGGATTAAGATTAATTTATATGAACAAAATAGTATAATGATCAGTTAAGATTTATTGAATTCTTACTATGTCCAGGATTCAAAATAAATAATTTAAATGTGTTATCTCAATTGACCCTTGGGATAACCAATGAGATAAGCTAAGTATCTTTCATATCTCCATTTCACAAATGGAGAAACAAAGGCTAAATACTAAGAATCTGACATATTTTGAAAACTAAATAATACACTGAATCTATGTAACTAGCTTTGGTTATAGAATAGCCTTTTATTTTACTTTAGTTCTCAGTTTAACCTTACACATAGCTCTGATCTGTCAGCATCTATAGACTCCTACTTTGTGAATGCTTACAACAGTTTCCTCTGAGAAAAGAATGTGGAATTTGCTCAATTTCAGATTTGATTTTCAATAGAAAGTCTATTACATTTTGAATTAAAAAATACAACATATAGCTACAGCTGGATATACTTATATTTTTGTCATCTACATTTTTGATTCATTATATCTTTTTTAAAAGTGTTTTGTTTTTTCCTTATTGGCTACAAAATTAAACAATATCAAAATATTTTGTGTGCCTACTAAGTGTCAGGCACTGGGCTAAGCACTTGGCATATATAATCTCTCTGAAGCCTCACAAACTTTAATTAGGTGAGTAGAGAGACTTACTGCAATTACACAGATAAAAAACCTGAAGCCTACCTAGAGTGTTTAAATAACTTACCTGTTGTGAAATACTGAAGCCAGGAGTCGAATTTAGATTTCTATGGCTCTAAAGCACAAAGTCTATTTCAGGGAACAAAATTCTATCTTCTCAAAATTATACTGTGCCAAATACACATTTAGAGCACACTGAATGCTTAATTCATTTTGACAAATCTACCTCTTCCTAGAACCAGAGGCACTAAGTAAATACTAGGAAATTCAGCTTTCAGTGGACAATTGTTTTACGTTCTTGGCTCTTGATAAGCACTTGAGGCATGTGATAACATTCATTCTTTCTTTTATTCCACATTATGCATTGAGCATTGTTCTGAGTGCTGGGAAAGCAACAGAGAATAAAACAGATGAAGTCCACTCTCTCTTATGGATAAAAGGAAATAGGTGTACACATATACAACAGTCCTTGTTTCTCACTGTTGTTCAGTCACCAAGTTGTGTCCAACTCTTTGCTACTCCATGGACTGCAGCAAGCCAGGCTTCCCTGTCCTTAGTATATATTAATTTTCAAAAGGCAAAGCTTAGGTGAATAATACTGGTCTCACAATAAAGTGATTCAAGTTTCAGATGCCCAGGACAAAGTTAGGGTAGGGACACAATGAGTAAACACATGAAATAAAAACTTCATTGCTAACTCTTCAGTAAACAGACTTTTATATAAATCATAGTTGCACAATTCAGTGATAGATCACATTCGTTTTTTCAGTATTTGTTGGTGATCGATCACAGTACATTTTACTTTAATTTCACATATTGGTAGCAAAACTTTGTTATTTATTGATATTTGATAGGAAAGATCTTGTCTCCTAGTGAGGGATTCAGGTAACATTGTACAACTATGGATAATCAAAGGAAGGACTTGGTCAATAAAGATGAAAGGGCAACAAAGAAATGTAAGTGTGGCTGGTCAGGAATCTCTATAAGGATCATACAGTTACCCTTTAATTAAGTTATTAACTTCCTGCCCCATTTTATATGTGAGTAAGACCAAGAAACAGGGAAGTACTAGGCATGGTCATACAGATATCAGTGCCAGGCTTGAAATCAAACTTACATTTATCTAAAATTTTAGTCCATATTATTTTCAGTATGCTGAATATGTTCACACAGGCTATCTAAATGTGTGAAGGTTGAATGTATACTTAGTATGACATGTATCTTAAATGACTTCAGTTGATGGCCTATAGTACAGCTACAGTCTATACTTAATATAATCTGTATTTAGTACAGCAACCTGGTAGCTGAATGTGAAGAATCTGCCTGCCAATGCAGGAGACACAGGTTTGATCCCTGTGTTGGGAAGATCCCCTGGAGAAGAAAATGAAGGAAACCCACTCCAGTATTCTTGCCTGGGAAATCCCATGGTCACAGGAGCCCGATGGGCTACAGTCCATGGGGTTGCAAAAGAGTCAGAAGCAACTTAGCGACTAAACAAAAACAACAAAATAATTCATATCTAATCTTTGCTGATTGAGAAACCCACGTTGCACAATAAACTTTTCTAGTCTCAGTAAACAGTTCTTTTGGAAGCTCACTGCTGACACTCTTTCAGGTTTCCCAATATTTTATTGGCCAAATATTGGCATGCTACCATAGGACAAGAAAGAGTATGTGCTTAATCTAACACATGTCCCCAAATTTTCCATTTAGGAAAAAAGGAAAATCATACAGCCACACATCTTCACAAAGGAGAGTGACCGTGGATAGCAGTATAAGAACTTTGAGAGATGTGGATGGAGATGCACTGTGATTTCAGAAAATTCCTTTGTCCGGATGGGAAAATCAAAATCTGATAAAGATCTCTAACTTTAGAGAACAAAAATTGGTCTTTAATTTCTTTGCCTTTAATAGTCTTTAATTTCCTTGCATTTAAAAATCATTAGTAATCATGCAGTCATCAGAACACTTCAGCAACTTCCTAACTAGGAAATGTAACACCTACTTTTGCTACTGTTAGCTTCAGCAGTTCAAAGAAAGCAAAGTCAATAGCAATTAGGAAAGAAAACCTTTGAGAAAGGGGAAGATAGCTATAAAACACCTAATTGTTTCTCTTAAAATCTACTCCCTCAGTACCTCCAAAAGCTAATGAAATGTCATTTCCCCATGACAAGTAGCCCACAGGTCTTTCTGTTCTTGGACAGGAAAAAAGGCATACTGTGACAACATATGTAATACCCTTCATTACTGAAACATGCATTATTCTAATGTTTCTGGCTTACAATTAATGTGTAAGTGATTCTAGAAGCTTAACTTCTATCCCCTATTTGTTGCTTAGCAACAATCAAGCTAAGTGAAACACTGCTAGGGTATAGGCTATGGGTCATGTTGGGGAAAGCTGCTTGGAAATTATTGCTGGGATTGCTCTCTCTGGAGTCCTTTAAGCATTTGTCTCTATGTATAATTTAGTTGAAACGAACTTGCTTTGCTAATGGGAAATCCTGGATAAATAAATCTGGGCCCATGTGAAAATAGCTATTCTGTAGACTCTTTCTATAATAAATATGACAATTATTTTTTCAAGAGCACATTTAATTCCACTCTCTGTAAGGGTTTCTTGCTTAAAAATAAAAATCGGTTTTAATTGATCTCTTTGGTGCAAAGACAATGATTTTGTTCTTTCCTCAAGTCTCAGCAGAATTTACAGGTGTTACTCTCTGAGCATTCTGTATGGTCACAGGAGCATTCCTGTGCCTAGTCCACACATTCAAAGTGAAGTAGGGGATTGTTATAGACAGTCTCTGTTACTTGAAAATTATCAACCTAAATCAGTCTTCATGCCAAAGACATACATTTTGAGGTAGCAAAATGTGCTTCTATACATGTGTTTACAAAAGAGACCCCAGAGCACTCACTTGCTCCTGCTATGTGAGAACATGGCAAAAAATCTGTCATCTATAACCTGCACTCTTGCTAGACTCTGAATGTATCAGCATCTAACTGTGCCAGCTTCCAGAATTATGAGAAATAAACTCCTTTTGTTTATCAGCCACCCACTCTATGGTATTTCATTATAGCTGTCCAAACTGACTAATACAGGGATGGAGCCAGTTATTCAAAAGAATTCAGGCCCAAATCTCTTCCAATAAATCACAAAGAAGATAAAGACAAATGCATGTGGTTTGGCTGTGCTAAAATTGTCCAAATAATTATGTAAATGTGCACACTAACTTCATGACTATTTGAGGCCTGACCAGCTCACACACTGCCTTTGACAGTCTAAAGGCTAGAGAGAGAACTTTGATCTAAATGGATACTAAAGTCAAATACCTGTAAGGTTACATGAGTCCTTCTACCTTTCACCCCTGAGCTACCACTTTATATGGTAAATTGGTATTTGTCATATATACTACTTTCAGTTTAGTTCAGTTATTCAATCGTGTCCAACTCTTTTTGACCCTGTGAACCGCAGCACGCCAGGCCTCCCTGTTCATCAACAACTTCCAGAGTCCACCCAAACCCATGTCTGTTGAGTCGGTGATGCCATCCAACCATCTCATCCTCTGTTGTCCCCTTCTCCTCCTGCCCTCAGTCTTTCCCAGCATCAGGTTCTTTTCAAATGAATCAGCTCTTCATATTAGGTGGCCAGTATTAGAGTTTCAAAGTATTAGATTTTCAGCTTCAACATCATTCCTTCCAATGAACACCCAGGACTGATCTCCTTTAGGATGGACTGGTTGGATCTCCTTGCAGTCCAAAAGACTCTTAAGAGTCTTCTCCAACACCACAGTTCAAAAAAATCAATTCTGAGCCATGAAGTGATGGGACCAGATACCAGGATCTTAGTTTTCTGAATGCTGAGTTTTAAGCCAATTTTTCACTCTCCTCTCTCACTTTCATCAAGAGACTCTTTAGCTCCTCTTCACTTTCTGCCATAAGGGTGGTGTCATCTGCGTATCTGAAGTTATTGGTATTTCTCCCTGCAATCTTGATTCTAGCTTGTGCTTCTTCCATCCCAGTGTTTCTCGTGATGTGCTCTGCATATAAGTTAAATAAGCAGGGCGACAATATATAGACTTAACCTACTCCTTTTCCTATTTGGAACCAATCTGTTCTTCCATGTCCATTTCTAACTGTTGCTTACTGCCTGACCTGCATACAGGTTTCTCAAGAGGCAGGTCAGGTCGTCTGGTATTCCCATCTCTTTCAGAATTTTCCACAGTTTACTGTGATCCACACAGTCAAAGGCTTTGGCATAGTCAATAAAGCAGAAATAGATTTTTTTTTTTGGAACTCTCTTGCTTTTTCAATGATCCAGGGGATGTTGGCAATTTGATCTCTGGTTCCTCTGCCTTTTCTAAAACTAGCTTGAACATCTGGAAGTTTGTGGTTCATGTATTGCTGAAGCCTGGCTTGGAGAATTTTAAGCATTACTTTACTAGTCTGTGAGATGAATGCAATTGTGTGGTAGTTCGAACATTCTTTGCATTGCCTTTCTTTGGGATTGGAAGGAAAACTGACCTTTCCCAGTCCTGTGGCCACTGCTGAGTTTTCCACATTTGGCACATTGAGTGCAGCACTTTCACAGCATCATCTTTTAGCATTTGAAATAGCTCAACTGGAATTCCATCACCTCCACTAGCTTTGTCCGTAATGATGCTTCCTAAGGCCTACTTGACTTCACATTCTAGAATGTCTGGTCTATGTGAGTGATCATTATCAAAATTGAAATATGCAAATACAAGTGATATTATCAAGGCAAGGAGTCTGGACATGTAGATTCCCACTCTACATGGAACTATAAAAACAGAAATAGAATGTTCAATTGAGTTGACTCTGTTAATGCCTCATTTAAATATTTAAGTTTGGAAAACAAGTTATTTTTTCATCTCTTTTATATTTGGAGTGTAATTTTTAAAATTTCACTATTTAAACAAAAATTATTTCCTTCATTATATTGTTTATGATTATTTATTAACATTATTAATTGTGTTAGTAAATTAAATGTGTTATGAGTGTTAGATAATGCATAATGAGTGGTTATCCAAATTTATAGTACCTTAAGTGTCCTGTTAGATATAAAACTATAACATCAAAATGATTTTGATCCTCATTCCAGCATTGGAAAAAGCAATGTTTTATCTATCTTGTATCTAGAGTGTTGCTAAAATTCAGCGATGAAGATGTTCTTTATTCTGGTATTAATATCATTTGATAGTATGTCATTCTTTTAATTATGAGTTTCCATATAGAAATAGCCTACAATAGAAGAGATTTTAAATATGTGCTATGAAAGGACTGTATATGCAAATCCAGTCATGCAACTACAACTAATTCCAGACTTAAATTTATCTTGTTAATTAAAGATTTGAAGGAAATCTAGAGTAGGTATAACCTAAAGGAAAGAACTATCTATGTTTCTAATACTGTCTATTGAAGCATGACTGTTTGCCTTGAACATTTGAATTCGCTATGTCAAGTGTAATCATCCAAAGAGGGAGATATCAAGCTCTCATAACTAATCAGATTAACCATATGCTATCACTTAGCTTTCTCTATTCTAATTATCTACTCGTGCCAAACAACCTTTCCATTATAATTTGATTTCACATGTAAATGTGTCCAGAAAAGAGAACATGCTAACTAACTGACACGATATTGTATTATTTATCATTTGAAAATTTATATCAGTATACATATGTATATTATATTTATATATAAGTATGGAATGTTTGTATTGATTCTACTCCTAGGTTACCAGTTAAGCTTGATTATCTTATTTTAGGATATGAACATAATTGTTTAATATAAGCTCAACTAAAATCATAGAGCTGCCAAGTACAAGTATCTCAATCTTGGTGACCATCAGTTTCACCATGGGAATTTTATGAAGTAGACACTCAGTGGAATCCCCTCCAGGGATTATGATTAATAAGGTCTAAAATGATGCATCTCTACTTTAACTAGATTTATTTCTGGCATAATGGAGTGAGTAAAGCAGCATGCTCTCTCTCCAAAAGTCCAGCTAAACCCAGAGCATGCAGGAATAATGAAATAATAAAACCTATAGGGAGATAAATGAACTAGAATACATAAAACAAGAGAAAAAATAATGAATCAAAATTAAAATTGTTTCTTTGAAAATATAAAAAAAATTAAGAGACCACCAAGAAAATAAAAGATACAAATTTTCAAAATCAGCAGTAGAGGAAGCATTAATATTTAGATATTAAAAGACTATTAAAAATATTTTTTCTTTGTTTTATAAACCCAGCTGACCTCTAAGATACTCTAATAAAAAGTTTAGCATACTTTTTATTTGAAGATAAACTATAGTGATTTCTTTACTGTCCAGCATTTTTGCACATAGTTTTATTTTTTAATGGTAAAACTAATAACTGCCAGATCTCTATCCTCAAAGAAACTCAAGTTTTTGTTTTTTTTTTTATTGTTTTTGCCATACATTGTCATGATATCAGCATGGATTTACATATGCTTCCCCTCCAGAACCTCCCTCCCTCCTCCCTCCCCCCCGGGAAATCTCCATGCACCAGTCCCGAGCATCAATCCTGGGCTGGCGATTGATTAGACACATGACAATTAACATGCTTCAATGCCCTTCTCCCATATCATCCCACCCTTACCCTCATCCACAAAGTCCACGAGTCTATTCTATACATCTGCGTTCCTTTTGTTGTCTCGCATGCTGGGTTCTCGTTACCGTCTTTCTAAATTCCATATATATGCGTTAATATACTGTATTGTTGTTTTTGCTTCTGGCTTACTTCACTCTGGATAATGGGCTCCAGTTTCGTCCATCTGAGTAGAATTGCTTCAAATGAATTTTTTTTTTTAATGCTGAGTAATATTCCATTGTGTATATGTACCACGGCTTTCTTATCCATTCGTCAGTTGATGGGCATCTAGGTTGCTTCCATGTCTTAGCTATTGTAAACAATGCAGCTATGAACATTGGGGTACACGTGGCTCTTTCAATTCTGGTTTCCTCGGTGTATATGCCCAGTAGTGGGATTGCTGGGTCATATGGCAGGTCTATTTGCAGCTTTTTAAGGAACCTCCACACTGTTTTCCATAGTGGCTGTACTAGTTTGCACTCCCACCAACAGTGTCAGAGGGTTCCCTTTTCTCCACATCCTCTCCAGCATTTATTGCTTGTAGACTTTTGGATTGCAGCCATTCTGACTGGTGTAAAGTGGTACCTCATTGTGGTTTTGATTTGCATTTCTCTGATAATGAGTGATGTTGAACATCTTTTCATGTGTTTGTTAGCCATTTTTATGTCTTCTTTGGATCTTTTCTGCATGTTTGACATTCTTATTTTTCTCTAATTTCTCTTCTGAAAATTTATATTTGGATTCCAATTTGATATTTTCTCTCTGATTTATTCTTTTGTTACAAGCCTTGAAAGTGATTAATTTTCTTTGCCTGGGTGCATGTTTGCCCTCCAATACCAGCACTGGGAAACATCAGCAGAGCAATTTTTTGTGACTATTTTTTCAACTTACTCATTTTTCTCCTTCCTAATGATTGCAGTCAAGAATTGCCACTCATTTCTGCGAGATTGCTGTCCTCCTTTCAATCTCCAGCTAACTAGCCAAGATAGTAATTCTGTTTTCCTCCAGAATAAATTCCTTATTAGGAAAAATTTTATATAGCTCTGACATTACCAGTGGTTATTTTTTAAAACTTTCTAGCTGTTTCTAGGAACATCAGATGGATCATCGAAAAAGCAAGAGAGTTCCAGAAAAACATCTATTTCTGCTTTATTGACTATGCCAAAGCCTTTGTGTGGATCACAATAAACTGTGGAAAATTCTGAAAGAGATGGGAATACCAGACCACCTGACCTGCCTCCTGAGAACCCTGTATGCAGGTCAGGAAGCAACAGTTGGAATTGGACATGGAACAACAGACTGGTTCCCAATAGGAAAAGGAGTATGTCAAGGCTGTATATTTTCACCCTGCTTATTTAACTTATATGCAGAATACATCATGAGAAACGCTGGGCTGGAGGAAGCACAAGCTGGAATCAAGATTGCCAGGAGAAATATCAATAACTTCAGATATGCAGATGACACCACCCTTATGGCAGAAAGTGAAGAAGAGCTAAAGAGCCTCTTGATGAAAGGAGAGAGGAAAGTGAAAATTTGGCTTAAAGCTCAGCATTGGAATTTAGAAAGACAGTAACGAGAACCCAACATGTGAGACAGCAAAAGGAACGCAGATGTATAGAATAGACTCGCGGACTCTGTGAATGAGGGAAAGGATGGGATGATATGGGAGAATGGCATTGAAACATGTTAATTATCACATGTCTAATCAATCGCCAGCCCAGGATTGATTCTCGGGGCTGGTGCATCGAGATTTCCCGGTGGGGGAGGGAGGAGGGAGGGGGGAGGGAGGGGTTTCTGGAGCGGGAGCATATATAAACCCATGGTGATATCATGGCATTGTATGACAAAAACAATAAAAGGGAGGAAAAAAAAAAAAGAAAACTAAGATCATGGCATCCAATCCCATCACTTCATGGCAGATACATGGGGAAACAGTGGAAACAGTGGCCAACTTTATTTTTCTGGGCTCCAGAATCACTGCAGATGGTGATTGCAGCCATGAAATTAAAAGACACTTACTCCTTGGAAGAAAAGTTAGGACCAACCTAGAAAGCATATTAAAAAGCAGAGACATTACTTTAGCAACAGAGGTCCATCTAGTCAAGGCTATGGTTTTTCCAGTGGTCATGTGTGGATGTGAGAGTTGGACTATAAAGAAATCTGAGTGCCAAAGAATTGATGCTTTTGAACTGTGATGTTGGAGAAGGCTCTTGAGAGTCCCTTAGACTGCAAGGAGATCCAACAAGCCCATCCTAAAAGAGATCAGTCCTGGGTGTTCATTGGAAGGACTGATGTTGAAGCTGAAACTCCAATACTTTGGCCACCTGATGTGAAGAGCTGACTCATTTGAAAAGACCCTAATGCTGGGAAGGATTGGGCTCAGGAGGAGAAGGGGATGACAGAGGATGAGTTGGCTGGATGGCATCATCTACTCGACGGCCATGGTTTGGGTTGGACTCTGGCAGTTGGTGATGGACAGGGAGGCATGGCGTGCCACAGTTCAAGGGGTTTCAAAGAGTCGGAAACAACTGACCAACTGAACTGAACTGAACTGAACTTAATCAGTCGATAATGGGTCAGAGTGTTCACATTTCACAATTGGTGACATCAGGTGTTCAAGCCAAGAGAGTTAAAAAAGAGAATGAACTCTTTTTGGTGAGGAATTTCAGATACCAATCCTCCATTATGCTTAATCCACATTATTTGAAGTTAGTTTAAAAGGAAAATTCTCTTCCACTCAGCACAGATATTTCAAAATTAGAGGGATCAGTTTTTCAGAATATAGATATGACTGCCCTACAAAAGTCAGGAGGTTTTGCTTCATTAAAAGACTTGTTGACTCTGGCAATTGCCTGAGTGGTAATATAAGCTGATGATGATGCATTGTGTCTACATCACTAGGATTATATTGACAGCACTTAAAGTACTTTAAGTAGGAATCAACACTTTAAAGAGTTTTATTTAAAATTTCAGATATCATTATGGAAATATACACCAAGGTATTTGTTAGTTAGCAAGAGGATGTTAAAGCAACATCTTTATTGATGAAATAGTAATATTCTGAGAAAATTGTTTGATTAGGATATATGTATGGGTCTCATTTTAAGGTTATGTAGAAGAAATGATACAAATGAGCTTTTTTACAAAACACAAACAGCTCACAAATATAGGGAGCAAACTTATGGTTGCCATGGGGGAAAAATGGAGGGAAGGTATATATAGGGAGCTTGGGATCAACAACAAGGCTATATTTAAAATGGATTATCAAGAAGGTCCTACTGCATAGCACAGGGAACTCTACTTAGTGTTATGAGGGAGCCTGGATGGGACAGAAGTTTGGAGGAGAATGGATACATAAATATGTGTGTGCATTGAGTCCAACTCTTTGCAACTCCATAGACTGTAAGCCCATGAGGCTTCTCTGTCCATGGGATTCTCCAGGCAAGAATACTGGAGTAGGTTGCCATTTCCTCCTTCAGGGAATCTTACCAACCCAGAGATTGAACCCATGTCCTCTGAATCTCCTTGCATTGGCAGGTGGATTCTTTACCACTAAGCTCTTTTGCTATCCTCCTGAAACTATCATAATATTGTTAATCAGCTATACTCCAATATAAAATAAAAAGTTAAAAGATTAGGTAGAAGAATTTTGCCAGTGGGGTGTGCATCTCAAGTTCTTTAACTTTGTTAGTCCTTGTGCTAGACTGTTTTAAGGGCCCCAGGTTTTCATGTTTTATTATATCCACATGTGGATATACACGGCACAGGACTTGCTTTAGCCAATAGCATGTTACTGCGAGTGATATAAGCAAAGGTTTGAAAAGCATTTGTGCAGTTAATCTTGCCCTCTTCTGCCTCTGCTGTTCCATAACATGAGCTTCCCTCAGGTGGACACTTCATTTGCTTGAGCCCTAGATCAAGTCATATCCCAGCTAAGATCTATGCTCAGCAGAAGTGACAGCTTCAAGCAAGCACACCCACCCAAGCCCAGTGTAGATCAGCCAAACCCTTCACCCCAACCTGCCAACAGAACCTTGAGATAAACAGATATTTTTTGCATCAAAATTAACATTTTAAGTCGTGTCTATCATGTAGAGTTATAGTAGTGATTCAAACTAATGCAGTCCTACATCCAAATTCCCAGAAAATATACTTGACGTCACTGTAAAGTTGACCTGTTTTGTCCTCAGAATCCGAGAGTCCACTTGGTGGACACCTTTTCATGCAAACTGCCATTGACAAGACCAAGAGAGATATTGTCCAACATACTGAATAGGTCATAAGACTGTTTTGAGCATTCTTGCTGTTAATATTTGTACATTAAATAATGTTTGCCTTCTTAGATACCTACCACCTGGTACTAAGGATACAAAGGAAGGAAACATAATTCCCACTTCCCTCTAAACCCCAGAGACTATGAATATTTATCAGAAGATCCCTGACATTTGCTGAATGGGAAAAAGGACTTAGGTCAGTTTGCAACAGTGAAAAAGAACAGAAATGTTCACTTTTAAAAACTATAAGCCTTTTATCAGAGAAAATGTCATCTCTGCTTCATTTGGAAGATGTCCCACCACTATACAGCTATAATCTTCCTTCCCTCATGTACAGAAAGATCCCACCTGTATGGAAGAGGTGTCTTTGTTGTTATTCTTTTTCTCAAGTAAAAGGAGTTTGCAGAATTTGCAGCCAATAGTCCTAAGAGTTTGAATTATACAGTATTTCTAGTGTAAGCTATAGAATGTTTGAACCTTTATACTTATACTATCTTAATACTGTCCTAATTTATGATTTATGAATTTCTATGATTTATGACAAGTTTTCTCAATGTCTTTCATATATATAATGTTTTACTCAATTCTGGAATATATTTGGCATTTGTTTATGCTCTTCCCTCCTCCATTTTTCACATATTGAATTTACATCAGCTGCTGCTTTTCAACCCATCAGAACCATAATTCAAGTTAGACATTACTACCTAGAGATGCCTTCAGTCATTCAATCATGCTCTAAATCCTCTAATTTCCAAAACATAATTTTAATTCATCTGAATACTAAGATAAATGTCATACAGCTTTTTTAAAAAGGAAAAGGAGAGTTCTTTAAAATGAGTCATACATCTGAAAAAGACTAACAAGTACAAATATACCTTAAATATTTATTATAAATAAATATATTTGTGAAAGGGGAGAAATGTTTGTTGGCATTAACTTGGATGTCATTTGATATAAGAGATATTAAAGAGAAACAAAATTTAAAGTTATTTTCACATATCCTAAAATTAAAAGGAATCCTCATAGGAAGATCAAAGGGTTCCATAATCTGATTTAGGAAAGAGGAATGTATATGTGTGAGGAAAAAATAAGGATCTTTTCATTACATGCACATTTCTTAGAATACATTGAATCTGTTAGAAACCCCTAATATTTGAAGCCATGAATTAAAAGACACTTGTTTATGACCAACCTAGACAGCATATTAAAAAACTTGGCCAACAAAGGTCCATCTAGTCAAGGCTATGGTTTTCCCAGTAGTCATGTATGGATGTAAGAGTTGGAGTATAAAGAAAGCTGAGCACCAAAGAATTGATGCTTTTGAATTGTGGTGTTGGAGAAGATTCTTGAGAGTCCCTTGGACTGCAATGAGATCCAACAATTCCATCCTAAAGGAGATCAGTCCTGGGTGTTCATTGGAAGGACTGATGTTGAGGCTGAAACTCCAATACTTTGGCCACCTGATGTGAAGAGCTGACTCATTTGAAAAGAACCTGATGCTGGGGAAGACTAAAGGCAGGAGGAGAAGGGGACGACAGAGTGTGAGATGGTTGGATCGCATCACCGACTCATTGCACATGAGTTTGAGTAAAGTCTGGGAGTTGGTGATAGACAGGGAGGCCTGGCATGCTGCAGTCCATGGGGTTGCAGAGTCAGACACAACTGAGCGACTGAACTGAACTGAACTGAATTGAATATTTGAAGACCAATCTGCCATATGAATTTATCAGAAAAATTAATCCACTTCTATTTTACATTGAATTACATAAAATAAAGACTAGAGTAAAATTACTATCACAAAATTCACTTTATGACTTTAGAACTAACTGGTCATTCACTGATCTGACTTACTGTAAGTATCAGAATTAGGCATTTTGTCTTGTATCCCATCAATTTGTCTTGCTATTCAGTCGCTAAGTCATGTCCAACCCTTTGCTACCCAATGGACTGCAGTATGCCAGCCTCCTCTGTCCTCCACTGTCTCACAGAGTTTGCTCAGATTCTTGTCCATTGAGTCGGTGATACTATCTAACCATTTCATACTCTTGCCCCTTTCTCCATTTGCCTTCAATCTTTCCCAGCATCAGGGTCTTTACCAATGAGTCTGCCCTTTGCACCAGCCTCATCAAGAGGTTCTTTAGTTCCTCTTCACTTTCTGCATGTCTGAAGTTGTTGATATTTCTCCTGGAATTCTTGATTACAGCTTGTGATTCATCTAGCCTATCATTGCACACAATGTACTCTGCATACTACTGGGGAAAAATAAAAGTAGCTTTGATGTTGAGGACCTTTGTTGGCAAAGTGATGTCTCTGCTTTTTAAGTTGCTGTCTAGTTTCATCATAGTTTTTCTTCCAAGGAGCAAGAGTCTTTTAATTTCATAGCTGCAGTCACCATCCCCATGTCTTTAGAGGCCAAGAAAATTAAATCTGTCACTCCCTCCATTTTTTCCCTATTTGCCATGAAGTGATAGTACTGGATACCATGATCTTAGTTTTTTCAATGATCAGTTTTCAGCCAGCTTTTTAACTCTCCTTCATCAAGAGGCTCTTTAGATCCTCTTCACTTTTTGCATATCTTAAGTTGTTGATATTTCTCCCAGAATTCTTCTTTATAGCCTGTGATTCATTCAGCCTAGCATTGCACATGATGTACTCTGAGTATATGTTAAATAAGCAGAGTGACAATACACACCCTTGACCTACTCCTACCCCAGTTTTGAACCAGTCAGTTGTTCCATGTAAGGTTCTAATTGTTGCTTCTTGACCTACAGACAGTTTTCTCAGGAGATAAGTAAGGTGGTCTGAAATTCTCATCTCTTTAAGAATTTTCCACAGTTTGCGGTTCTCCACACAGTCAAAGGCTTTAGTGTAGTCAATGAAGCAGAGGTAGATGTTTTTCCGGAATTCACTTGCTTTCTCCATGATCCAGTGAATGTTGGCAAATTAATCTCTGTTTCCTCTGCCTTTTCTAAACCCACCTTGTACATCTGGAAGTTCTCAGTTCTTCTAAAACCTTGCTTAAAGGATTTTGAGCATAACCTTGCTAGCATGTGAAATGAGCATAATTGTACATTCTTTGGCACTGCTCTTCTTTGGGATTGAAATGAAAACTGAACTTTTCCAGTCCTGTGGCCTCTGCTGAGTTTCCAAATGTGCTGATATATGGAGTGCAGCACTTCAACAGCATCATCTCTTAGAATTTTGATTCCATCACCTCCACTAGTCTTCTTTGTAGTAATGCTTCCTAAGGCCCACTTGACTTCAGACTCTAGGATGTTAGGCCATAGGTGAATGACCCATCATGCTTATCTGGGTCATTAAGATTTATTTTATAGTTCTTCTGTGTATTCTTGCCACCTCTTCTTAACCTCTTCAGCTTCTGTTAGGTCCTTACCATTGCTGTCTTTTATCATACCCATCCTTGCTAGAAACAGTCCCTTGATAGTTGCAGTTTTATGGAAGAGAGCTCTAGTCTTTCCCATCCTATTGTTTACCTTTACCTCTTTGCACTGTTCATTTAAGAAGGCCTTCTTATCTTTCCTTGCTGTCCTCTGGAACTCTATGTTCAGTTAGGTATATCTTTCCCTTTTTCCCTTGCTTTTTTTACTTCTCTTCTTTCCTCAGCTATGTGTGAAGCCTCCTCAGACAAACACTTTGCCTTCTTGCATTTCTTTTTCTTTGGGATGGTTTTGGTCACTGACTCTGTGCAGTGCTGTGAACCTCTGTCCATAGTTCTTTGGCCACTCTGTCTACCAGATCTAATCCCTTGAATCTATTTGTCACTTCCACTGCATAATCATAAGGAATTTGATTTAGACCATCCTAAATGGCCTAGTGGGTTTCCCTGTTTTCTTCAGTTTAAGACTGAATTTAGTAAGGAATTCATGATCTGAACCATAGTCAGCTTCTGGTCTTTTTTTTTTTTTTTTTTTTTTATGACTACAGAGCTTCTCCATCTTCAGCTGCAAATATAATCAGTCTGACTTCAGTATTGACCATATGGTGATGTCCATGTGTAGAGTCATCCCCTGCATTGTTGGAAAAGAGTGTTTATTAAGATTAGTGTGTTCACTTGACAGAATTCTGTTAGCCTTTGCCCTGCTTCATTTTGTACTCCAAGCCAAACTTGTCTGTTATTCCAGATATCTCTTGACTTCCTACTTTTGCATTCCAGTCCTCTGTAATGAAAAGGACTTTATTTTTTCCTTTTTTTTGGTGTTAGTTCTATAAAGTCTTGTTAGGTCTTCATAGAACTGTTCAATTTCTTAAGCATCAGTGGTTAGGGCATAGACTTGGATTACTGTGATGGTGAGTGGTTTGCCTTGGAAATGAACTGAGATCATCCTATCATTTTTGAGATTATACCCAAGTACTGCATTTTGGACTCT
Source organism: Antilocapra americana (assembly GCA_007570785.1). Classification (NCBI taxonomy): domain Eukaryota; kingdom Metazoa; phylum Chordata; class Mammalia; order Artiodactyla; family Antilocapridae; genus Antilocapra; species Antilocapra americana. The sequence continues at coordinate 31,476,926 of ML661885.1, forward strand.
TTTGTTGACTATGAGGGCTGCTTCATTTCTTCTCAAAGATTCTTGCCCACAGTAATGGCTATAATGGTCATCTGAATTAAATTTGTCCCTTCTTGTCCATTTTAGTTCAATGATTCCTAAGATGTCAGTGTTCACTCATTCAGTCTCCTGCTTGACCACATCTAATTTACCTTGATTCATGAATCTAATATGCTGGGACTTCCCTGGTGGCTCAGATGGTAAAGCATCTGACTACAATGCGGGAGACCCAGGTTTGATCCCTGGGTTGGGCAGGTCCCCTGGAGAAGGAAATAGGAACCCACTCCAGTCCTCTTGCCTGGAAAATCCCATGGATGGAGGAGCCTGGAAGGCTGCAGTCCATGGGGTCGCAAAGAATCGGACACGACTGAGCGACTTCACTTTCTTTATGCAATAATGTTCTTTATACCTCCAGACTTTACTTTTACCACCCAAGACATCCACAACTGAGTGTCTTATGCTTTGGCCCAACCTCTTCATTCTTTCTTGAGCTGTTAGTAATTGCCCTAATTGCCCTCTGCTCTTCCCCTGTAGCTTACTGGACACCATTCAATTCGAGGGCCTCATCTTCTGGTGTCATATTTTTTTGTCTCATCATACTGTTCATGGGGTTCTCACAGAAAGAATATTGGGGTTGTTTGCCATTCTGTCTACCAGTGGGCCTTGTTTTGTCAGAACTCTTCACTATGACCCATCCATCTTGGGTGGCCCTGCACAGCATGGCTCATAGCTTCATTGAGTTACACAAACCCCTTTGCCACAACAAGGCTGTGATCCATGAAGGGGCAATTTATTTACAGATGCCATTTTTTTCTTTTTTTTTTTTACTCTTTTGTGGATAACTACCTTCATCTTCTCACATGTATGTTGAAAAAACTACAAAGTTATCATTAGCAAACCTAGAGGTGACAATTGAAAAGAGTGATTTAGAGGTGTAGATGTCACCAGAAGAAAGCCAGCTGACCAGCTTTTGGGAAAATCCCTTTGTAACCTTGCTTAGGTGAATTCATCATGATCTGAGGACTAACCTTAGTTGTGAGTGTCAAGACACACAAGTTTGTTCAGTCAAGCAATGATTGGACTGTAGTGAATAGACTTTGACAACTATTTGTACAAATAAGCAGTCCTTTATCAAGAAAATCAATGACAGAAATGAAATATTTAGGACATCAAATTGCTAATCTGCAGTTTGGATAATGGCCCAAAAGTTAACTGAGATAAATGATTATGAAATATTTCCTTCCACTTCCCAAAGAAGAAAAAGCACTTTCTCAGGAACCTTTATCTTAACTGTTAAATTGAGTATCGCTTTCCCCTAGAAAATCCTGACAGTATCTAGTTCTTTGCATTTTCTCCCTAAGGTGACCATACCTCTCTCTATACTTTCCAGATATGATCTCATACAATTAATACTAAATTTCATTTATATCATGTATATGAAATAATAGTCATTATTTTGAGGAGTTAATGGCAATCCTTAGGTTCATCGGTAAAACAGTATGTGAAAGTTGATTATGTATCTGCTAAAGACATACCAGGAATATCTGTCCTATCAGCTAAATATTCATATGAGGCTTTATTTAACTTTAAATGATTTTTCCTTCTTTCTAAGTTTTAAAAGTTCACCCTATTATCACTTACTTTGAGCATATACTCTATCAGTAACTCCTGACAGATGTTTAGGAAATAAATGTTTAGTGAATTGCTAATTGCTGAAGTTCCAAGCCTGGAAAGGATGAAATGTGATTTACACAAAGTTTAAAACTTTAAAAGATGGAATGTAAAGATGGGAGGGGTGGCTGAAGTTTATTTTCTTCCTTCCCCTTGCCTTTTATCCCTTTGAATTTAAAGCCAGGTCATATGCTTTTAGTTTAGTGGTCTTTCAACAATACGTCATTATGAAAATATTTAAGTCTCACTTTTTCACTTATGTTAAGTTTTCTGTTATAAGATTGTCATTTGAAATAAATAAGATTTGCATCTATTTACTAGGTTAGACAGTGCTTCTCACAACTAATATAATTTAGCCGTGTGTTTTTTCTAACATGTGAGTATTAAGCTATCATTTTGCAAGTGCTTTACATTAGAGTGATCTCCTTTCCCAGTCTCCCTAAGCAGAGAAAAAGTTCTTTTTTATGGTTTTGACTTTTATTACTTTTACATTATATTAAAATAGGATTATAGACAAATTAGAAATGTTAAGTGAGCAAACAAAAAATAAACAGAAACAATCACCTTTAAAACATCAGAGATAATCTACCATTAGCATTTTGTTATGTAACCTCCTAGATGTTTTCCCCTTTCCTTTCTTTTATTTTTTAATGAACTTATATCTCAATTACTCTGGGAAAAAACAAAATCACCTAGAATATCGACAGTAACTTAAATTTATTGCCAGTATTCTAGATCTTGCATAGGGTGGCGTTTGCTTATTAGACTACTAAATAAAAAATAGTCAGTGATGAATATGTAGGATTATATTCTGACCAAAAAGGCTAACGTGGAACTGTTGAAAAGAGCTCTTGAGAACACTTTTACAAGATAAATGATACAAAGCTCTTCACCCTTAATTATCTTGATCCTATCTTTAACTTTGCTACCTGAAAGCCAATGTACCATGAAAATAGAACTCATGCAAGTAATCAGTGAGTGCAACAAGAAGGAATGCTTCTTAAGTCTGGAATATTCATGCCTGGCCAGAACTGATTGCCTCTGAATTTAAATAGAAGAGAACTAAGCTCTGTTTTATTTAAATCACAGATGTTTTGGGTTCTCTTTTTCATTCAGCTCATCCTTAGTCCTAACTGATACATACCTTAAGAATCAAATAATATGTATTTATTTGAATAGTTTTGGTTTGATTCTTATTTTGAAATCACCAGTGGAAAGCAATGTTCACAATTCAGGCACCTCCATTTAAGGAACCAAATTCCCTGAAAAGTAACACAGAAATAACTAATGAGAAAATATGGCTTTTTCTCCAGCTGGGACAGGTCATCTACTACAGAGCACATGTGTCACGAAAGCAACACATCCAATCACTTATGATACAACTCACACATATTCAAGGCTCTTTCTTGTCACTTCCTCCTGTTTCTCTGTGATCTATGACAAAACTTGCTGATTTATTTACAGCCCTTGATTTATAGAGATAGCACCCAGACACACACACACTTGAACTTCTTTGCACTCAGGCAAACTCACATCCAGTTCGTGTGCACACTCTCACAAAGACAACAGTTTATAGTACCTGCAGATTTTCCAGGTGATTGTAAAATAGCGTTGCATGCTAGATTAAAGACATGGAAGTTCACTAGGGGCCTAGTTTACCACAATTAGAGAAATTTATGATTGTAAGTTTAGATAGAATATGGATGAGTAGAAGGGAAAGAAAGTGACAATCATTTTAAAATACTATTAAAAAACAAATTGACTAGAGAGAGTAAAATTTTTAGGAATTTTGAGAAACTACTTTCCTCAACTTTAGAAGGTACAGCAGAACATAAGGTGATTTCTAAGAAAAAAAAAGAGCATTGCAGAAGCATCTTGGGTCAATTCTCCTCTCTTTTGCTTAGATCCATCTTTTCATGCTTGAAGAGAAAAGGTGAGCATCTGGAGCTGTCTTGAAGGGCAAATTTGTGTCACCTGAGCAATCACACCCCATGATAATACCAATGCCTGGTACTGCTAATTGAATGGCACTCTTGTTCACTAGCATATGTTCTGCATCAGAATCCTTCCCAATACAGCATTCCAAATAGCCTCTCCTAATCCATCAGAATTTGTACTCAAGATGAAGCATATATTTTTTAATCCCTTCTAAGAACAGAGTAACAAAAAATCTCCTAAATATCATCCATGATTAAATTTAGCTCACGAGGGAAAGAAGAGTATATATGTATTTGGGGCCTTCATCCTAACATCAGAATTTTTTTTCCTACAATTTTGGGGAAATACTGGGTTAAATTAAGCAGCCTTTGCAGTCATCTTAGAATTTTGCATATGCTAATCTGCACTGCTCATCTTCAACAGATGACAGAAGTCTATAGCTTGAATTAATCAGATTTATTTTGGTTATAAGTGAGGGAACTCCAGCTGGAATGATTTTCAGAAGGGAAAGACAATTTATGGATACCAGATCACAGAAATGCATGGCAATGATAATGGCTGGTTTAAAACAGGCACAGAACTAAGGAGAGGGATACTGTAAAGATTTTTTTCCCCAATCTTAATTCTGTTCCTCTCTGTCAGGTTCACTCTTTGCTTTTTTTAATCTGGACTTTTCTCAACGACATGGAACATTCCGCTAACATTTCCAAATTAGTATCTCAGGGTTTTGCCAACAGAGAAATATTGTCTTTAAAAAAAATGTTTTTTCCAATTAAAAGAATGAAAGTTAAGAAGTATATAATGGGCTTGGCTTGGGACATGCCCTGAGAGTGCAGTATTGTAATTGGTTTGCCCCTATATCAATATGGTTAAAGCTTAGAAATGAAGAACTCAAAACAGAAAAACAAAGTGATCTGAAAAGAGGAAATGTTATTGGACATTTAAAAGATTTGTTGCTCTTCTTAACACTTCCACATTGGTCCTTCTGCTCAGAATGTAATCCCACATTTTCATCATTGATTATTTTATATTTTATTTAATACTTTTTAATTTAATATTTTATTTTTTATTTTATTTAATAGTATAATAAACATATGCCACCCTATGCAAGATCTAGAATATTGACAATGAATTTAAGTTACTATCGATATTCTAGGGGGTTTCTTTCTTTCCAGATTAATTGAGATGTAAGTCCATTAGAAAATAAAAGAAAGGGAAAACATCTAGGAGGTTGTACACTAAAATGCTAATGGTAGATTATCTCTGACTGACTCCAGGTTTTATTTGATCACTTTTATTGTATAGGGAACCTCAAAAGGACCTCCAGTCTCCTAAATATTCTTTAGAAATGCTGATTTATTTTAAAAATAGCTCTGAGAATATTTAAAAGGTGGCATATGGCTTCTAGAGAAATCAGATATTCAGAATTCTGGCCATATTCATACAGCTATCATCAACCAAACAAAACAGTAGTTTCTGCCTAAACTATACTCATGACCTTTTCTTTTCAAGCATGAAAAGATGGATCTTAGAAAAAGGAGGAGAATTGCAAGGTTCTTTTGCAATAATCTTTTTTCTTAGAAATCATTTTAAGTCCTGCTGTACCTTCTAATGTTGAGGAACTCTTATGTTGGGACAAGCTCAAATTCCTTATGTGCTGCCAACAGAACAGAATCCATAAGAGATGAAAAGAAAGCTGAGGAAAAAGAGCTCCCAGATGGCACCAAACAAAATGCAATGCTATTTAACAATCTGCTTTTTTTCTCTTATAAAAATGTATACTGTACTATCTCTTTGATTTATATAAGCTCTTCTTTACTGAGGACATTCAGTGATGTGTACTCTAATCCATTGCAAGGGCAAGTCTAAACCAAAGGACAAGGAAGCTTAGGTTCTGCAATTTAAAGGTCAACCACTAGGAGTGTGGACCTGGAGGAGTAAATAGAATATATTCAGCACAGAGGTGAAGGGCCATAGTAGAGTCAGAAATGTGTAACAATAGAACAAAAAAGAATTATTAACACCTTTTTCTCTGAGCCAACAAAGTGGAACCAATTTAAAGGTTTTAGGCATAAAATTAGAACTCCTCCTCTTTATAAATGTAAAGAGTAGACACAACCAGTTCTCAGAAATACTGCAGTAAGCAAAGCATCACTGTTAAGATGGGTTTGAACTAGAAACAGCAGAATTGGAAAATGGATTGGAAATGAAGGAAAATACATTATAACAAGAATTGAGTATAGCTTAGGCAGCAGTTTACTAAAGAGATATAGATAGACACAATGAAGGTGTTTTCTTTGTTCTGTCCTGTTGTTCATGTTACATTACTAAGTACCATTACAAATGGCATGCACAGTTAACTTACTGATTTATGTAACCTTATTACATAAATGCTTTGCTTCTTTTTAGGACAGAGACAAATTCAGTGCAACAATAGTTCCTGCGCTTAGGAAAAAAGACAAATTTTTTTCTGACAAGTTTTCACTGAAAGGCTACCTGACTAAGAAAACTCCTCTTCTGCCTAATAAGGAAGACAGACTAGCACAGGTCGGACACAATTCCTATCTTACCAACATGGCTGCAAAGACAGTGAGATATTAACTCTTTCCTTAACAATGTCCACTTGGATGACAAAGGACTCAAGCAAGCTGTGTTTTCATTAAATTATTATTGCCTTCCCTCCTCTCGTGACCTCTCCCATCCTCTGTGTTTCTTCACAACAAAAATCAAGTTAAACAAAGAAGTCAGAATAGCCATGTTTCATTGGGCCCTTTAGAATTAACTATGGGCTGACTCCGCAGGTCCATACAGCTCTTCTTCTCCACAGTTCTACTTCAGTGTCTGTCTGTTTCAGAGGCAATCTCTAAGAACAAATCCTCCACCTGTTTTTTTTTCAAATTATTTCTATCAACGGACTATCCTCTCTTCCTATCCCTGTTATGTCAAAATTGTATTTTTGAGGGCCACAAAATGTTCTGTGTGCTTCATGAAGACTATCTTTCCTCATCATACTGTTAGTTAGAATAGGAAAAATGAGTCCAAAATGGCGGTGGCTAAAAGACAAACGGAAAAGTTGGCAGAAATTGAACAAAAGAAATTCCACAGACTGGCATGAGAACCTCAGGTGAAACAAATGTGCCCACTATTTGACTAGCCCAATGTGCATAAGGCAGACTCAGAGGGGAGGAGACCAAGGTATAAAAACAGGAAACCAAGATGGATTGAGGACTCCCCTTTTGGGTTGGCCCACCTCATGCCATGAGGATGTACCATCCTTTGCTTGCCAAATAAAATTGAGCTGCAACTGAGGTGTAACACTGGTCCACCATTTCAAATTTTTGCTGTGGAGAGACAGAACCAAGGAAATTACACACTCCCCCAACAATACTCAGCCACAAATATAATATTTATACTATTGAGATGGTTCTCAAATGTGGTTCCTCAGACCAATCCATTATAATCACATAGAGGGTTGATTAAGGTTGTGAATTCTAGGTTCACCCTAGAAAGGGAAGAACATGAATTGCATAATTACCAAGGTGCCAGAGATTATGATACTCACCAAAGTTTAAGAAACACTATTCTCAATAATACAGATCTTTTTTTTTCCTTTCGTGTGACATTCATTAATTTCTGCCATGGCTTATAATTATTCTGTGTCCATTATTAACTTGTAAGGACTTTACAACCATAGACCATGCCTTCATGTTTGTATCTTTAATGATATTTGACATATTGCTGTGTATTGGATGGGTATTTAATAAACGTTTATTTTATTTTCATGAATTTTTTGTGAAGAAAGAAATAGCTGTATTGTTCTAATGAGCAATTTTCAAAGAGTGATTTCTTTTTATTTAAAGATAGAGTGCATAGATAAACAGAGATAGACTTAAAAATACAATATGTTGTACCTGTTTGGAAGTCTTACTTATTAGCATTAATGATGAAGTGTGGGGCTTGAAATATCTGATATAGTATTCAGATACTTATACAACTAGACTCAGCAAACTCAGAAAAGTAGTAAAATATAAAAATAAAAGATTCAAGAAGAGTCGAAGGTATCCCTGGAGCTAAACACAGATCCTGCCTCAATGACAGGAAAAATGCCAAGGGATACACTTCCGATATTTCTCCATGCTTCTCCTCAGATCATTTAAAGAAGAACCCAACTAGGTTGTCTGCCTCCTTTTAAAATTATATCTGCTTCAGGCAAAGCTGGCCGCAAAGGGACCAATTACAGTGAAAACAGGGTGGTTATTTCCTCTTAAATTCCCTTGGCTCAGTAAAGTTAGCTAGCCTTTCTCAGGCTTTCTGGAGGTCCTTCTTAGGACAGTAAATCTCACTGGGCAGGACTGCTTTCTTCCTTCTAATTCCCTGTGGTATCTCATTCAGAGATCCCTGTACCATGGCCAGAGCCTTTCATAAATTGTGTCAATGAAGCTGATGATAAAATAATCATTTCTTTACTTATATTCAATAGTGTTCAGTTCATTTAGTGAAAATTTAGCTTTATGAAAGCAACATACTCCAAGCAGGGAGGATTTAACTCCAGTTTTCTGAAAGGTTAATATCTATCTAGTTATCTAGAAAGTTTCACATAAAGATCAATTAACCTGTTTTTTGTTTTTTGTTTTTTTTTTCTTTCAAAGTGAGCTTTCCTGTCTTTGGGGAGGTTGAGTCTCTTGAAAGTCAGTCAGAAAGATTTTTTATTAAATAGCTCTACAGTCTAGCAACTTTCTCTTGAAAGTTGAAAACCACAGCCAGACGTATTACTACAGAGGAGACCTCGGGCGATTAAATCAAAGAAGCCCAGAGTGCACGCCCAGGTCCCATGTTTCAACAGTTCTCTTTGTGACAGGTACAACACAGGTGAAACTCTCTTTTGTAATTCTTCTTCTCAAATTTGACACGGCTGTGTGAAGTCTGTCACAGAGCGATTAAAAAGAGAATCCAGTCACACAATTCAACTGTATCTTAAGGTTGCAGCTTGTTCAGCTAAGACAAGCGCAACTTTTAAATAAGAAAAGAGGCTCATACAGTGCTCTTTCTATACCATTTTTATGTACTATGAATTTCTGTACACCACAGAATAACATTTAGATGCCTGTAATAACATATTACAGCTTTTGCTATAATCTTATTGCTACAAGTTCAGTGTGTCAAATCTTACATACGAGATTAAAGAAACCTTAAGTAGATACATATATTGATATTTCTTTTTAATCATTTTTAAACTTCTGTATATTTAAAGCTTGCTTTCCACTTACAGTTCTTACAAAATATTAGCTACATTCCCTGTGTTGTACAGTATATCCTTGAGTCTATCTTGCACCCTCTTCCCCGTAATATATTGCACCCTATATTATCCCTCCTTCCCCTCCCCCCTATATTTAAAAATATATTTCTAAATTATAGCTATTCTTAGGGAACACAAAATTTGATTGGTTCTCATTCCAGTTAGTCTAACTGCCTAAGAAGACCTAGGACAAATTCTATGTTAATAAGTAAAAACACTCAAACTTTAATTTCTTTGAAGGCTTTGTTATTGTTGTTCAGTCACTAAGTTGCTTTTGACTTTCTGCAACACCATGGACTGCAGCACACAAGGCTCCCTTGTCTTTCAATGTCTCCTGGAGTTTGCTCAAATTCATGTCCAATTGAGTTGGTGATGCTAACAGTCTCATCCTATGCTGCCCTCTTCTTTCGCTTTCAGTCTTTCCCAGCATCAGGGGCTTTTCCATTGAGTCAGCCCTTCACATCAGGTGGCCAAATTTTGGAGCTTTGGAGGCAAGAAATACACTAAGAAAAAGAAAGAAAGCCTATCCTTTGTTAGATGACCAGTCTGACAGGAAAGTGGGCTAGAGCAGTGTTCTTGAGTTCTAGTCTTTGCTATACAGCAGCAGCTCACAGACATGAAATTCTGGGTGAAAGCAGACATGACAACAGATGGAGAATGGGACTATTAGTATGCATTATGGGCCAGAAACTTTATAAATGTTATCAGTTAGTGTTACCAATATCTTCCTGATTACATCCTATTCATATACACATCTGTATGTCGATCATGTCAGCAAACCAAGCCATTCTGTTCCTCATTATCATCAGCTATAGAATGAGGTGTTTGACAGCTGGTTGTTAAAACATTAAACATTTCTTATTTAAATCTTATACTGTATCTATAGACTTCAAAACCAAAGAGAAAAATTTTAAAATCTGAGGGGCAAGTAGCTTAAAAGTTTAGGTTATTCAAAGAACATTTGCTAGACATAGAAAATAAGGGCTCTAGGTTAAATTGAGTCTGGTGAAGACAGGGAAGCAGGGCTGTATGGGGACTGGAACAGTGACTTCCATGTAAGGACAGAGATATTGGAAAGGTTGAATTTTCAGCAAAAAGATTGAGTAGGAAAAAGGAGAAAGAAAGAAAGCTTTCAAAATAGGAAAAAGTATCCCCTAGGAATTCAGAGTCTCCCCCCATTGCTCAGTGGGTAAAGAATCCACCTGCAATATATGAGACATGGGAGACACGGGTTCTATCCCTGGGTCAGAAAGATCCCCTGGAGAAGGAAATGCAAACCGCTAAGGTATTCTTGCCTGAAAATTCCCACGGACAGAGGAGCCTGGTGTGCTACAGTTCAAAGGGTCGCAAAGAGTTGGACACAAGTGAGCAACTAAACAGGCACGCGAGAAATTCTAAACTCAAGCCTATGGTCATGAATATTTGGTATTGAATTTCACTATCTGTGCTGTCCAGAGACTTCAATGATGAGAAGTCTCTGGACTTTTTTAACATAGAAAGCCATGCCAGACTAGTAACAGCCTTGCCAAGACAACAACTGAAATACCTCTGAAAGTCCGCATCCTCATCCCAAGCCGCAGATGAAATCCTAGTGACCATGAGCTCATAAGCTCCGGTTTAAAAATACACTTATCCCTTGAAGAGCATGGCAGTTAGGGACTCCCACCCTGAGAGCTGCAGAAAATCCACGTATGACTTAGAATTGGCTCTCCACATTCATGGTTCCACAGATTCAACTGACCTGTAAATCATGTGAACTCTAGTGTTTACTATTGAAGTTTTACATTTAGTGCTGAATATTTTCTGATCTCTATTATCAAATTTGTGTGAACAAATGATAATAGAGATCAGAAAATATTCAGCACTAAATGTAAAACTTTAAAGCAACAATACCTGAAAGTACTATAATTATACCCTTGAAATGCTAATGGAAAATAAGTTGTATAAACATAAAAATAAATAGCTATATAAATGTAAAGCAAGAAATCAATAAAATAATAAAAATATAATACAAAATATTCTCAAATAGTAGCTTTTTGAAAAGAAAAGCTAATGCAATAGAGAAACCACTGACAAGACTGATCAAAGAAAGCACATAAATGAAAAATAAGAAATACTAAGTATTAAAAAGGAAAATACAGTAGTGATTTTTATAAGATACATTAAAAGAATGCATTATGAATAACAGTTTAAGCTTGAAATTTTTAGAGAAAATAGACAATATACTAGAAAAATATGGTTTACCAAAATTAAGTCAATAAGAAATAGAAAACATTAAATAATTGTAAACATTAACAATATTGAATCAATAGTTAAAAATTTAATCCCTAAGAAGAAAGAGGGAATTAGAGAATTAGGGGTAAAAAAAGAAAGAAGGAAAGAAAAAAGAGAAAGGAGTCAGAGTAAATAAAGCTCCAGGAACTGATGGGGAAATAAATAATACTTACATATAAATTGTTCTAGAGATCTGAATTAGAGCAAATGCTTTCCAATCAACGTGTGGACCAGTACAACCTTGTGTGTTGTAGTTATATAGTCCATAAAGATTCTACTGGACTGGTAATTATAGTAATAACTGTAGTAATATAGTCCATAAGGTTTTTACTGTGCTCATGGCTTATCAGAGAGAGACTATATTTCCTATCGTCCCTTAAAGTGAGATATGACCATGAAAAGTAACAAAAATTGCTCTCTCACTAGGTTCAGGGAAAATACTAGACTGAAATTACACAGTCAATATTAAAATAAAGAAAATACATAAATAACTTCTCAGCAACAGAGATACAGAGCAAATTACCTTAATGTGGAAAAATCTATCTACCAAAACCCACATGGAAACTGGATATTAAAGTGTTAAAAATGTTAGCTTAAAGATTATGAATAACACAAGATTCTAATATCATACTATGTATTAAATATGATACCAAAGGATTCAATAATTGCATCAAGACCAGAAAAACAAGTAGTAGTATAAGGATTAGAATAGAAAATATCTGTATTCATTGGCAACATAATTATTTACTTAGAAATAAAAACAGAAGCTACATATTTTAAAGGATAAATAAGACCATAAGGATTTTAGATAGATCAATGATATATAACATTTCAAATGTTATAGAAAAATCAATGTAGAGAAATAGTAATAAAGTTAGAAAACATACTATGAAAACAAATGGTCTCAATGTTATGTTTGTGTATATAAAATAAAATAATTCCTATCATAATTCTTAAGATTTTCAGTGTGTGCAGGGTAGGGACACAAGCTTATTCCAAAATGTACATGAAAGAGTAAAAGGCTAAGAATAATGAAAACATTTCTTTAAGAAAAAACTAAGGAGGGTTGGGGAAGAGAAAATGAATTTATCTTAACAGATATCAAATACTATGATGAGATTGTAACAATTAGGACAATACAGTATTAATGTAGAGATAAATCAACAAGTGAAACAGGAAGGAGCCACAGTAAAAGATACAGTTATTTAGGGAAATGTCATTATGGTGAGAGAGGTGATCGAATGTCAGTGGCACTATTTTTCAAGGCAATGCTAGAATGATATGTTAAAAAATGTAAATAGATTTGACTCTCACACCACACATAAAAGTACACTGTTGTTGTTGTTCAGCTGCTTAGTCATGTCCAACTCTGCTACCCCAAAGACTCAGCAGACACCCGCTCCTTTACTATCACCCGAAGTTTGCTCAAACTCGTATATATTGAGTCTGTGATGCCATCCAACCATCTCATCCACTGTCGCCCCCTTCTCCTGACTTCAGTTTCTCCCAACATCAGGATCTTGTCCAATGAGTCGGCTCTTCGCATCAGGTGGCCAAAGTATTGGAGCTTCAGCTTCAGCATCAGTCCTTCCAATGAATATGCAGGATTGATTTCCTTTAGAATTGACTGATTTGATCTCCTTGCTGTGCAAGGGACTCTCCAAGAGTCTTCTCCAGCACCACAGTTTGAAGGCATCCATTTTTCCGTGTTCAGCCTTTTTTATAGTCCAACTCTCATATCTATACATGACTACTGGAAAAATCATAGCTTTGACTATATGGACCTTTGTTGGCAAAGCGATGTCTCTGCTTTTTTAATACACTGTCTAAGTTTGTCATAGATTTCTTTCAAGCAGAAAGTGTCTTTTAATTTTATGGCTAAAGTCACCATCTGCAGTGATTTTGGAGCCCAAGAAAATTAAGTCAGCCACTGTCCATTGTTCCCCCATCTGTTTTCTATGAAATGATGGGACTTGATGTCATGATCTTACTTTTCTTAATGTTGAGTTTTAAGCCAACTTTTTCACTCTCCTCTTTCACCCTCATCAAGACACTCTTCAGTTCCTCTTTACCTTCTGCCATTAAAGTGGTATCATCTGCATATCTGAGATTGTTAATATTTCTCCCAGCAGTTTTGATTCCAGCCTGGGCTTCATCCACACCAACATTTTGCTTGATGTACTCTGTGCATAAGTTAAATAAACAGGATTACAATATACCTACTCCTTTCCCAATTTTGAACCGGTCTATTGTTCCATATCTGTTTCTATTACATCTTGATCTGCATACAGGTTTCTCAAGTATATTACCAGCAAAAATAAAAACTTTAAATGTTTAGAAAAATATATAGAGTATCTTTTTAACTTAATTTCTTAAAAAGCATAAAGAGGTTTATATAAAAAATCTATTTTTGATTTTACAGTTTTAGCCATAATTTAGACAAAAGTTTATGTGCTTCAAAAGAGAGCAAAAAACAGTAAGAAAAAGTAATCACAGACCTGGGCATTTAATTGCAAAATGTGTTACCAAGGTAATTGAGTATCAATAGAGCATGCATTGGAGAAGGAAATGGCAACCCACTCCAGTGTTCTTGCCTGGAGAATCCCAGGAACGGGGGAGCCTGGTGGGCTGCCGTCTATGGGGTCGCACAGAGTCGGACACGACTGAAGCAACTTAGCAGCAGCAGCAGCATATGACAAATATCCATCATTCAGGAGAGAAAATGGAATTGCCAATACATGTAAAAAATGCTCAATCTCATGATTAATTGTAGAAATATTTTTCAAAAGCCATAATGAAATTCAATTTAACATAGAACAGACTGGCAGAAAAAAAAATTTTTTAACCTTGATTAGAGTGTGAACAAGCTAAAAGTCTTAGTCACTGCTAGTGAGAGGGCAGATTAGCACAGTCCCATTTGTAAATCAAATTGGTGAATACCTATTAAAGTTCAAGAGTTGCATATGCTTCAAACAAGCCATTCTATTAATACTTTAATTTTGTTGCCTTCAGAAACACTTGAATATTTTCTCTTTAAGACATGTACAAGAATGCTCAAAGCAACAATATTTGAAATATCAAGAATTTAGAAATAACTCTCTATTGGCAAAAGAATAGATTATAAAATCTAGTACTTGCACATCCTAGGGCATTTTATGCCTCTGGAAGTGAATAGAGCTACACAAATCATACCATAATGATATACTTTTGTAAATATTCCAACATGAAAAATAATACCATGCATTGCTTTAATTTAATTTGTATGCATTAATAGTAAAGTATAAATGAAAAAATGAATTTTGGAAATGCTAATTAAAATATAAAATAATGCTTAACTCTGGTTGGGGTGATGGAGAATATGATCCAGGAGGATTAGGAAGATACTCCCAGATGGAAATATTTTATATCTTAAGCTGACTTATGGGTATACTGCCATTCAGTATATATAATTCTCTCTCTCTCTTCCCCTCTATCCCTTCCTCCCTCCTCACTCTTTATCTATCTCTGTTTGAATTCATGACAAAATAAATATGTTAAGATAATTTTTAATATATATGGCTACTTATAAGTATAAAAGTAGAGGAATGTTCAAAATGGATGCAAAATTTGATTTTATAATAGAATTAGTTTAAAACAAAAAACACTGAAGTTGCAGCGTTTTACATGAGTTGACAATAGTGAATACACCAGTTTTGAAAGTAGAACCTAGCCCAGTGAAGCCATTCCTTTGAAGGATCTAATTTTTCCAGTTCTCAGTTATATTTTCTCAGAAGCATGTAAATAATAACACTATAAAGGTACTTTAAAGCACAAAGAATGCCAGCATGCTGGGAATTCATCTGCTTTTCTGGTTAATATTAGATGTGAGCAATTTCAGATTACTGATTAGATTTATCAATAATTAATGCAATGTTATTGTGGATGATTAAGGTTTTTTTCTTTTAATGGGAATCTCAAATCACTTTTACACCCTGCTATAAATTCTTCATGACATATAGCCCAGCATACACTTTTGCAAGCCTGCCAGACAAGCTTTATAAAACTGATTCAACCAATCTCAGGGCACCAGTGAGGAAAAATTTGGTTTAGGCTTATTTAATAAGTGTTTATAGTAAAACCTCTAAGGGTAGCAAGACTTCTTTCTATGTCTAGTATTGCAACTTTCCTTAATTTCTTTGGGACTTGTTTTATTTCAAATTCAGATGTATCTATTCTGTAATTTTACTCACATATGAGAAAAGAAAATAGTTTCATATTCAATTTGGTATGTCATTATTGTAATACATTAACTGATGGTGAGGTTCTTTTTTGTATTTGGAGAAGTTGAATACAATTTTTATAAAAATGTAATGTTTATTTTCATAAGAAAAACAAACCCTGTAAGAGTGTGATTTCTTTCCTTCCATAATGTTCCCTGGTGTCCCTGAATAGTCATTTAAGAATATTAATATGTATTTATACTCAAAGTGTATCCTGAGAATATGAGTTGAGATAGTGAGACAAGTTACTGATAATTCTTAAGACAAAAAACACTGCTATTGAAGAAAAAGAGTAACATCCACAATTTCAGAGGATATACAAAACAGTTGTTCACAAGCTCTGTGCTGCTGCTGCTGCTAAGTTGCTTAAGTCGTGTCCAACTCTGTGCAACCCCATATATTGCACCAGGCTCCTCTGTCCCTGGGACTCTCCAGGCAAGAATACTGGAGTGGGTTGCCATTTCCTTCTCCAATGCATGCATGCATGCTAAGTTGTTTCAGTCATATCTGACTGTGCGACCCTATGGACAGCAGCCCACCAGGCTCCTCTGCCCACAGGATTCTCCAGGCAAGAATATTGGAGTGGGTTGCCATTTCTTTCTCCAGCATAGCATCTATGAGTTTTATTCTTTTATTGAGATATTATGGACAAGGTAGCATTATGTAGGTTTAAGGTGTACAGCCTATTGATTTTCACACATTTTTATATTGTATTGTCATTGCCATCATAGTGTAAGCTAACATCTTTATCACAACACATTAGTATTTCATTTTTGTGATGAGAACCATTAAATAAGTTTTTTACTACATTCCCTAAAAATGTAACTCCATCCCATCTAAAAATGTTTCAAACTGTTTAAAACACTTAAAATATATAATGTTATACCTGGTTAAATAGTTTATCATAAAGCTATGCATTTCATTTATTTTATAACAGAAAGAAAAATAAAGTCCCTATGTAGCAATTGCATTAGACATGTGAAAGAAAGAAAGTTGCTCAGTCGTGTCCGACTCTTTGCGACCCCATCGACTGTACAGTCCGTGGAATTTTCCAGGCCAGAAAACTAGAGTGGGTAGCCTTTCCCTTCTCCAGGGGATCTTCTCAACCCAGGGGTCAAATCCTGGTTTCTTGCACTGCTGGTGGATTCTTTACCAGTTGAGACACCAGACATGTGAAAAACCAATACAAAAATCAAGCAGACTTTTACTTGGGTTATCAAACATTCTAAATAAATGAAGAAACACAATTTATTGCTGGATGAGAAAAACAATGCTTTAAAAATATTAATTGTCCTTAAATTATTTTATATGCTTTGTATAAATACTAATGGAATTTTTTTGGAATTTTGAAATTTGGGGGACAATAATATTTCTTGATCAAGACATACCCTATGAGGAAATTGATGCTAAAGCAACTTAAGTTATTGCTGGTATATTTTTATAGTATTACCCAGAAAACATTTAGTGCTGATTTTTAAATTCAAGTTTGTCTGCCACCAATGTTCTATCCTGGTTCACAAAGAAAACAGAGAAAGAAAGAAAAAAAAATGAGGCTATTCTGCTACTGAATCAGAAACAGATCGATAAATTGATGGAATAGAATAAGAAGCCCATATACAAAAATAAACTCAAGATGGATTAAAGACAAATGTAAGGCCTGAAAATATGAAACTTCTAGAAGAAAACTGAGGCAGTAGCATGTTTGACATTAGTCTTAGCAAAATTTTTTGGATATGTCTTCTTAGACAAGGTCAATAAAAGCAAAAATAAACAAATGAGGCTGCATCATACTAAAAAGCTTTTGCGCAGCAAAGGAAACTGCCAATAAAATGAAAAGGTATCCTACTAAATGGGAGAGGATATTTGTAAACAATATATCTGATCAGAGATTGATATCCAAATTATATAGACAACTCACACAATTCAACAACAAAAAACCCCAACATCCACCATTAAAAAATGGGAATAGGACTTGAATAAACATTTTTCCAAAGAAGATATATAGATGAACAGCAGGCACAGCAAAGGTGCTCAGCATCACTAGTCATCAGGGAAACACAAATCAAAACCACAATGAGATATACTTCATATCCATCAGACTGGCTAATAGCAAAAAGACAAGAAATAAGTTTTGGGAGTATGTGGAAAGAAGGAAACACTTGTGCACTGTTGTTGTAAATGCAAATTGGTTCAGTCTCTATGGAAAATAGTACAAAAGTTCCTTAAAAACTGAAACTAGAACCACCATATAATTTAGCAACTACACTTCTGGGTATTTATCTGAAGAAAACAAAAACATCAGTTAGATATATTCATTGCAGCATTTAGACAAGATATGGATGAAAACAACAGATCAAGAAGTTTATATATATGCGCTAAGTGAAGTAAGTCAGAGAAAAACAAATAACATAAGATTTCACATATATGTGAAATCTAAAAATCAAAACTAATAAACAAACATAACAAAACAGAAATGGACTCATAGATACAGAGGACAAACTGGTCACTGCCAGAGGGGAGAGGACTGGGGGATCAATAAGATAGGCAAAAGGGATTGAAAGGTGCAAAATTCCAGCTATAAAATAAACAAGTCATAGGGATGTAATATACACATAGGGAATATAGCCAATAATATTGTAATAAGTTTTTATGGTGATGGATGGTAATTGGACTTGATGTTGATTATTTCTTAATGTATAAAAATATCGAATCACTTACACATTTGAAACTAATATGATATAGTATATCAGTTATAACTCATGTTTTAAAATAAATAAAACACATTTGACAGAAATAAACTCACAATAATAAAATGAATAAATTCTGAAGATTCATTCTATAGGATGGTAACTATAACAAATTTGTATTATGTATTTTAAATTTGCTAAGAGAGTTAGTTCACAACATAAAAATTGTAATCATGTGAGGTGATGGAAGTGTTCACTAACCCTATCACAGTAATAATTTTGCAATGTATTAAATCATCACATACACCTTAAACTTACACAATGTTATATGTCAATTATAACTCAATAAGGCTGGGAACAAAAATAAATAAAACCCATTTTTAATGAAAAACATAATATCTTTGTTTTGGGCTTCTCTGGTGGCTAAGATGGTAAAGAATCTGCCTGCAATGCACAAGACCTCGACTGATCCCTAGGTTGGGGAGATCCCCTGGAGAAGAGAATGGCTACCCACTCCAGTATGCTTGCTTGGGAAATCCCATGGGCGGGAGAGCCTGGTGGGGTGCAGTTCAAGGGGTCACAAAGAGTCAAACATGACTGAGCAACTGTCACTTTACTTATCGTATCTTTAGTGACATTTTTTTTGTTTATAAATTTATTTGTTTTTAATTGAAGAATAATTATTTTACAGTATTGCATTGGTTTCTACCAAACATCAACATGAATCAGCCATAGATTTACCTATGTCCCCTCCCACTTGAACATCCCTTTCACCTCCCTCCCCACCCCACCTCTCTAGATAGCTACCTAGCTCTGGTTTGAACTCCCTGAGTCATACAGCAAATTCCCATTGGCTATACATTTTACACACTTTAAACGCCACACTTTGTTCTTTACAGGAATCACTTCATTTATGCTCAGTTGGATTTTGGTTATTTTAGCTCTCCCAGCACTTCAAAATTAATTTGCATCCTGCCTGTACCAACACCAAAAAATTATCTCTGCAAGGGCTTCACCCTCTCAGTGGCCTCCAGTCAGTCAGTTCAGTCACTCAGTCATGTCTGACTCTTTGCAACCCTGTGGACTGCTACATGCCAGGCTTCCCTGTCCATCACCAACTCCAGGAACTTACTCAAAATCATGTCCATCGAGTCAGTGATGCCATTCAACCATCTCATCCTCTGTAGATCCCTTCTCCTCCTGCCTTCAATCTTGCCCAGCATCGGAATCTTTTCCAATGAGTCAATTCTTTGCTCAGGTGGCCAAAGTATTGGAGTTTAGGGCTGATTTCCTTTAGGATTGACTAGTTGTATTTCCTTGCAGCTCAAGGGACTTTCAAGAGTCTTCTCCAACATCATAGTTCAATGGCCCCCAAATTCCAAGAATTCCAAATTCTTTTTTTTTAATTTTTTATTAAAGGATAATTGCTTTAAAAAATTTGTTTTCTGTCAAACTTCAACATGAATCAGCCATAGGAATACACAAATCCCCTCCCATTTGAACCTCACTCCCATAACCTACCACATCCCACGTCTCTAAATTGATATAGAAACCAACACAATAAAGTAAAGAAAATTAAAAAAATAAAATAAAATTTCTCTTTCACAAAAAAAAAGAGAGAGAGAGACCCTGGTTGAGTTTCCTGAGGCATATAGCAAATTCCCATTGGCTATCTATTTTACATATGGTAATGTAATTTTCCATGTTACTCTTTCCATACATCTCACCCTCTCTTCCCTTCTCCCCATGTCCATAATTCTGTTCTCTATGTCTGTTTCTCATTTGCTGTCCTGTAAGTAAATTCTTTGGTACCATTTTTCTAGAGTCCATATATATGCGTTAGAATACGTTATCTTTCTCTTTCTGACTCACTTCACTCTGTATAACAGGTTCTGGGTTCATCCACCTCATCAAAACTGACTCAAAGGCATTCCTTTTTATGGATGGATAATATTTCATTGTGTTTATGTACCATGACTTCTTTATCCATTCATTTGTCCATGGACATCTAGGTTGCTTCCATGTTCTAGCTGTTGTAAATAGTGCTGCAATGAACATTGGGATACATGTGTATTTTTCAATTTTTGTCTCATCAGGGTATATGCCTAAGAGTTGGATTGCTGGGTCATATGATGGTTTTATTCCTAGTTTTTTTAAGGAATCTCCATACCATCTTCCATAGTGGCTGTATCAATTTACATTCCCACCAACACTGCAAGAGCATTCCCTTTTCTCCACACCCTCTCCAGTATTCATTGTTTGTAGACATTTTGATGAGGGCCATTCTGACTGGTGTGAGGTGATATCTCATTGTAGTTTTGATTTGCATTTCTCTAATAATGAGCGATGTTGAGCATCTTTTCATGTCTTAGTTAGCCATCTGTATGTCTTTGAAGAAATGTCTGTTTAGGTCTTTTTTCCCACTTTTTGATTGGGTTGTTTGATTTTCTGGCATTGAGTTGTATGAACTGCTTGTATATTTTGAAAGTTAATCCTGTGTCAATTGTTTCATTTGCTATTATTTTTCCCATTCTGAGGGCTGTCTTTTCACCTTGCTTATTGTTTCCTTTGCTGTGCAAAAGCTTTTAAGCTCAATCAGGTCCCACTTGTTTACTTTGTTTTTGTTTCTGCTACTCTAGGAGGTGGGTCATAGAGGATCTTGCTTTGATTTATGTCATCGAGTGTTCTAAGTTTTTCTCTAAGAGTTTTATAGTTTCTGGTCTTACATTTAGATCTTTAATCCATTTAGAGTTTATCTTTGTGTATGATGTTAGGAAGTGTTCTAATTTCATTCTTTTACATGTAGTTGTCCAATTTCCCCAGCACCATTTATTGAAGAGGCTGTCTTTGCCCCATTGTATATTCTTGCCTCCTTTGTCAAAACTAAGGTACCCATAGGTGCATGGGTTTATTTCTGGGCTTTCTATCTTGTTCCATTGGTCTATATTTCTGTTTTTGTGCCAGTACCAAACTGTCTTGATGACAGTAGCTTCGTAGTATAATCTGAAGTCAGGAAGGTTGATTTCTCCAGCTCCATTCTTCTTCCTCAAGACTGCTTTGGCTATTCAGGGTCTTTTCTGTTTCCATATGAATTGTGAAATTTTTTGTTCTAGCTCTGTGGAAAATGCCATTGGTAATTTAATAAGGGTCACAATGAATCTGTAGACTGCATTTGCTACTATAGTCATTTTCACAATATTAATTCTTCCTACCCAGGAACATGGAATATTTCTCTATCTGTTTATGTCATCTTTGATTTCTTTCATTAGGGTCTTATAATTTTCTGTGTACAGTTCTTTTGTCTCCTTAGGTAAGTTTATTCCTAGATATTTATTTCTTTTTGTTACAATGGTGAATGGGACTGATTCCTTAATTTCTCTTTCTGATTTTTCATTGTTAGTAATTATAAATGTAAGTGACTTCTATGTATTGATTTTGTATCCTGCAACTTTGCTAAATTGACTGATGAGCTCTAGAAATTTTCTGATACTATCTTTAGGGTTTTCTATGCACAGTATCATGTCATCTGCAAACAGTGAGAGCTTTACTTCTTCTTTTCTGATCTATATTCCTTTTATTTATTTTTCTTCTCTGATTGCTGTAGCTAGGACTTTCAGAACTATGTTGAATAATAGTGGTGAAAGTGGACACCCTTGTCTTGTTCCAAATTCTTTTGGAGCATTTCTGGAAGTTATTTCTTTCCCTCCACCCTCTAGATTTCCCTTCCCTCTTAGAAAGAAGGGAAGCTTGATTGACTTAGAAATTTATACCTTAATGACAAAATTTCCCTAATAACCCCTCTTTAAACTTTTAAAAAATATTTATTTATTTGGCTCTATGAGGTCTTCACTGTGTCATGTGGGATTTAGTTACCTGACCAGAGACTGAATTGGAGCCCCCTGCATTGGGAGCATGGAGTCTCAGCCACTGGCCCGCCAAGAAATTCCAGATAACTTCTCTTTAAAGGTAATTCAGACCTGCAGGTCATGACATCTTTGTAGTTCTTTATAGATTTTGTGGGTAAAGTCAAAAATCATCTCTCATTTTTTTTGTTGATCACTTGGAGAAGAAAATAAGATGAATTTAAAAATTGTTTATTGAAACATAATAGATGAATATGTTGGTAAATATTTGGAAAATACTGGTAAGATACTTGAAAATATATACCTAATAAGTAAAGATAATTGTAAAATCATTCAAAAATTTTATCTCTGAAAAATAGTATTGTAAGTGATTACCTGTACATTTCATTTTTATTTAGCTTGACATTTTCATTAAAAAATCCTTTTGAAATATAGCTTGTAACTTAGTAAATAGTCAGTTGTTAAAAATAAGGTTGTGTTAAACAATGGTCCAGTCTTTAAATGGATGGGCTAAATGATGGGATATTTATGCCCAGTTTGACTATGGGGGAAGTAATATAGTTTAGTGGTTGTGAACACATTTTCTGCAATCAGATTATTTGGCTGCAGACTTCAGCTATAACATTTTGCAAGTTTCTCAATTTATCTGTGCCTCAGCTTACTCATATTTAAAATTCATGTAATTTAACATACTTATCATTGGATGGTTATGAAGATTATGCTAGTTAATAATTATAAGAGTCTTAAAATAGTGCTTGACATGTAGTCAGCCGTATGTAAGTAAATAAATTATAGAGTATTCAAAAACATCATGGCCTCTTCTTTACACCAACTGTAACAAATAACAATAATTTGTTCAGAGGCCACTAAATATCTAGAAAATGGTAACTGAAAAGAAAGAAAAACAATCAAAACCTGTTGACTTAATTATTTATTAATAATGTCAGAAACTGAAAATAGTCAAAATGAGTGCCCTGGAGAGGAGTACGATGCTTGAAGATTTTACAGAACAAACTGAGGAACATCAAAGTTCAGTTTTACTTCCAGGATTGTTCACAGTCAAAATTCTCAGAAACCATTGGCAAACAGAGGATGTGTTAATGATGGGACAATTTGCAAGACCTTAAGTCTAAAACTGCTCTTAGCCATTGATTTCTTGATTTATGATTAGGAAGAGGGTAGAACCATTTGGAGGCTAAGAGCGTGTTGGAGTCAGATGAAAATTTTCACTTCTTCAGCATCTTTCACAAGGAGGATGAAGGGAAAGAATTTCAAGAAAATTGAGATATCAATAAGGGTTTACTTGGCAAATGAAACGCTTTCCCACCCTCAACATAACCAGAGATAAATTAGTCTAGCAGTAATGTATATTTAGATGGTTTATATTTCACCCCTTGTACAGTGAGTTGCTCTAATCACAAATTCACACTCCAGGGGTAACGAAGGTAGTAAGAGGAAGTCAGTTTTCCAACTGGATGTTATTGCCAGAAGCTCTGCTATTCAAGCAATGAATGTTAATAATATATTTTTGTGGATGAAATTAAAGGACTGTTTATTTGTATAAAATACATGAAAAATGAATTCTGACTGGTGATACAGTCAAGAAATGTGAGTTGAATAAAATATGACAGACATTCCTCACACTTGCATAAATGGGACACGAGAGCTAGCAAGACCAATAGCCTCTAAATTTAGGAAAAGTGATCCATGCTTAAACCGTGAAGGATTTTATGTCCTCTACCTGCTTTAAATGATTCACGGTCTTCTGATTCAAGTAGATGTTCAGCTGAATCCTTAAACTCAAAAGCTGTTAAATTTTCTTCAGGTGAAAATTTTACACAGAGTGTTGCCAAGATTGCCAAGGACCAGAAAAGAGAGAAAGAGATAAAAAGCCAAGGCCACATCAAGTTTAGAGAATAAGTTGTATGATGGATTTTTCTTTTTCTGATTTGCAATATATGCATGCTCAGTTGCTCAGTCGCATCTGACTCTTTGCAACCCCATCGACTATAGCCTGCCAGGCTCCTTTGTCCATGGGATTCTCCAGGCAAGAATACTGGAATTTGCAGTGTATACATGCTATTTATTATGGTAGAATATATGGCAGAATTTGGTCCCTAACTCTTCCCATTACAAACTAGTTGTGGAATAGCTAATTCTTTCCCATAACTACCATTACCAAACCAAACAAAACCAACTCACTGACAAAAACAGCTGTGGGTGACCAAACTGGCCTAGATCAATGTTTTATTTTTGATTTCATATCAGTAATAAGAAAGTATTGCTTCTCATAGTGAATTGTAGGTACCCATCTGTATTTAAATTTCATGTCACACCTTTCAAATCATGTATGCTACATGGCCATTTTAACATTGAACACGTTAAATTCAGATCATGGGAAATGGAAATTTGTCTGGCAAAATATTTTGAGTGTAAGGGGAAAAAAAAATAGCTGAAGAGCAACCATAAGGGATTTAGATCAGGAAGAGAGTAAGATTCTGCATGGGTCAGTGGGTTCTAATATAAGCTTTCAGTAGCTGAAAAGTTATTGCTACTATTAACTGTCAATTGATTTATTTGACACTTATTAGAGAACACTGTGGACAGAACAGTAAGCAGTACACTTTACAACAGACTTAAATTTGCAACCATCTGTGCAGTTTAGAAACAGATGGTGAAAATTCTGCTGTTTCTTTTTTTTAAATCTGGTTTTAAGGAAGGCCTATATGTGTATATATATATATATATTCTTATTTCAAAAATTGGCACATGCAGTTCTATTTAACCTATTTTAGTTTCTATAGGTTCTCAAATAACTGCTTTTATAAATCATTAGAGTATTTTAAAATAGAATCATTTGATTTAATTTGCATTTGCATTGTTTCTTTAATTAGATTAATGTAATAAAGGTGAGCAGTATATCTATAATATAAAAATAGACTAAAATAACTATATTAGCATGGTCATTATATTGTTAACATGCTACTCCACTTATCTCCAAATCTGACTTACCTTTTTTAAGCAACTTCAACACCAGCTGGGTAAGAAGAGTATTAAGAGTTTTTTCAGTTACAACTTTGCTTTTTATTTCAAGCAAGTTGCTTAATTGTCTGCTGGATGTTGGAGACTAAAATTCCCTAAAGTACAGTCGATAAAGAAATTCCATCTGCACTGCTTACTGACATTCTTACTTGGCTTGAGAATTCCTTAGGATTCAGAGGAACAAAAGTGTACAGTAGCATCTCTCTAGAAATGGCTAGTGACTGACGCTTTGTGATAAATTTCAACAAAATATGTTAAAGTGTTGGGAATGTTATATGGCACCAGTCTAGTTCAAAAGCTTATCTGGGACCATATCCTCTCACATTTTTTTTTCATCCAGTGGGAAATGGAAACATAGTGAAGAGACAAGAATGATAGAAAAGGATTTCCATTTGAAAATACAAAAATCCCCATCAATATGAACAATGCCTTGCCAGATTTGATGAAGTACAGTACAGCCTCAACTATTTGCTCCAAATCTGTTTATCCACACCCAAATTTGCAGTACATCTGTATAAATTTGAAGTCTTGCCTGAGACTAGAAATGAAGATGGAGCCAACCATATTGGACATAGAAGACTTAGTCTGGCATAAAGGCATGGACGAGCCAGAGCTTCCAATGGAGTTAGGGCCAGCTGGATCCAAGGATGAACTGGCATGAAATAGTGGTGGGACCAGTTCCCAAAGCAGAGACAAGACTAAGCAGAAGGGAGGAGAATAAGTGGCCACATGGCTGAACAGAAAGCCAGGCTTTCAGGATTCCCCCTTATCCAAAATCAGCCTCATTTCCCAATGATC
This sequence comes from Antilocapra americana, assembly GCA_007570785.1. NCBI lineage: Eukaryota > Metazoa > Chordata > Mammalia > Artiodactyla > Antilocapridae > Antilocapra > Antilocapra americana. The sequence continues at coordinate 31,502,772 of ML661885.1, forward strand.
CAAATATAAAAGGTTCTGTTTTATTTCTACATAAAGACAGTATTTGGGATGAAGCCCAGATCCAACACAAGGATTTGCCAGCAACTATGACCTAATTCAGTCAAAACTTATAAGAAAAAGATGAGTCAAATAAAAATATAAGCATAATTACAGTCTTGTACAATATTACAGATACCTGATTTTGAAGTTAATACTATCATACTGCTGATTTGTTGACAATTCTAAATCACTAGGATGTGCAGAAAATTCAATGAAGGTCACATTAAATGATTCCAATGTATTCATTACAATATATTGTGAGTGTGAGTTTTAAAATTCAATGAAGGAATGGCATTGCTTTTTTAAGAAAACATTATACTCAATCTTGCCTCTTATGTAGTACTAGTAAGACATAACCCTTTGTTAACTATGATATGAATCTCATAGCCCTTTTGCCTTCTGCTTTTTGAAGAAATTTCTTCTTCTTTCCACCAGTTTTAACACCAATGATTAAACATTTTTAAACATGTTCTTATATTATTTTAAAGCCAAACATCTTATATCTTGTATTATATATATAAAAGTAAAACATCTTTCTCTGGGCCAAGATAACCAGGCTTTAATACTCCTACATGTATGATTTGTTGGATTTTAGCCACTCTAGAAAGAAGGTGTTCATAGGCAATCCCTGAAGGTTTGACAGCTGAAGACTTTCTACAGAAAACACTCCCAGCATCTCAATCAACAAGTCCTTCCTTGAGAGAGTTTGGGCAATGGATTACAGTGTCCAACACAGGTTATTCCTTTTGTTGCTTGAATTCACCTCTTCAAACACATTTCTAGAAGCAATTGCTCCACGATTCTGGTGACCTTTTTTTTTAGGGAACAATAGGAAAATAAAATCATTGATTCTATAGTCACAACTGGTCTCATCATCTCCTTTAACCACTATCCATTTCCTATACTTAGCAAACACCTCTGCCATCTTGGAGGTTTGACTCAGACTTTTATCTCTGAGAGTCCTGAGCCCCTGATCACCATGCTTTTTATAGGCCAGGGTTGATGAACTTGTCCATTTACCATCAAAAGAGATACTTACTGAATTATCTGGCTGACAGACACATCCTTCCTTCTTTCCTCATTGTATAGCAGCATTCTTGTTGCTTTCTTATAAAGATTATTATCCCAGCATGGATAATGACTCATCTCTTTTCTTTCTGCTCCCTTGGACAAGAGTTACAATCTAATGTCTCTTTAGACAACAGTAACAACACACAATTCAATATCTCTGTCCTTGAAAGAAGGATACCTCATTTGAGAAGTAAAGTCTTAAACCAGCAGAGCCTACAATTACAAGGACTAGAAGTAAAAATTCTGTATGTGGGGGTCATCTTTTTGTTATCTTTCTTTGCAATGAAAAACATTAATAGAACTTACCAATTGCTATTTATTTTGTTTTCCTATTAGTGGCTAGTTCTTCATGATTCCTCACATATCTAATGTACCATACAGGCTAATACATCCCCTTCCACCAGTACAACATCCCTATTCATTATGTTGTGCCAAGGTTAACTGTTCCACCTACGACCAATGATGAAATTCTCATTATCAGCTGAATAGCAAGTGATCCAGGTTCAAAACTTCATCTTTAGTACCTGCTTTCACAGACAGGTTATATTTCTCTGGAAATATGTTTTAAGATGGAGCTTAGCATTGTTGTTGCTGTTATTTAGTCACTAAGTCATGTCCAATTCTTTGTGACACCATAGCCTGCAGCATGCCAGGCTCCTCTGGCCTCCACTATCTCCAGGAGTTAGTTCAAATTCATGTCCACTGAGTCAGTGATTCGATCTAACCAACTCATCCTCTGCCACCCACTTCTCCTTTTGCCTTCAATCTTTCCCCAAATCAGGGTCTTTTCCAATGAGTTGGCTTTTTGCAACAAGTGTCCCAAGTATTGGAGTGTCATCATCAGTCCTTCCAATGAATATTCAGGGTTGGTTTCCTTTAGAATTGCTTGGTTTGATCTCCTTGAAGTCCCAGGGACTCTCAAGAGTCTTCTCCAGCACCACAAGTTGAAAGCATCAATTCTTTGACACTCAGCCTTCTTTATGGTCCAACTCTCACATCCCTGCATGATTATGAAAAAATCATAGCTTTGACTATCCAGAACTTTGTCAGCAAAGTGTTGTCTCTCCTTTTTAATACACTGTCTAGATATGTCATAGCTTTCCTTGCAAGGAAATAAATATTTATCATGTTCTACCATGTTTGGAAATTTATTTATTTCCCCAATTTAATTAGTTTTGATTGTCCAATGAAGGTATATATAACTGTCCACAATATTAATACAGTTTAGTCTCTATTCATATTGTAGTTAATTCTCTATTTTCTTCATTTATTTTTGCTCTTTTTTTCTAATTAACTGAATGTGAAGTACCAGGGTTTGATATCTGAGTGACTAAATGTATACTGCTGCTGCTTCTGCTAAGTCGCTTCAGTCATGTCCGACTCTTCGCGGCTTCATGGACTGCAGCCCACCAGGCTCCTCCATTCATGGGATTTTCCAGGCAAGAGTACTGGAGTGGGGTGCCATTGCCTTCTCAGCTAAATGCATACAAATGCTGTCTATATATACGGATTAAGTTCTGAACCTGCTGGAATTCTCTGATGGTCCAGTGATTAGGACTCCACAGTCTGATTGCCAAGGGCCTGAGTTTGATCTGTGATTAGGGGACTGAGATTCTGCAAGCCACATGGCATAGCCAAAAAAAAAAAAAAAAATTAATTAAGATGGTAAAAATGGTAGTATCTACCTCATACTGCTGTCGTAAAAATAATTGAGGTAATATATAGAACACTTTGAATATAGCTTGACATATAATAAGACATTAATAAATGTTTAAAAATATAATTATTATAATTATTTTATCAATATCATAATTTACAGATAAATTATGAATATCATTTTAAGTTTTCTAGCAACCAATTTGCAAAAGATAAACCCAATAAAGAGTTCATATTCTAAAAATAATAAAGATAAATCTGTTTGTAGCTAAGTAATACTCATTTATTTTCCCTTCTCTATTTTCTATGCCTAACTCCCTCCAACACACACACACACACAGATACATGCACAGACACACAGATGCACACACATGCCTTCAGAAAAGAAGATTTTACTTCATTGTCTCAAAGTAAGGAAGACCTGGAGTCGAAGGCAAAGCAGCCTGAAGAACTTCCTGATTTTATTTTCCAAAATATTAAATCTAGTAGAGAGAATTGAGGAAAGAGGTACAGTGTTTGAAAAACAGAAGTGACCAAGTGTTTTGTGCCAGACTAAAATAAGATTTCCCTGCTGGAGGTCAAGATGGACAAGAAATTTGTGGGACTCATAAAAATGAGACTCAATATCCTTGTCAGGGTCCTGGAGGGAGGCTAAGATCCTGGAAAGTAATGGCCACCAGGAGCTTATAGGGAGATGGAACCACGGGGTCCAATATGTCAGTCCTATTATCTGCAGGTCCAATTAAGACAAACTCCCAGAACAGCCTCGAATACTTTAAGGAATCACTACTGGCTGAAACACTTGTAACCAGTCTAACCTGCAGCCAGTTCATTTCTCTATGTTTCAGTTCCTAATTTGTAATATAATATCTACCTTATAGTATTGTTTTCTCTATTAAATAAGGTAACAATTGAAAAAGACTCCTTGATCAAACTGTAGACAAGCGCCTCTGAGACCACCCAGGCCCAATCCTTGGGTAGGTCATGAAGAGCCCAGTTTTAGGACAAATCCTGTTAAACCAGTCTAGTAAGAATCCCCCAACCTCAATATCTAATCTCTTTTTTCATCCCCCACTATCCCTGTGGTGATATCTGATCACCTTAGCCTGTCTACTAAGAATCCTATTAGGTCAGTTTAGAAAGAATCATCCTAATCTCTTAGTGATTTTCTATCCTTCTATCCTATTCCGTTACTACAAATCTCCACTTTTCCTTGTATTAGAAGTTCTGCCCAATCATGCCTACCGCAAAACGCTATTGTATTTGTCCCTATACTGTTGTGAAGTCCTGGATAAAGTCTTCCCTGCCATTTTAGTGAAGGTCAGATATTTTTTTTCTTTCACATAATGCATGTGAAGACTCAGAACAACACCAAATACGATTCAAGGAATATTAGATATTTTACCATTATTGTTAAGAGTGTCATATTATTAAGATTATTTTTTATTGCTACTTTACTCACTTGGGGGAAACCATGTAAAACTTTCCCAGATTATGCTATGACTCTGGGAAAAGAAAGGTCCTACCAATGATTGAGATGAAATTGACCACTATCCAACAGGAGGATGAGTTTGCAGTAAAAATAATTTGTTTTAAATCCAACAAAATTAATTTAATTTAATTTTTATTTAATATGTAGACTTAGGTTCAGACACAATACAAATTATAATGAGCACCTAATTATTCAGATACCAAAGATATACAGATAATGAGATTAATCTCATAGAGAGACATCATCTAATGTAAAATTAAAGTCTTCAAAACTTACTACTTCTTAGTGTAGGTGCTCAGTCACTCAGTTGGGTCTGACTCTTTTTGATCCCATGGACTGTAGCCCTCCAGGTTCCTGTGTCCATAGAATTTTCCAGGCAAGAATACTGGATTGGGTTTCCATTTCCTTTTCTAAGGGATCTTCCTGACCCAGATATTGAACCCAGGTCTCCTGCATTGGCAGGCAGATTCTTTACCACTGCACCCCCTGAGAAACTCTTAGTGTATACAATAATCAAATTATCATGTTTTGTACCTTAAACTAATGTGTCATAAACCAATTTTACCTTAGTAAAAAATAAAAAGATAAATAAAGCAGCCACAAGGGTGACATCTCCAAACTCCTTCCCCCAAAAAATGTTACTTCATATTCTCCTTCTCAAAGGTTTCATCCTGTCAACTTGCAATCAATAAGAGCAATTTTGTAGAGGAAGTAATAATCTAAGGTTTGACTCAAATACTAGGTCCCAATCTTGGAGAAATTTTTTTAAGTAAAACTTTCTAGGTACAACCTCAGAATCTTGAAACAGGATTCCTCAGGCTATGTAGAGGCCAGAAAATTCATTGTATGACTGTTGAATCACATTTTAGAATAACTAAGAAATAATGGAGAAATTAATAATGTCTCTAACATTTATTGTGTACAATTATACTTGTATTCACACAGTACTTGAAATGTTTTTCAGTTCTCTATCTAGATTTGCTAAACTTTGGGAATACAACAGATACAATTCATGCTTTACCATGGAGTACTGTTTGGTGAGTGATAAAGAGGAGTAATAATTCATAAAACAGTATGATAATCAACACGACAGTGTTGCTACAAAGATAGTATGGGTGCACATAGAAGGGGCTATTTTTGGTAACTCTTGAGAAGCTCTGATAGATACTGGTACTCAGCAGTGAGCCCAAAATCATCCTACTTGGTGTTCCCAGGTAATACAGTGTTCCCAGTAGCATACTGGATACCTACTGACCTGTGGAGTTCATCTTCCAGTGTCGTATAATTTTGCCTTTTCACACTGCTCATGAGGTTCTTGAGGCAAGAATACTGAAGTGGTTTGCCATTCCCTTCTCCAGCAGAGCACGTTTTATCAAAACTCTATACCACGACCTGTGCATCTTGGGCGGCCCTACATGGCATGGCTCATAGTTTGAGTTATACAAGGCTGTGATCCATGTGATCAGTTCGGTTAGTTTTCAGTAGTAGTGGTTTTCATCCTAGAGGCCATGGCATTGTAGTTCTTGCTTCTTCTGTCTCCCCTCTGATAGATGAGGATAACAGGTTTGTGCAAGCTTCCTGATGGGAGGAACTCATGTACAGATGTGAGAGTTGGACCAGAAGGAAGATTGAGTGCTGAAGAATTGATAATTTCAAATTGTGGTACTGAGAAGACTCTTGAGAGTCCCTTGGACAACATGGAGATTAAACCAATCAATCCTAAAGGAAATAAACCTGGAATATTCATTGGAAGGACTCATGCTGAAGCTAAAGCTCCAATACTTTGGCCACATGATTAGAAGAGCAAACTCTTTGCATAAGATTCTATTGCTGGGAAAGGTTGAGGGCAAGAGGAGAAGAGGGGGTGACAGAGGATGAGATGGCTGGATTATATCACTGACTCAATGGACATATGTTTGAGCAAACTCTGGGAGATCGTGAAGGACAGGGAACCCTGGTGTGCTGCAGTGCATGAGATCACAGAGTCAGACACAGCTTAGTGACTGAACAACAATGCAGTATCCCCAGTATAATACTACATGTTTTTCAAAGTGATTAACTCCCAGTAATTTCTTCCAGTATATATTCTTATCATTATTTCTCATTAACTGATGTGATTCAGTCAGATAGATATTCTCCCAACTATGCTAAGTTTTATAAAATCACTACCAAAAAGATGTTATTCTCTTTTTCATTAGCACCACTTCTAGCCAGCAGCTCATATCTAAGCTCACATATGAGAAACTTTTTGTTGCCTAGCTCTTTCAAAATAAGTGTTGAGAGGCCTCTCAAAGAAAGAATTTGCATTAATAAATTAAGTGCATGTGGCATTTAAAAGGATGGCAATTTTAGTATCTTGATTCCTATATTTAGTGCTAAGACTTATAGTGCAAATCCATCAATTCTGCTCTGGGTAACCTTTGAAGTTTTAATAGTCTACAGTCCATTATACCTTATGAAATGTCTAAATGAAGACTTCCGGAAAATTTAAGTAATCCCACATCTTTCTCTATTATTTAGCAGTGTCACATATATCCAAGGGCTTCCCAAGTGGTGACATGGTAGAGAACCCAACTGCAATTCAAGAGACATAAGAGACATGGGTTTGATCCCTGGGTCAGGTAAGGATCAGTATTCTTCAGTATTCTTCACTTCAGTATTCTTGCCTGGAGAATCCCATGGAAAAAGGAACCTGGCGGGCTCACTCCATAGGGATGCTAGAGTCACCCACGACTGAAGAGATTTAACACACATGCATGGATACACCCAAATCAAGACCCAGGAACATATACATTACTTCATTTGTATAGTTAATAAGTAAACTTTATAAAGATCTTGGGTTATTTGTGTGATCATTAAAGAATGAATCCTAAATAAGATCAGCATTTCTGGAATTTAGCTAATTTCAAACTGATATTTAAAAAAAGGTACAAACCACTGGAAGATCATAGAACATACTTAAAAGCTATAATATCTTAAAACCTTAAAACTGTTTTCAGAAAGGAAAAGAGAAAAGGAAAGAAAAATATGTTTCCAAATAAGTTGTTTAAAAAGGGACAAGTGGAAAGCTCGTTTAATTGTGAGATAATGAAGTGCAGACAGTAGAATAGAAAAAAAGAACAGTTTAAAGGAATTGGTCGATTATTAATTTTTTGTTAAAGCAGATCTACAAAGACTTGTCTTAACTTCATTTTATTTACTTGTGACAAATTTAATACATTCCTGATAGTGCAGCAGGGAAAAGGAATAAAAATTTGATATAAAACTTGATATAGTTAATTAGGTAGATTATATTCCTTGAATTTCATCACAGTTGCAAAGTACTTTTAACAATGCCATGTAATTTCACTTAGTAACCTTATGTAACTCTCATGACATAAAAAAAAAGAACATAAAAAATATTTCCAATACGTTCTCTAGATGAATGTTAAAACTGAGCCACACTCTTAGTATCCTTGCCTGAAAAATTCCAAGGACAGAAGAGAATGGCAGGCTGCAACCCATGGCTGTCTGAGGAGGCCTTAAAAATAGCTATGAAAAGAAAGGAAGCGAAAAGCAAAGGAGAAAGGAAAGATATACCCATCTGAATGCAGAGCTCCAAAGAATAGCAAGGAGAAATAACAAAGCCTTCCTCAGCAAACAATGCAAAGAAATAGAGGCAAACAATAGAATGGGAAAGACTAGAGAGCTCTTCAGGAAAATTAGAGCTACCAAAGGAACACTTTATGCAAAGATGGGCTCAATAAAGGACAGAAATGGTAGGGACCTAACAGAAGCAGGAGATATTAAGGAGAGGTGGCAAGAATACACAGAAGAACTATATAAAAAAGATCCTCATGACCCAGATAAGGATGATGGTATGATCACTCACCTAGAGCCAGATGCCCTGGAATGTGAAGTCAAGGGGGCCTTAGAAAGCATTACTACAAACAAAGCTATTGGAGGTGATGGAATTCCAGTTGAGCTATTTCAAATCCTGAAAGATTAGGCTATGAAAGTGCTGCACTCAATATGCCAGCAAATATGGAAAACTCAGAAGTGGCCACAAGACTGAAAAGGTCAGTTTTCATTCCAATCACAAAAAAAGGCAACACCAAAGAATGCTCAAACTACTGCACAATTTCACTCATCTCACACACTAGTAAAGTAATGCTCAAAATTCTCCAAGCCAGGCTTTAGGAATACATGAACTGTGAACTTCCAGATGTCCTAGCTTTTTTAGAAAAGGCAGAGGAACCAGAGATCAAATTGCCTACATCTGCTGGATCATCGAAAAAGCAAAAGAGTTCCAGAAAAACATCTTTTTCTGCTTTATTGACTATGCCAAAGCCTTTGACTGTATGGATCACAATAAACTGTGGAAAATTATGAAAGAGATGGAATACCAGACCACCTGACCAGCCTCTTGAGAAATCTGTATGCAGGTCAGGAAGCAACAGTTAAAACTGGACATGGAACAACAGACTGGTTCCGAATAGGAAAAGGAGTCTGTCAAGGCTGTATATTGTCACCTCTTATTTAACTTATATGCAGAGTACATCATGAGAAACGCTGCGTTGGAGGAAGCACAGGCTGGAATCAAGATTGCTGTGAGAAATATCAGTTAACCTCAGATATGCAGATGTCACTACCCTTATGGCAGAAAGTGAAGAAGAACTGAAGAGCATCTTGATGAGAGTGAAAGAGGAGAGTTAAAAAGTTGGCTTAAAGCTCAACATTCAGAAAACTAAGATCATGGCATTTGGTCCCATCACTTTATGGCAAATAGATGGGGAAACATTGTCATACTTCATTTGGGGGGGCTCCAAAATCACTGTAGATGGTGATTGCAACCATGAAATTAAAAGACGCTTACTCCTTGGAAGGAAAGTTATGACCAACCTAGATAGCATATTGAAAAGCAGAGACATTATTTTGCCAGTGAAGGTCTGTCTAGTCAAGGCTATGGTTTTTCCAGTGGTCATATGTGGATGTGAGAGTTGGACTATAAAGAAAGCTGAGTGCCAAAGAATTGATGCTTTTGAACTGTGGTGTTGGAGAAAACTCCTGAGAGTCCCTTGGACTGCAAGGAGATCCAACCAGTCCATCCTAAAGGAGATCAGTCCTGGGTGTTCATTGGAAGGACTGATGAAGCTGAAACTCCAATACTTTGGCTACCTGATGCGAAGAGCTGACTCTTTTGAAAAGGCCCTGATGCTGGGAAAGATTGAAGGCTGGAGAAGGAGGGTACAACAGAGGATGAGATGGCTGGATGGCATCACCAACTCAATGCACATGAGTTTGGGTGGACCGTGGGAGCTGGTGATAGACAGAGAGGCCTGTGCTGTGATTCATAGGGTCACAAAGAGTTGGACATGACTGAGTGACTGAACTGAACTGAACTGAATCCATGGGTTCACAGAATCAGACATGACTGAGCTCACAAACACACACATAATGGAAGGAAAATGGATAAGGATATTGGAGACAATACCAAATAATCAATAGATATCAAAAGCATAATTTACTGGATACATACCAAAACCAGTCTATTGTATTTGGATCCCATAGGAAACTGCCTAATGTATTTGAAATTTAGATTTGTGTTTCAAATATCTTCTAAGTAAAGTTTTGTCAAAGAGTGTGGGATGAAAATATGAATATAAAAGAACTTTTTTTCCCAGATGATATTTTTTTCTCCTATATGATATTTAGACCAGTTCGTAATTCAGGCCCAATTTTGTAGATAAACTCTAGACTCATGACTTTTCTGTTAGAGGTGAAATAAAAAGGAGACTATGTGATGACAGTAAACCAATCAGATCAAAATGGAGATCTCAGATCTTATACAATAGGATACTGGAAGGTAGGGCACTTATTATTTTTTCTTGAACTAGAGACAGGTAATTCTGTAATAGCTTGTAGGTGCAACTGGAGCATGTAAAAATGTAAGACAAGATCAAGTGCACAAATATGTAACTATGAAATGCACAGGACATCATAGCCTGATGTATTTTCTTCATAGTTAGCATGAGAGAGTAATAAATTTTACAAAAAAAAAGAACTCCCTATACAAATACGTTTGACAAACAGTGATATTGACATAAATAATTTTCAGTAAGATAAGTGAAAAAGTTCTCAAGGATTTTTTTAGTGGTTTCTATATGAATTTCCAAGAAAGCAATGTAGACTATAAACAGCTTTGCCAAATTTATTTTAATATCAAATTTATTTATCACAGAGTACATCATTGGTATAAATTTATTTTGGATACACTTTAAGACATACTGAATTAGAAACTTCCCTGGGGGTTGAGGGGTCCTGAGGTTAAGATTCAGAGCCAGGCATGCACCCAAATTAAATTTTTAAAAAAGCCAGAAATGCTGAATTAGTGAATTAGAGAAAAGAGTCTAAAATGGAACCATTAAAAATATAAAGCATATGGATAACACCAACTTCTGGCATGCCTAAGCCCAATTCTAGTGTTGTTGTTGTTGTTGTTTTTAATGTTCTTCATCAGAAAATATAGTAGTGAGGATTTAAAGTAAAATCATAAATAACTGCAGACAGAATACCCGCCACTGATAACAAAAGGAACCATTGAGAGAATAAATTTGTCTCCATTTATTGTTAGTCACTCAGAAAATACCACATGTCAGATACTAAGTGAGATACTGAAGTTTCAAAGATAAATAAAATTAATAAGCCATAATCCTTACACACCAGGAATTCATCATCTAATTGAGTGGGCAAGAGGGAGGAGGAGAGACATATAGAGAGATAATTATAATCTACTTGTAGATTTCATGAAAAAGGAAGTACATAGCAAAGTCATGAACTATTGATATTTATTTTAAAAATCACCAAGTAAGCTTTATATACAAATCATTTTCAACAGCATATACTTTTAAGTTATTCTAAAAGTACTACAAGTATAACATTTCTGGGTTACATGTATTCTGAGTAAAATGGTTATTGTATCAACACTAGACTTTCTTTGTACACATTGCTAGTAATCTGTTTTATACTTGCAATAAAATCCTGTAAATCAAAATCAAGCTTCTTGGAAAAGACAGAATTACAAATAATGTACAAAGGCTAACAGCTGTTGTACCAGATTACCCTTCCTGAAAAATGCGATAATGCAGATCCTTTTCTTTCCTGACAGTCATTTAATAAAATAAAGTTCCCCCAAGAGAGAGGTGCCTGCCAGCAAAGCCTGAAAAAAAGGGTGTTATGTACTTCAACGCCTTTTTCTGCTGTGTCAGGATCCATAAGGGAACATTCTAAAAATTACTTCCATAAATCCCTTTCTTTTGTTCATGTTTTTGCAAAAGTTTTTGTTCTGTGTGATCTTTTCTTGGCTTGGTTCAATAAAGTTCTTTGATAGGTCTACAATTTGTTCTTTCAGGATTATCTAACGGTGTCATCTATGTACTCTTGTCATAATGTCCCAGAACATGTCACTAAAAATAAATTAACAGCAGTTGGCTTCAATGGTTATGGAGCTCACTTTGCATTCTGTCTCCAGAGAAACTGAAGCAGAAAGCAGGAAATTGTAGTTTTTGAGAAATGAACATAAACTAGTTGTTGTGCTGAAGAGAGATTATAGCAACTAATGTGCTCCATAAATACAAATAACTCAGATGAACATAAGATATAAAATTAACTAATAATTTTGCTGTTAAGCAATGTAGGAAATGGAACATTTGGTTTACTGTCCTTAATATATAATTCAAATATATAATTCTCAATGTATTATTCAGGTAGAATCCAAGACATGAAAATAATCTTTAGAATTTCAAATGGTTACAAATTTTAAATTAATAGTTGAATTTTTTCATCCTTACTCAAATTTTTATCCCTTTGAAAGAAACCAAAAAATTTTTAAAACTTAATTAAAATAGACATTCATTGATTCAAGTAAGGGGAAAGAAAATCCAGAGCTCTGAGTCTTCAGACATTACTGGATTTAAGAATTCAGGTTTTATAATAAAGAGTCTATCTCTCTTTATATCGCTCTCTGATTCTCTCTAAATAATAACTACAGTGTACCCGAGCTTCAGTCTATAAACTGAATAACCTGCTGCAAAGAAAGTGACTCTTTATTCCTTATTACTAAGTTTCTAAATGGACACTGCTTATCCCTGATCAAATTGCTCTGCCTATCAGTCGCTGCACCCAAAGGGGTGGAGTATTCTGGCTGGCCAGCCCAGAACATGCTTACAACTATAAAAGAGAAGAGTGTGATAATTAACAAATTCAGTAGAATCACATGTAGTGGAGTAAGGGCTATTCCCCAAAGAAAATAAAAAGTGGCATACATTTCCCACATCTCACTTTCAAAATACATCTTGTGAAAAAGGATAATTAAATGGTAAAATAAGAAAGAATAAAGACAACCTCTCATATCCTGCCCTGTCTCATGTAAACCATTTTCACCCATTGTTTCCAAAAACAATCCTATCACTGGAAAATCATATCGTGTACACAATAGTTATTTTTTTTAATTTGGCTTTGCAAACTATTTTTTAATTTTAAGAAGACTTAACATGAAATCTACTCTCTTAACAAATTTTAAGTATATAATATTGTTAACAATAGACAGAATGTTGTACAGCAGCTCTTAATATACTCATCTTTCATGACTGAAGCTTTGCACCTCTTTAACGACAGTGGGTCCCTTCAGCCCCTATTAACCACCATTCTGTTCTCTGTTTCTATTTGTTTGTCTTTTTTAGACACTTCATATAAGCAGAATCTTGTATTATTTGTCTTTCTCTGACTGGCTAATTTTCCTTAGAAAAATGACCACCAGTTTTATCCAGGCTGTCACCTATGGCAGAATTTCCTTCATATCTTGGCTATTTTGAATAATGCTGCAATGAACTTTGGAGTACAGATATCTTTTTAAGATCCTGCTTTTGATTCCTTTAGTTATATACCCACAAGCCGAATTGCTTGATGAACAAGTGATGCATGTTTCATTTTGTTTTGTTTTTGAATAGGAACTCTGCGTCATATGGTAGTTTTATTTTTTAATTTTTTTGAAGAAATTCCATACTGTTTTCCATAGTTCGTGCACAAATTTGCATTCCTACCAAAGTATATAAGGGTTAAAATTTTTCCAGATCCTCTCCAATACATGTTTTATTTAGTCAATGTTTGTTTGTTCTGTAATAGCCACCGTAAGAGATGTGAGGCTTTGATTTGCATTTCCCTGATAATTAGTGATGCTAAGCATATTTTCATATACCTCCTGACCATATGTATGTCTTCTTTGGAAAATATCTATTGAATAGCAGGAAATATCAGTACACCACTTTCAATATAACATCCAGACAGAAAAAAAAAAATCAATAAGAAAAAGGTGTACCAAATGGACCCAATGGACAAATGGAACTAACAAAACATGCCACTCAACAGCAGCATGAATACAGAGTTTTCCCACCTCCCATGACACATTCTTCAGGATAGATAATCTGTTGGTCACAAAATAAGTCTTTGATTTAACTTTCTAGCATAGAATTTTCCACATGTCCGTATTCAGGCTTACTTAGTCTTCTATTGGATATTTGAATTGGTTCACATTTTTACTGCCATAATTAACAGCAATATTTGTGTACACAGTTTTTATATTTTTAAAATTGCTTCCGATAAATTTCTCAAGATGGATATAGTAGCCTAAAGCTTAGGAGAATTTTATTTTGATAGATGATTTCATATAAAATTTTGTATAACACTTTATAACAATCCATTCCATAACAGAAATTGTGAGACTCTGATCTTTTTCATCATATTGCACAATATTCTGATTATTGGTCATTATTTTCTCACCATACTGTTTTCAAAATATGGTGTATTAGTTTAAATAGATATAATTATGGTAATAGTGATTATCATAAATTAAATGGCCACTGTATGAAATGCACACCTCATTCATTCTCTGAGGTAGTTTTCATTATTCCCATTTTACAGATGAAACAGCTAATAATTTTCAGAGAATTAATGGGAATTTTCAGGTTATCAGAAGTAATATGAAATGTGAATTACAGTTGCTGGACTTAGGTATCATCAACTTTTTCTCATTACTTCAGTGTACCCAAGTGTGCTACAAGTTTTGTGCTTGTACTAATATATATATTTTTAAAACAAAATTTAAATCTACAAACTTTAAAAAATAACATAAATTTAACAAAAAATTCTGGTATTTTGGAATTTCTGTCTTCAACTCAGATCACTGGTGTACACAGCTTTCTTTGTGGCTCCCTTTGTCTGCTTTTCTCATAACTGTTGTTGCCTTTGCTCTAGCTAAGAGAATGACCTTAGCCAGAGGTATGTAGTTGCTCACTTATGAGGGGACTTTCTTTTCCCTTCAGGCTGGTGCCAGTCTACCTTCTATCTTGATTCCAAGTTTCTCCAGCGGAGCAACTACGATACCTGAGAGCCAGCACTCGGTGTACCCTAGTCCCATAATGGAGTCCTTTCCTCCCTCCTTAAACTTGAGCCTTAATAACCCAACCAGTGTTTTGATTCCATTTGATCTGGAGCTCTACTTTCCATCCCAATTTCAGTAAGAAATGCTTTATGTACATTCCCAAGTGATTGGAACTCCAATGCCAGTTTCTCGTTGTTCAGTCGCTAAGTCATGGTGCACAGGCTTAGCTGATCCATAGCATGTGGGATCTTCCCGGACCAGGGATCAAATCTGTGTCACCTGCGTTGGTAGGCCGATTCTTTACCACTGAGCCACCAGGGAAGCCCTCAATTTATCTTTATTCTCCAATTTATCCTTTAAAAAATCTTATGTTCAAGTCAGCATTCAATATTGAAATAACTCAATATTCCCTGAAGCAGTCGTAAGCATTACTAGCTCTTTAGAATGTCAATTTTACCTTCAGCCTTTCCAAATTCTTCAGTACCTAATTTAATAATTTTAAGTCTTTCCTGAGTCATGTAGGCAGGCTTAAGAATCTGAAGAGTACCGTGGTCTCTGTCACTGGAAAAAAAAAAAAACAACATGAAAGCATATTCAACATACACACAACATCTTGCTTGCAAATATCTGAGATATATATTCTTTACATTCAGAACATCTTTCATACCTAATATGCCACTTCTTCAGTGAAATCTTCATTTTTGGCAATGTCATATAATGAGCAGTATATTAGATAGTGATCCAAAATCTCAGGATTTCCAATTCTTCAACTACTTTTGATGGGACACTTTACTATCTTGTGTCAGCTTTGAATATAAAATAAGAGTTGGCATGTATTATTCATCAGTCATTGTCCAACTTTGACATGCTGACTTTGAGATCCATATTCAAACAGGAATCAAGGAAAGCTTTGTTTCTGTCTGTATTTTCATTCAGTAAATAATTTAACTCATATTTGTTTAGAGCTGATTTGCCACCAGACAAGATATTTTGATATTGGTTGAATGAGCTACAGAAAACTCTAGAACTCATTAAAAGATTTTAGTGAGCTAGAGATATATTCTAATCCATTTGCACCAAGGAGCAGACCTGATTACTTTGGCTGAGTACCAGAATCTAATTTCTTTTAGTTCCTACTTTCATGGGTGGCCACTAAATCTTCAGCAATCATTAACCTCTCTGTCACTATTATGTGCTAAGCAGTTGACCTTACTTGTAAGTTTAAAATGTCAAGGAAAAACTTTAATAATTTATTATTATTTAATCTTTTTCTGAACCATTATAAGATTATGTGTTTGCTTATTATAAACTGTATGCAGGAACAATTTCTTACTCATATTTGTATTCTATATACCTTGCACATCATTGATGATCAGTAGGCACTTACTGATTTGAATTGTATTATTTATCCAGAACAGGTCATTGTCAATTGCAGTCTCATATTTTTATGAGCAAGAATTACTACAGCAAAAATGAGCCATCCAATGAAAAGAACCCCAAGGAAGAAAGGTAAGTTATTTGTATTATTTAAGCTACTTGCCAATCTCTCCAGGTTGCTGGGTTTTGATACCTAATAGCAATAATTACGTCTGGAAAAAATAAGATATATATATATATATATATATATATATATATATATATGCACTTTACACATATATATATATATATATATATATATATGCACCTTACACGTATTTACTAAATTAATCATTAGTTCAACAAAGAATTATTGATTGCTTACTTTGTGAAAATGAGAGCAGTAGAATTTGATAATACAAAGATTAAGCAGCTTAAATTCTTAAAAATCTTTCATTTCAGTGAATGAAATAAATAATAACCATGTATATAAGTGAACCAGAGAAGGCAATGGCAACCCACTCCACTACGCTTGCCTGGTAAATCCCATGGACGGCTGAGCCTGGTGGGCTGCAGCGACACGACATGACATGACTGAAGTGACTTAGCAGCAGCAGCGGCACATAAGTGAACTCCTGACAATTTTAAAAATAGTATTCTTGATGAGGAAACAATAGAAACATATAGTAAGGCCATACATTGATTATACAGGGAAAGACTCTTTGAAGAGATGTACAGTCAGCTTAGAACTGATTCTAAAAGTCAGCCATGTGACAGTTGAAACATTCTAAGAAAAGAGAGGGCAAATGTCTTCTGAAGGCAAAACAAAATACAGTCAGTTCAGTTCAGTTGTTCCAGTTGTGTTTGACTCTTTGTGACCCCGTGAACTGCAACACATAAGGCTTCCCTGTCCATCACCAACTCCTGGAGCCTACTCGAACCCATGTCCACCACGTCAGTGATTCCATCCAACCATCTCATCCTCTGCTGTCCCCTTCTCCTCCTGCCTTTAATCTTTCCCAGCATCAGGGTCTTTTCCAGTGAGTCATTTCTTTGTATCATGTGGTGAAAGTATTGGAGTCTCAGCCCTTCCAATGAATATTCAGCACTGATTTCCTTTAGGATGGACTTTTTGAATCTCCTTGCAGTCCAAGGGACTCTCAAGAGTCTTCTCCAACACCACATTTCAAAAGCATCAATTCTTTGGTGCTCATCTTTTTTTATAGTCCAACTCTCACATCCATACATGACTACTGGAAAAACCATAGCTTTGACTAGACAGACCTTTGTTGACAAAGTGATGTCTCTGCTTTTCAATATGCTGTCTAGGTTGGTCATAGCTTTTCTTCCAAGGAGCAAGCATCTTTTAATTTCATAACTGCAGTCACCATCTGCAGTGATTTGGAGCACCCAAAATAGTCTGTCATTGTTTCCATTGTTTCCCCATCTATTTGCCACAAAATACAGTACAGCTTGAAATTTGATACTCTAAGAGTAGTTGCTTTCAAAGATGTATGTATATCAATTTCAAAGATGTATGTAGGACCCAGAAATTGTTCTCTCTCTAGGAGAAATGTGAAGTATATATCAGATCAGGAATTCCATTTTATCTAATTTAATCTTCATTGTTAAATGTTATTCTTATCTCATAGAAAAGTAATTTTACATAGAGACTTTATGTAACTTGATCAAAGAGTTAATCAATGGAGTCAACATTTGAAAACAAGAGATTCTGATTTCAGATCCCATATTCATCCCACAGTACTTCCTGCCTTGATTGTTTCCCAGTTCTTGATCATTTTAAGGACTGCAATATTTTCTTTTTCCTGTGCAATTCATCCCTAAAGCTTCCCTCTTCTACGCAAGTGTTCCAGTTAAGTCTCCCCTGACTAATTTTTATGGTGCCAATTGTCCAAACCTTCCATCCAACTGCCTCTTGGATTATTTAACTAAACCTATTGGCTCCCTGATATGTGTCCCTTAGATTTCAGTTTCGTCCAGGCTGTGCTGTATAAGTAGGGCAGCCTGCCTGGGATTCTTGATGTATAACTGTAGAATGATTTAACTTCTCCAGAAAGAAAAAGAAAGCTTTTTTTTTTTCCAAAACAAAAAGAAAAAAAATATGTTGTAAGTATTGTTTGGATTAGAAAATTCAGTGAGTAAATAAAAAAGAAAGCAAAGAACAAGAAAGAAATTTTGTTATACACAGAAAAGAAGTTTTAAACGGATGGAGTCTTTAATGAATAGGATGATAGAATCTAATCAGTTTTTTCCTAAACAAGATTGAGTGGCTAAAAAACCAAATTTGATTGTGTACTGCCAGACTCCAGGGTCAGTGAATTCTGAAGGAGGAAATGATTTGATTGCATCTATGGAAATATAGATTTCTAAGTTACTGGGGACTAATACTGAGAATGATCAAATTAGAGTAAAAGGGCATTTTAGATGCCATGAAGAACTTTAATAATGTAAGAAAAGTGATTCCAACATTTAAGTTCTCTGATAACAGAGTACACAGACATTTCCAAAAAGCAAGATGGATAAACCACTGTTTAAAATTATTATTCACTTTGCCAGTCTTATTAGAGAAAGTAAATGAAAGATAAATCTACTTGTTTGTGCCTTAAAGAAAATATCTATGATAAGCAAAGACCCCAGGGAAATCCTTTACTAAGAGGTTCTGCATTTGTTTCTGTTGTACCTTGTCAAGACCTACAGTGCTAAAATTCAACACCAATCGAAAATATAAAAAGTGCTACTAGTCCAAATGGTCATCCATTCAGGTATAGTGGTCAGCACATTCACCTTACAGGCAAAAGGTCCTGATTCAAATCCAGGAGGAAACAGCTCGCCGTTGAGACTTTGGGTTTTCCTGGTGGCCCAGACAGTAAAGCATCTGCCTGCAATGTGGGAGACCTGGGTTTGATCCCTGAGTTGGGAAGATCCCCTGGAGAAGGGCATGGCAAACCACTCCAATATTCTTGCCTGGAGAATCTCCATGGACAGAGAAGCCTGGTGGACTACAGACTGTAGGGTCACAAGGAATGACACAACTGAGCGACTAAGCACACACAGCATACATATCATGTCTCACTCATTAAGTACCAGGACTTACATTTTTAATTTTCTTTCTTGGGGGTGTTTTTCTTGTCTTTTCTATCTTTTTATGTGTATCTATTCATTTTAATCCTCACAATAACTTTTAGAGGTAGATATTATTATTATTCCATTTAACAAATGAGAAAACTGTGTCACAGAAATATCAAATATCTTGCCAGAGTTAGATGGTAGTAAATATGAATCTTAGATTTAAACTGAGGAGGTCTGACTCCACACTCTGAATTTTAACTACTGTGTTTTACTGTACTTTATACATGATGTATAATAATCTAGTATATATTATAACCACTAGATTTTGTCAGAGTGCAAGGGGATCTTGAGAAAAAGCAAGGAGTATGACTGGTAATATAAAATAAAAATATCCATTATTCAATTATCTTGACTTTAAAGCACCACTTGACTCTCTCACATATGGTCTCAATCTGTCTTCTCAAGCTAAACACATATGGTATTCAAGGTTTGAGGGGTCTCTCTGCTCTATTTCACTAAACTTTACTTAAAAGTCAAAACCTGCCATTATTTCTGTTATCGGTCCTGGTCATCCTAAGAAGCCAAGGCCTTTCCCATTGACCCAAAGACCTATTTTCCCAAATAAATATTGGTATAACCAAGAGAATTTGAGGAGGTATTGCAAAATAATTGCAAAAATAAACCTGCTCAGCAACTTCCACATCAGTGTTTAAAAGATACATTCCTAATAAGTTCCCTTAGCCTTCTTACCAGGTCACTGCTTTCATCATCACAGTATCTCTATTTACTATCCTGCAAATTTCTCTCTCTCTCTAGTAATTTCTGTAGTTCAGTCAATATACACTTAGAATGATATACCAAAGGCTTTTAAATACTTATTTAATATGGCCCTTTTGAGATCTCGATTGTATTTCAATGAAATCACCTTGTCATCTTCTTCACAAGAACTCCTCCCACTTTCTTATTTCAAAGAAAACTTTATTCATTTTAATATCATCTATTTCCTTAAACCATCTCTAGTTCTTGCTCTACCATTTTCCACTCTCCAGAAAGAAAAGTAGGATTATAAACTGACTGAAAAATTCTGCTACAATCTTGGGCTTTCTGAAATTTCCACATCAGTCATAGAAACAACTTTCACTCACCCTCATTTCAGTCAAAGCTTGATGGCTTTATTAAACTGAGTCACAATATGCCTCCTTATTCCACCCTCACCCTATTTTTCTATAGTCCTATCTCACATTTCCTGACCATCTACAACATTAGGATTCTGCTTCACGTCTCCTCAGTGTTACAAAACCACAAGCACGGTGTCACAAGAGATCTTGTAAATCATTCAGAATGTTTACAATACCAAAATCACAAATTCCAAAATTTATTTTTCTAAACACACTCTCACAGCCACCCACTTACCACAATTCCTCCATTATTCTGGAATCTGCTCCCGAAAAAAGTAGTTCACTTTCACAAAAATTTAGAATTACTAATGGCTTCATCCCATCTGTAATGAAGATGCCTGCACTACCCTTAGGAATTCCCTCATAGCTCAGTCAGTAACAAATCTGCCGGCAATGCAGGAGACCTGGGTTTGATTCCTGGGTCATGAAGATTCCCTAGAGAATGGCAACCCACTCCAGTATTCTTGTCTGGAGAATCCCATGAACAGAGGAGCCTGGCAGGTTATCGTCCATGGGGTCACAAGAGTCAGACACGACTTAGCGACTAAACCACCACCACCACACTACCATTAAAGATAGCCATCTAGACTCTACTCAACACACTTAGAGATAGAGAGATCAGCACTTTGTGGAGAATGATGATAAGAGGTAATTAATTTGGACGTGTAGAGACTTAAATCCTATTTCACACTTAAGTACATCTGTCGGTCTTAGTTCTTAACTTCCAGTCAACAGAGAATTTCATGTTTTCACCCTCCCAAACAACTCATCCTCAAATACTTAAATTAAACCTTCCTTTTTATTGACTTCATAATTTTTCATGTCTGTTTTATTTACTCTGGCTAATGGAAGTAATATGTCAATAAGCTAGTCAGTTCAGTCGCTCCGTTGTGTCTGACTCTTTGCAATGCCATAGAATATACATGCCAGGCTTCCCTGTCCATCACCAACTCCTGGAGCCTACTCAAACTCATGTCCATTGCGTCAGTGATGCCATCCAGCCATCTCATCCTCTGTCATCCCCTTCTCCTCCTGCCTTCAATCTTTCCCAGCATCAGGGTCTTTTCCAGTGAGTCAGTTCTGTGCATCAGGTGGCCAAAGTATCGAGTTTCAGCTTCAGCATCAGTCCTTCCAGTGAATATTCAGTACTGATTTCCTTTAGGATGGACTGGTTGGATCTCCTCAATGCTGTTAAAATGATGTACAGAGAAGTATGTGACCCTCCATGGCTTCAAAAATTCATGCCGTCACAAAGAGAAATCAGTCATGGAGATATATTTACTGTCCTGTGTTCAGTGCTTAGAATAGTGTCTAACACATAGTAGATACTCAATAAAAACTTATTAAATGAATGACTTAAGTAATAAACTGATAAGTATATTCTAGTTGTGCTGTATTTGAATCAGAATACAATGGAGTAGTCACCACTGTGCGTGGATACTATGCTGTTGTTTAGAAAACCAAATATTGTATTGATTTTTATAGTAGCCTTATTACAGACTTTGTTGTTTATCAATGTCTCAAAGGTTTTGAAGAAGCTAGATTTTTTTCATTATAAATTACTTTTAATTGTACCTTTATGCACCTTGTGCTTATGCAATTTTTTAAAAGATCCAAGAGTAGATTTTATAATGTTCCTATTATATTTTATTTTCTTTGATATAGCTCATCTTTTTATTCAAAATCTATATGAACATAATGCTGCCATGCATCACATTAGGGATGCTTTCCCAGTTTTGTGTCATCTACCTGTTTGATTCAAATTACTTTGTGGGCATATGGTAAAGAGAATTGCCATTTACCATGTCTATATTCCAAGCATTGTGTTAAAAAATTTTCACAGCTTTTCCTAACACATCTACTCCCTCTGCCATCTTCCCAAAAGTTCCTCCCATGCTTTTTGATAAGCTTCCTTGTAAGTCTTTTTATAATTACTGATGAAAACAGAACAGTTCTGTACAAGTCCGGCTATCCATCCCAGTCACTGAGTCAGATATTCATGATTCAGTAAATAATTAATGAGCACCTACTGTGTGGTGCTAAAGTTATTACCTTAAAAAAGTCCTCACTTTTGTGGGGGAAACAAATAAGTGTGTAAGAAAATGGCAGAAACTGTTAAGTTCTACACAGAAAAATAAACTATGGGTGAAAGCTATTAAAGGAAAACCTCATTAGAAGGGAATTGGGAGGCCAGAACAGGACATCTCATGCACATTCCATGCAACTTCAATACAGATCCCAACAGGGGGAAAAGTATATTGCATCGCCAGCAAGAAGGAACACTAATTTACAGTGTTAACAAGAAGAAAGATTTCTTTCTCCTTTAGAGACAGCTGAGCCAATGAGAGGCTGTCACAACTCAGACAATAAATAGCCACTATTCTCTGAACTCCCAGTTTTCTCCAATGAACTCTTTATTGTCTGAGCCACCAGGCAACCCCTTGTTTGTAACAGCCCCTACCAACTTGCCTTCCTCCTCTAAAAAAGACTTTCTTCTCTTTTATTTTAACGGACTTGCAGGTGGCTTACTATAGTTACATGTCCTGAATTGCAGTTATTTGCTGCTCCTTAAAAAAATTTTTGCTTGTAAAATAACTGGCTTTTTTATTGTTTTAGGTTACACAGTGATAATATGATTTGGGTGTGATGGTATCTATGTTAGATAAGTGGCACGGGAAGACTTTCTTAAAGTAACGTATGAGCAGGCACCTAAATGAAGTGAGAGAAATCCATGAAAAAAATCTGATGAAGAGAGTCAGCAAGGCTTTGGGGTGAAATTTTAATTGGCCTTTTCACAAATCACATGAGAACCAGTGTGGCCAAATCAGAGCAATGTCCTTAATGAAGCAATATATTCAACATCTGAATACAACCAGCCAAGCAGTCACTTTTCTGTACAATCTTGCTCTCACATAGCTCATATTTCTTCACTGTATGATCAGAGAGACCAAGAGAAACAATGATTTCCCTAGTTTCCTCAGATTTTTCCTCACATACTGATAAATTTGACTTTCCACAATTGACCATGATTTTAGAATGGACTTCCCTGGTGGCTTGGAGGGTAAGGAATCTACCTGCAGTGCAGGAGACCCTGGTTCAATCCCTGGGTCGAGAAGGTCCCCTGGAGAAGGGAATGGCTACCCACTCCAGTATTATTGCCTGGAGAATTCCATGGACAGAGGAGCCTGGAGGGCTACGGTCCACGGGGTCACAAAGAGTCAGACATGGCTAAGCAACTTTCACTTTCACTCACTTTAGAATGGTATAAGACTACCAGATTTAGATTCAGAAGAAGTTTCATCATTGACTTTCATTAACTCCAAGAAATTAAATAGTATTATCTTCATATGCCCATTTCTTCACCTGTAAATAAGAGATAATAAAACAGTTTCTTGCATGGACACTTATATCGCCCTTAGAACATCTTTTTCTCTTACTTAATCTTCTTCCCTTTGAATCGAAGTAATTCTTACATACCAGTATACAACATACAATGTCTTCTGTAACACTGCAGCTCCAAAGTTTGTGCCTTTGCATATATTCCAGTGTGCCCAGAATACTTTCCCTTCACCTTACCTCCTTTCCATCTGGGTAAATGCTTGTGTATTTATCCATATATACAGCTCAAATGTTCATTCCTCTGCCATGCTTGATTTGAGTTTCCTAACCAGTTGGTTTCACTCTATTAATATTTCCATAGTACTTTGTCTGTATGTCTACTATTATACCTGGTCTTCTCCATAGGACTGATACCTGAAGTCTGAAACTATTAATTATTTACAAGTGTGTCACCTTAAAATAGCTCTAGAACTGAGCAGGATTTAAATGATATAAACTACACATGCTCAAGCATATAGACAAGCATACTCACGTATTCTCATTATAGAGTGCATCCATTTGGCAATATAACTTAGATTCCAGGCTTTTGAACAAGATTTACTAAGTTTATATTCCACTTCCACCACCTCAAAGCTGAATAACCTACTAAAAGTCACTTGATATCTCTGAGCCTTGGTTCCCCAATCTTTACCATTGGTTTAAAATGATTCCAACATCACACACAGCATTGTGGTAACAATGCAATGAGTGCCTATAGGGAATTTAGTTATTTAAAATTTTAGATATTATTCCACTTATGCTTCAAGTATATTTTCTCTTTGTGTCCAGAAGTGTGTTTTCTACATATTAAGGGATCATAAGCATTATCCACCAGAGTACATAGTAGTGTCTACAACATAGAAGACAATAAATGTTGTGCTTTGCTATGCTTAGTCACTCAGTTGTGTCTGATTCTTTGCTACCCTGTGGATTGTAGCTGGCCAGGCTCCTCTGTCCATGGGGATTCTCCAAGCAAGAATACTGGAGTGGGTTGCCATGCCCTCCTCCAGGGGATCTTCCCAACCAAGGAATAGAACCCAGGTCTCCCACATTGCAGGCAGATTCTTAACCATCTGAGCTACCAGGGAATCCCCAATAAGTGTTACTGACTGATAAATGAATAGAGAAAACACTACCTTTCTAAAATGAAATTCATAGAAATTTTCCTAAAGGAAAAACTGAAAATCCTAGATATAAAATAAATCATCTGAAAATACAAAGCCAGAAGTAAAAATTAGAACTCAACTTCTAAAAAAATTCTAATTTCACAAACTACTTGCTATTACATTGCATTTTCATAATTGATGTATGTGGTTATAAGTATATAAAAATAAAAAGTAGTAAGGAAAGGAGAAGGATTAGGGGAAGGATTAAAATATATTCAGTCTAACTATAACTTATTAACTAATTGGGGAAAGTTTATGCATTTTGCTCACTCTTAATCAAGTTCATATTTGTGATCTGATGTATGATGCCTGCCCCTTTCATATGCTCTCACTTTTTATTACATTCAAGCTTGTACTATGTGCTCCTTCCAAAGCAAATTCAGCTATCATTATTTCTAATCATTTGTTTTGTCTGTGGATTGTTTAACTCAAAGAGAATCAACTGTATTAAATGTACTTTAATTAATACTTGTTGAGAGTCCCTTAGAGATATTTTTACTAAATGAGGAATAATTTGTTTTTATTTAATATCAACATGACACAATTTAATTTGGAAGGGTAGTTGAAAGTGCCTTTGAGTAATAGTTAAAGAAAAATCAACATATTAATGATCACGCAGGCCTTTGCCAATGGGAGGAAGAGACCTGGATGGCACACACAATCAAAAATGGGAAAAAAGGTTTGGCTTATTTAGGAATCTTTATATTCCAAATCCAAACAGCAGAAATATAATAAAGTTTTAGCAACTTGAATAAAGAAACTGTTTACACAGTCAAAGATTTTCATCACAAGTAATGAAATAAAATTTATACCAACTTTTACTCCCTGAGCAAATCACTGACAGAAGACAGATCACTGGTAAAAAGAAAAAAAAAACTGAAGAAAATCAGAATATCTTTCAGAAGACTCACAAAGAATAACTATACTGACCAAGTTAAAATCCCCCTGGCAGTTATGTTGCCCCATATTTTTTACAGTTTTAGCATGTGAATAAGTACCAAAAATAGGAAATTTGGTGAACAAAGCTGATGGAAAAGATGTGCTGGTTATAGCAGCATAAAGGATGGTATAAAACCAAAGCATCTGCTAAAATGTGCATTGTTCTTTGAATTCCAGAAGCAGAGGGACACTGCCATGTTTTACAAAACAGACTGAGGCACAAAGGTCAACAGTGTTCACTGTTGAGCCAACCATCTCTGAGAAAATGATATCTTTGAATTTTGTGTTTGGTAGACTTTCAATTTATTCTTTTCATTGTTCAAATCTCCCTCCTTTTGGTCACTCTCTGTCTGCTCAGGTGCTAAAATCCAGGCTTTTTATGCACCTTAACTGAAGTATTCCTGGCAAGCCCTCTCCTTCTATGGTGGAAATTTGCAAAGTTTTCTTGTGTTCTCCTCACATTATCAAAACTCATCTCTCTTATCTTTCATCCTCACCAGAATCTCCTCAGTTTTTTTTCCCCCACTATAACTGACATGTTATATCATGTGGGTTGCAAATACTTGCATCATCATCTAGAATCATCTGGAAGGCTTGTTAAAACATACATTTCTGGGAACCACCCCAGAGTTTCTGATTCTGTAGGGCATTTCCAGCAAGTTCCCAGGTGATACTATTGCTGCTTACCAGGGTGACATCTTTGTAAACGACTGCTATAGCATTTACAAATTCATTAACATTTAGCTTTTGAAGCATAATGGTAACAATACACAGTCTCTCCAAAGGACTTTTTGTAGCAATGGGAAATATAATTAATATAAACAACTGTAGATAGAAATACCTCAACTGTAGATGGAAATATCTAAATACCAGCTAAAATGGTAATCAACAGTGAAAAGCTGAAAGCTTTTCCTCTAAAATCAAGGATGAGCCTAGCTAGGATGCCCACTATTGCCTCTTTTATTCAACATAGTATTGGAAGTCCTAGCCACAGAAACTAGGTGAGAAAAAGAAATAAAATACATCCAAATTGGAAAGGATGAAGTAAAACTGTCACTGTTTATAGATGGTATGTATGATGTTATACATAGAAAATACTAAAGACTCCACACAAAAAAATCTGTTTAAAAGAACTAATAAAGGAATTCAGTAAAGTTGCAAGATACAAAAATCAAAGTACAGAAATCTATGGTTTTATATATATTAACAAGTTATCAGAAAGAGAAATAAAAGAAACAACAATTCCATTTACAATTACATCAAAACTAATTAAATTCTTGGTATACATTTAACCAAGGAGGTGAACCTGATGAAATAAATTTAAAAAGACACAAATAAATGAAAATGTTATACATGTTCATAGATTGGAGGAATTAATATTGCTAAAATGTCCCTACTACCCAAAACAATCTATAGATTCAGTGTGATCCCTATTGAAATTCCAATGGCATATTTCATAGAACTAGAATAAGTAATTATAAAATATGAATAGCCAAAGCAATCTTGAGAAAGAAGGACAAAACTTGAAGTATCAGACTCCCTGATTTCAAACTATACTGCAAAGCTACAATAAACAAAATAGAATGGTACTGGCATAAAACAGAGATACAGATCAATGGAACAGAATCGAGAGTCCAGAAATAAACCCACACATATATGAACAATCAATTTACATAAAGGAGCAAAGAACATACAGTGGAGAAAGGAAAGTCTCTTCAGTAAATGATGTTGGGGAAACTGGACAGTCATATGCAAAAGGGTAAAACTAGACCACAATCTTACACTATATATAAAAATTAACTCAAAATGGATTAAAGAGTTAAACGTAGGACCTGAATCCATGAAAGCCCTAGAAGAAAACATAGGCAGTAACTTCATTAGTATTGATCTTAGTGACGTTTTTGTGGATCTGACTCCAAAGAGAAGGAAAATAAAAGTAAGAAAAAACAAATAGGATTATATCAAACTAAAAAGTGTCTGGTCAATGAAGAAACTATCATCAAAATGGAAAGCTCCTACTGAGTGGGAGAATAATTTGAAAATCATATATGTGGCAAGGAATTAATATCCAAAATATATAAAGAATGCATTCATCTAAACAACAAAATTTTTTTAAAAAGACAATTAAAAAGTGGGTAGAGGATATGAATATACATTTTTCCAAATAAGTCATACAGATGACCAACAGGCATATGAACAGATGTTAAATATCACTATTAGAGAAATGAAAATCAAAACCACAGTGAGATATCACTTCACACACTTTAGAATGGCTATTACTGAAAACAAATAACAAGTGTTGAGGAGGATGTAGAGAAAAGTGAACCCTCCTACACCATTGGTGAAATTGTAAATTGGTACAGCCACTATGGAAAAAATATGGAGATTCCTCAAAAAATTTAAAATAGACTTATCATATGACAGGGCTTCCCTGATAGCTCAGCTGATAAAAAATCCACCTGTAGTGTGGGAGACCTGGGTTTGATCCCTGGGCTGGGAAGATGCCCTGGAGAAGGGAACAGCTACCCACTCCAGTATTCTGGCTTGGAGAATTCCATGAACTGTATAGTCCATCGAGCCACAGAGTCAGAAATGACTGAGTGACTTTCACTCACACTAACTCACCATATGACCCAGGTATTCTGATTCTGTGTTGTCTGAAGAACATGAAAACTCTAATTTGAAAAGATAGCCAAAACTATGTTCATCACAGAATTATTTGCCATAGACAAGATAGGAAAACAAGTGCCCAATGATGTATGGACTGATATAGAAGATGTGGTATATATACACAAAGAATACTACTTAGTCATAAAAAACGAATGAAATACTGCCATTTGGGACAATATGGATGGATCTTGAAGATACTATGCTAAACAAAATAGGTCAGAAAGAGAAAGACGAGTTCCATGTAATTTTTCCAATATGTAGAATCTCAAAAAACAAAACAAACAAAATAAAGCAAAAATGAACTCATAGAAACAGAGAACAGAATAGTGATTACCAGGGGAGAAGGGCATTGGGAAGTAGGTGAAATGGGTGAAGAGGATCAACTGAAGAGGAATGTAAACTAAACTTTTGATATATGGTGCTTTGTATACATTGCATACTGTTTACATTGCAGGATATATAGAAGTCAAGCTATGGTGCTGTACACTTGAAAATTACATAATATATTATACACATATGAAAGTAAAAGTGTTTGTCCTTCAATCGTGTCTGACTCTGCGACCACCTGGACTGTAGCCCACCAGGCTCCTCTGTCCATGGAATTTTCCAGGCAAGAATACTGGAGTGGGTGGCTATTGCTTTCTCCAGAGGGTCTTCTGGATCCAGGGATTGAACCCAAGTCTCTTGCATTGCAGGTAGATTTTTTATCATCTGAGCCACCAGGGAAGCCCCAAGACACATACATATGGCTGTATTTCCCAGCACATAATACATGTCCAAAAACATTTTATTGAATGAATCTGAATGTAAAATAACAAATATATAATATTTTAATTTTGATTAGTAATTATAAGAATGGGCAGTAACTTGAAGGGAAGGACCTTTCCAATAGATAGTCACCTGCTTCTTTGATGATAAACCCAGCTCAATTTGGAAAAAAAAACACAGGAGTTTAAAATGCTAATAACAGTGATAGTAATAGTATAACACATTTACAAAATGAGAAGTTGGAAAAATCTTAAAATATTTTCATAGCCTGCACATACTGGGCTCAAAATAATTAAAACAGTACATCTTAGACTGCAGCATACTAGAGAAATCTTCAAGAGTCTGTGTAGCACAGTGAGTGTCCTAAAGTCAATGACTTCTACACAGCAGGGAGAGCTTTCTCAGGTGATGACCAACCTAAAAAGCTATTCACTTGAGCCGACATCCAAAACAGCCCATCTGACTTGTCCCCTGCTAGAGAAGGATGTCACTTTTGCCTTACAGGTAGGCATTTTGAACAGTATCTATTAAAAGAAAATAAATATTCTTGAGGTTGCACCCTCCCAAATTATAGCCAGAGCAATCCATAAACATGTAAGGCATACTTTCAGAGAATACAGAGAGAGAAAAGAGGCTCTTGAAAAGTAATTTAAGCCCTGGAACAAAGATGAGTCCATTTAGATTCAACAGACATGATAGAGGAACAGTATGGGGGACTGAAGATCAGCAGAGCAACAAAGAAAAAAAGAGTTTCTGAAAAAGATTAGGACAGGGACAATTCTCTTTCCAGAAATGGCCAACCTTTTAATATTGAAGTAAAGAATATACAGTATTATGTAATTTGATACATACATGCTTAAACTAACTATATACAGAAAATTTAGCATTTAGGAATTATTAAAGAAATTATTTCAGAACACTAAGTGGACCAAAAAATTATTATTCCTTAAGGGTCAGTGTTATAACAAGGCATATTTCTCCCTGGGCATTGCAGAACTGCATTTTGGTCTTCAACACTCAATATTGTGAATTCAAAAATGCTATGCCCATGTTATAGATAAAAAAGTAAATTGAGGATCAGAATTGAGACTTGAATTCAGATCATCTGAGGGCAAACTCAGTGTGTTTCTTATGCACAGCTGTCTCCTTTTGATATTCTGTAATTAAAGCCCTGATTATTATTTAAATCAGTGCTATAGCATAATCTAGGGGGAACTAGCCAAAACTTATCCATTGCAAGTACTCTAAACAAGTTTATTATTTAGACAAAATTATACTCTATATGCTTTTGCAGCAGTATTTCCACAAAACAATTCCTCTTTAGTCCCCCTCTTCATGGGACAACATCAGTTTTAGCAGCAACATTTTGAATATAAAGGAAGTGTATCTTCTCAGGGGATCAGAGAGAAACTGTAAATTACACTGCATTATATATTACAAAAATGTAGGTGAATATCTCTAGATGAATAACCCCTCATTCTACATAACCTATGCTTAAATTTTTATTTCAATTGCATACCAGTATTTAAGTAAACAATATTTCTAATGATACTAAGCACATCTAAAAGACTGCTATGGTGGCAGTTTTACCGTTAAGTCACTGACATCCACAAAAGCAGCCTGTGTCACATGCTTCTCTGCCTCTTGGGGTGTGATGGAACCTTATTGAGCATTACTCCAACTGCTCATTGAAGTGAGCGGAAAGGCAAAATTTGAGATTGAGTACACCTGGACTGAACTCCAGCTCTGGTACCTATCAGTTGTCAAACATTAACCTCTCGAGGCTAGGTATATTTGTCTAATTAGGATTATGGAGGTAGGCGTCTCTTGAGTAACCTGTCTCAACACACACATCAATAATTCCTTCTTCATGGGGATTCCCGGGAAGTCCAGTGGTTAGAGCGCCGCACTTCTACTGCGAGGGTCACAGGTTTGACCCCTTGTCGGTAATTAAGATTCTGCATGCTGTGAGCCATGGCCCAAAAAAAATTCTCTCTTCATACAGTCTGTATATTTCATATTTTGAATATATTACAATACATATTAAATTTGTTTGCTTTATAACAGTCTTCTCCACTAAAATAAGGCCTTCCCTCATAACTTAACCATAAAGAATCTGCCTGCAATGCAGGAGATATGGGTTCGATCCCTGAGTAGTGAAGATCCCCTGGAGAAGGAAGTGACTACCCACTGCAGTGTATTTTCCTGGAAACTCCCGTGGACTGGGGAGCCTGGCAGGCTACAGTCCATGGGATCGCAAAGAGTCAGACATGACTTCGCGACTAAACCACTACCACCACTAAAGTAAAAGCTCCTTAAGTTTAAAACCATGTATGTCTAATTCACCACTGCATTTTCTGTCTTGAGCATAATCCTGGTACACAATTGGTGATCAATAATTTTTGCTAAGGGGAGGAAGGAAGGGGGAAAGAAAGGAATGTTTCTGTGACAATTAAAAATACTATAATATGCATGGAAGATTTAGCAGAGAGTGATCACTCCATAAACACTCACTGGTATTATTAGTATTTATGCAAAACACAAATCTCTCAGACTATATTTCTGAAAAATGGGTTCTATCCCTGTGGAAAAACTCCAATGAATACACTCAGACTTCCTGAGTGACCCATTCCACATTCACCCACTCATAATGGCAAGATCTCTGTAAACTGGAGAAGAAAATCCCAAGTATTGTTTCCTCTTCCTACACATATAGCATACAAACCAATTGTGTCTTTCTTTCTTTTTTGAAAAGTTCCAGCTTTCTCCCTCTGTGTGTGTGTGTGTGTCTCTCTCTCTCTGTCTAACACGCACACACACAAACATTTAAGAGATTTTATGTATGACTTATTTTTTTCTGCTTGAGATTATGGCTCCTTTTCTCTACTTTTTGGTGATGGTGTTCAGAGTTAAATCCCCAGATACAGTTTAACAGACTAGAGATGAGTAAAATATCATTACTACATCTTTTCTTCTGGACTCTGTGCTTACTTGTATATATTTACTTTCATACTCATGACTCTGTTGAGTCAGCCAGTAGATGATATGTTTATGTTGCAACTATTTTGTAATTTATAGGGCTCAGATTAGTTATATGATAGTGAGAGAGTCCAGAATATTCCAGAGAACAGCTTGAAATATTTAATAATGGAGAGTTAAACTAGGAAGTCCTGATGTCTGGATGAAATAGAAACATTAGAAGTCCTGGTGAGGAAAGAGAGCACAATGGTTCTATAAAGTGAAGCAAGTAGGAGAAACTTTTGGAGAAGAGACTGTGATCTTTAGTAGCCAGTTTTTGCTGTATAACACACTATCTGTTTTGTACTCTTAGAAAATTACAATGATTATCATTATGATGATTTTTAAACTCATAGATCTGTAGTCAGCCAGGGTTACTCTGCTTCAGGTTGCAGGATGGCTGGACATGGCTCCAGAATTCAGGAAGAGTTAGTTCAGCTGCACATGTCTCTGCATTTTCCTTGGAAGACATCAGCTGCCTTCTCAAGAATTCCAAGAGGGGAAATCAGAGCACATAATTATTCCTGAGGTCTTGGCTTATAATGAACACAATCTCAATTTTATTCATGCTTATTTGCTCAAAACAAATCCAATAGGCAACTCTAAGACAACAGGATGGGAATGTAGCCTTTCTACTGTTGCACAAATATCCAGTACAGAGCTTAGTGGTGAATGACTGAGTGCACTGGAACATGAGGATCTAATGGCAACTGTGTCCATCCCAGTTGTGGTGAGGTAGTGGTGGGAAAATTTTTTCAAGATGCTGCTCCTTTCAGGTCACCTTTTGTGCCAAGAAGTTGTGCCATAGCCCATGTCATGGACTGAGAGATACACAAGGCAGGTGGCAAAGCTGGAAAATTAAAGCTTTAGTATACACTTTAGTACACTAATTTGTTAAGTCTATAGAGTAATTAGTATAAGAATGTTTAATTCATCAGCTTATTAAATATGAAGTAAGATATATAATAGAATGTCATCTGTTTTACTTACTTGACAGAAATAATATTCAATTACCTAATTATAAATTAAACCTATGACTTGTAATGCTTTTGTTATGATTGTTGCTATAAAATTGTCACTCCATTTTGAGGAACATATACATACCAACAAAAAAAATAAGATGCATGCTATTATATAAAAATAATAAGGCTGTGGTTGAAAACAGGTAAATAAAGCTGGAGTACCTCATTCATGGGGCTTCCTATGTGACTCACTGATAAACAATCTGCCTGCCAAGCAGGAGATGCTGGTTCAATCCCTGGGTCAAGAAGATCCCCAGGAGAAGAAAATGGCAACCCACTCCAGTATTCTTGCCTGGAAATCCCCTGGGCAGAGGAACTGGTGGGCTATAGTCCGTGGGTTTGCAGAGTCCGGCATGACTTAGCAACTAAAACAGCAACAATCTCATTAATGACCTTTGAAAACCAATGAGCAAATACTAGTGTGGCAGAAGGAAGAGCTAGCTAGCCCATTGTTTATTACTAAAGATTCCAATAAATGGCCTTGAGGGAAATCATGTACCCAATAACCAGAACATTCTTCTTGAGAACTAACAAGACAGGCAATTAATAAGACAGCATACTATAAGCATAAAAATAGAGTGGAAATCCATACATCTTCATGCACTTTTCTCATCTCTTTCCACTCTCTGTCTGAGATCACAGAGTATAAATAAAAGGGTCCAATTATCTGTCTGAAAATCTGTCAACAGGCACACTGAAAGGAGTAGCAAGCATATAAGAGAACGTATGAAAATTAGTCATTGTTAAAGATGAAACACTATGTTTTGAAAAAAAATCAGACCATGCAAGGCACAACCATTTTAGATTGAGATCTATGCTCTTTGACTGTGTAAGAACATAAGCAAGTCAATTGCCTAGCCAGCTAATAAATTCATTTTCACTGGCTTCTCCTTGAACTAAAAGTCTGACAACAGAAATAGTCTCTAGGAATTTGCAAGTGACTCCTACTCTGATGCTTTTCAACTGTGGTGTTGGAGAAGACTCTTGAGAGTCCCTTGGACTGCAAGGAAATCCAACCAGTCCATCCAAAGGAAATAAGTCCGTCCTGAATATTCATTGGAAGGACTGATGTTGAAGCTGAAACTCCAATGCTTTGGCCACCTGATGCAAAGAACCGACTCATTTGAAAAGACCCTGATGCTGGGAAAGACTGAAGTCGGGAGGAGAAGGGGACGATAGAGGATGAGATGGTTGGATGGCATCACTGACTCAATGGACATGAGTTTGAGTAAACTCCAGGAGTTGGTGATGGACATGGAGTCCTGGCGTGTTGCAGTCCATGGGATCACAAAGAGATAAAGCTATCTTCTTTATTCTTGTTTTAGTTCTCATTTGCTTTAGAGGTGAACCTGATTTCTGAGACAGTGTGCAGAGGTTCCTGAGTGCCATCATTTGGGTATTTTCAATTTGATCACCATGAAGAATTCACCAGAAATTTGTCAGAAATAACCATAATGTAAACATTTAAAGCAGTACTTTAACATTTTTAGAATATATCTTCTACTGGGACTGTGTTCTTCTCAGTCAAGGCAAAGCTTTTGAGTTTTTCAAACTTTTTCAGTTTTTCTGCTCACAATTAGTGACTTCAAATGTTTATTGCATAAGCATTACAGAATTTTCCATATCTTGTGACTTAACAAAATTTTTAAATGTACTTACCCAGGGTTATATTATCATATGATCTTCAAAATCAGTATTTAAATATGTTTTCCATTTTGTAATACAGCTCACTTGTATTTTTTGTGTTTATTTCACACATAAAAATGTTCTTAAAAATGAAAGAAATCAAATGTGCAGTATGTTTGGTGCTTTGGAAATCTATTCAACTGTAGCATCATGTCTTGACATTTCAAAAAGTTTGTAGCAAGCCCATGAGAAATTACTATTTTTAGGACTTAAAAATCACTTTTAAAAGTGACTTTATTTCATGAAATATAATATTATCTTCAACTCCCTTGGTCCTTATGACACTGAATTTATTTTGATTGAGGTACCTACAGAAATGCTGTTCAAGCTAGAGTGTGGGGTTTTATTAAGTGTGAAAGTAGAACATAGAGTACACAAGGGAGAACACTCAATGTTCACAACTCTAATAACATCTTTTGACTAGGGTGGTGCTCTGAGAGTCACTGAAGGTTGTTCAATTTGTTTGGGTTGTCAGCATTCATCTGGGAATGCAAGTTGTCTACAAATAATGAGCTGGACTGCTTGAATATTTTTTCCTCCAAATGACACCTTGTAAGCAGGAAAACAAAAAGTGACAGAGCCTTGGGACATCCCTGGTGGTCCAATGGCTAGGACTTCACTTTCCAGTGCAGAGGATGCAAGTTCGATCCGTGGTTGGGGAGCTAGGATCCTACATGCCTCGTGGCCAAAAGACCAGAACATAAACCAATATTGCAATAAATTCAATAAAGACTTTTAAAAAATGGTCCACTTCAAAAAAACTCTTAAAGAAAATAAAGTGAAAGGGCCTCAGTTCACCTCTATGTTTGAGTGCCAAAGCATTTACTTACCTTATTTATTACTCACAAGATCTCTGTGAAGTGGATACTACTGTTATCCCCATTTAGTGAGACAATATTTCTTCATAGATTTACCCAAGGCCACACCTGAAGGGAGAAATTGGAACATCGTAGTATGAGTGCCCTCTGCCTCACCACTGTCACTTCATCAAAAGCAAATCAATTTGTTGCCATGTTTCCTACAAGGCCTTTCAATTTCAGTCTCAAATATATATTTGAAAGGATGCTGGGAAGACAGCATGGTTGGAAACAGTAGGAACATTGGCAGAATCTGACAGATTTAACTATTTTTGAATTCTGGAGTCTCTTAAAGGCTTGCAACTTCCAAGGGAAGACTTGGACAATAATAAATTGTTGTCACTTTCAGCTCTTAGCACAGTAGAAGTTACCCATCTCATTCTCCAGTCTTCTGGCAGGCATCTATGCACATATTCCAGGAGCAGCTAACATGCAGCTTGTAGGTGTCAAAATGGGCAAAAAGGACCTATTCTCCAAATCTGGGAATCTGTTCTCTGATAACTGCTACTTCTAATTTCAGAGGTGTAGATAAAGAGTCAGGAAATTGTTGCAAGCCCGTCTTATCTAGATGAAGTGAATTCCAGGGCATTTAAAGTTGGAGGTTTCACTTTTCATGATTTCAAAACTAAATATGAAGCTACAGTAATCAAAACAGTGTGGTACTGGCACAAAAGACAGACATATAAACCAACAGAATAAAACAGGGAGCCCAGAAATAAACCCTCCCCTATTTGTTGACAGCTGAAGCTCCAATACTTCAGCCACCTGATGAGAAGAGCTGACTCATTGGAAAAAACCATGATTCTGGGAAAGATTGAAGGCAGGAGGAGAAGGGCATGACAAGATATGAAATGGTTGGATGGCATCACCAACTCAATGGACATGAGTTTGAAAAAACTGCAGGAGATGGTAAAGGACAGGGAAGTTTGGCGTGCTACCATCCATGGGGTTCCAAATAGTCAAGTAAAACTGAGAGATTGAACTACAATATTTGTTGACAAATGTACCAAGAGTGTTAATAGCCAAATAATGTCTTTTCAACAAATGTTGCTAGGGAAACTAGCAAAAGAATGAAACTTGACAGTTATTTAACATCATATATAAAAATTAACTCAAAATGTTCAAAGACCTAAATGTAAAAGCTAAAACTGTAAAACTCTTAAAAGAACCACGGTAAACAGCTTCATGGAATTAGATTCAGTGATTGTTGGCTTAGGAAACAACTTCAAATGCACAGGAAAAAAGAAAAAAATAGACTAACTGGACTTTATGAAAACCATAAAAGTTTGTGCATTATAAAACACCATCAGCAAAGTAAAAAGGCAACCCATAGAATGGGAGGAAATATTTAAAAATCATATGTCATAAGGGATTAGTATCCAAATTATAGACAGAACTCCTAAAACTTAACCCAACATAAAACAAACAATTCAATTAAAAATGAACAAAGGAACCAAATAGACACTTCTCCAAAGATATGCAAATTGCCAATAAGCATATGAAAAGATGCTCAACATCATTTATCTTTGCGTGCATGCATGCTAAGTCACTCCAGTCATGTCTGATTTAACTCATTTTGATGCTATGCACTGTAGCCCACCAGGCTCCTCTATCCATAGGATTCTCCAGGCAAGAATATAGGAGTGGGCTGCTATGCCCACTGCCAGGGGATCTTCCTGACCCAGGGATCAAACCCATGTCCCTCACATCTCCTGCATTGGCAGGCAGGTTCTTTACCACTAGCACCGCCTGAGAAGTCCATTGATCTTTAGGGAAATGCTAATCAAAATTACAATGATATACCATCTCATACCCCTTATGATTACTACTATTAAATAAAAATAAAGAGAGAAAATAGCACAGGTTGGCAAGGATGTAGAGAAATCAGAACACTTGTACACTGCTAATGGGGGTATAAAATGGATTAGCTGCTGTGGAACACAGACTGGAGTTTCCTCTGAAATGTAAAAGTGTAATTAACATATGATTCAGCAATTTTACTTCTGGATATTTACCCAGAAGAATTCAAAGCAGGTTCTTGAGGAAGCTTTTGTATATGTCTGTTTATTTCAGCATTATTCACAATTGTTAAATTGTGGAAGCAACTCAAGTCCATTGATGGATGAATGAATAAACCAAGAAATGGAAACACCTGAATCTTTGCTAACAGATGAACAGATAGGCAAAATGTGGTGTCCATATACAATAAAATATGATGCAGTCTTTTCTGACATATACTACAACATGGATGAACCTTGGGAATATTATGCTAAGTGAAATAAGCCAGGTCACAGAGACAAACAAGATATGATTCCAATTATGAAGTACTTAGAATAGTCAAAATCATAAAGATAGAAAGTAGAATGGTGGTTTGCAAGGGCTAAAGGAAGCGGGGAATGGGGGAAAATTGTTCAATGGATACAGCAGTTAAGTTATCTGAGATCTTTTTCCTTATCTAACTGGAGGTGAGTGGTGGTTATGGTAGTACAACATTACAAATGTATTTAATACCTCTGAACTATACACTTAAAAATGGCTAAGATGGTCAAATATGTCCTTTTGTGTATTTTAACCCAAAAATTTTAAGATATATTTCAGGAAGAAGAGAGAAAGTGATCTAAAAATTCTAGGAATAGAGTGCTGGAAATTCAAGTGAAAAAGGAGTCTCTCTGTAGTAGATCAATGCCAAAGGCAGTCTCTACATTTATACTATATTAAGCACTTCTAAGATATTGTGCTTATATATCGCCATGTGGACCTAGAAAACAATGTTATGCTTATGTATCTCCACAGTGGACATAGAAAACAATGTTGTAGAAGTACACAGCTACTTGCAACAGAGCTAAAATGCACATGGATTTTGTTAAAAGAAAAATATCCAACAAGGAATTTAAAAAAAAAAAGGATTGCTGCAATTTCACCACTTCGTAAAGTCAGTCTCGTGGGTTCTCCCAGAATAATCATGAGGTTAAAGCTAAAAAGAATAGGTACAGAATGAAGACTTACCTTCTGCTAAACCTTACAGAACAGGCTCTGCCTTTGTGACATTTTTTTTCTCAAAGGCCTTTGAAATAAGCTTCATTTGGAATAAAGCCTAAAAGCCAACTGAGCTGGAAAATATCCACAGTGTTCTTGTGATTTTTAATCTCTTTTCTAAGCCAAGAGCCAATCACATCACATAAAACACTGTTAAGAGCACCCAGAGGCAAAATTCCTACACTACTGCTAAAATATTCAGTGATTGCTTAGAAAATCAAATACCTGTACATTTTAAAGTATTACATTAATGACTAAAGGGCAGACTCTACTAAATCTTTATTTCTCCCCTTAGAATATTTATGAAACTGCAGATTGGTTACAGTCACATTTATAAAATGCCTTGCTATGCAGTGATCCAATCCCCTCAATTCAGCGCATTAAAAATATTCAAAATATTAAAATTTCTTTGGAAATTTTCATTTTCAAACATTTGCCTTGTAACGGGAAAAAACATGAGTTGTAGGACCTACGGCAAATTTTACAAATGTGAACATTTCACTGCTTACAGCTTTCGCTACATGTTATTTTGTTGTTGTTGAGTCTCTAAGTCGTGTCTGACTCTTGGACACCACATGGAAAATAGCCCACCAGGTTCCTCTGTTCATAGAATTTCCCAGCCAAGAATACTGGGAAATTCCCTCTCCAGGGGCTCTTCCCAACCCAGGGATTAAACCGTCATCTCCTGCTTGGCAGGTGGGTTCTTTACTGCTGAGCCACATGGGAAGCCCTTAGCTACATATACTTTTCATCAACTTTTTGGAACATTTCCTTTTGAGATTTTTCCTTTTGCACAATTCTGCCCCTCAAAATGACCTTCTAGTGGAGAAGCAGACATAGAAGATAGACTTATGGACATGAGGAAAGGGGAGGAGATGGTGAGATGCTTGGAAAGAGTAACATGGAAACTTACATTATCATATGTAAAATAGATAGTCAACAGGAATTTGCTGTACAGCTCAGGCAGCTCAAACAGTGGCTCTGTATCAACCTAAAGGGGTAGGATGGGGAGGGAGATGTTAGAGAGCTTCAAAAGGGAGGGCATATATGTATACCTATGACTGATTCATGTTGAGGTTTGACAGAAAATAACAAAATTCTATAAAGCAATTACCCTTTAATAAAAAAATTAAATTAAAAAAATGACCTGCAACTGGTATCATTTTACTAATTTCTATAACTTTCACTTATTCTTCAACTTAAACATTAACATGAAAAAAAATTAACATGAAATAATAATAATGGTGAAAAATAAAAATACTGAAAAATATCCATCTTATGTTTGATTGTACCTATTCTTTATGTACCTTCCACATACACACACAGTTTTGCCTTGACATTAAATTAAAAGTTATTGAAGATAAGAAATATTTAGTGTCTTTTAATTATACTTCCTAGATAGATTTAATAAATATCATTATATCATTAAGTGATTCCTTGAATTAAGTAGCATTCTATCTCCAGTAAGGCTACTACTAATAAAGAGATGGATAACATGATGCAAAGGAGAGAGGTAGTCTCTTGGAAAGGTAGCCACATAATCAACTTGCTATTTATATTCATATATATAATGTTATATACTATAATGAAGCATAAAATATATAATTTATATATAATTACATTTATGTAATATATATATGTATGTGATATATACATATAATATATACTCAATATACTGTTAAGCCAGGATTAATAGGAATCATGGATGCCATTGTTAATGCACCCATGATTTAATGAGGGTCAAGTTTCAATAGAGAGGCTCTTTTATATAAATAAATTTGATCTACAATAGGTTACAAGCTTTGAATCATGTTTAAATATACAATTAATGATATTTCTTCTTTCTGATGTGGGAATTATGCTGTTCTTAGATGGTATTGGCAAAAAGAACTTTAATGGTCATGTGCATATCAGTGGTGCTATTATTAAAGATGAAATGCAAAACCAAACTGGAAATTGACTTATGTGATCATTTTATGCAGAGCAGGTCCACTAATCAGAGTCCATGGTGCATTTATCATGTTAATACATTTCAAATTAACAAGTCTAAAACTGGCTTTTTTCTCCAGATATTAGCCCATTTTTTATCAGCCTCGTTCTTGACATGGTCACTAATACTACATGATACTTCATAATGCTACATAAGTTTGAGATTATTTAATGCAAGTAGAAATAATTTTCAAAATATGCTTTCAAATATAGGAAAGCTTTCAATGGCTCATGCAGTCAAGTGAATGAGAGCACTGAGGCCAGCACTGAGATTAAATTTGCATTGTGACTTTTTTTGATATTCCTTATATTTCTCAACGAATGTTCCATAAAGTATTACAAAGTAAGTGACATTCCAAGCACATTACAAGTAATATAAGATTATAAATCCACTATTATAGCTTTTAATTAATCCTCTATTATTAATACAATAAAGCTATTTTAAGTGAACATGCTAGTTAAATATTTGGTTATATCCAAATGCTAGACAACCTTGTGTTGTAAACAGTAATAAACTTCAACTTTATTGTCATAAACAATAAACTTCAATTAATTCAGTGAAACCTATGTGTTATTAAATTTTATTGACAAAAAACAATTGGTTATATTTTTATTTTTGTACTGGATGAAAGTTATTGTTCTAGTTGAGTGTGTCTGTACATTTTTATGAGGTTTATTTATTGCTGGTTTTGGTTGTGTTGTTTTGCCTAACAACCATTTCCTTCTTTAATAAGTATTTCCTGCTTTTTCTTTAGGGATCTAACTGGTTTCCACTATAAGTCTATGTTATTTGAATAGAGTTTATCTTAAACAGTCTCTAAGAATGTCACATGGTTCAGGATTAATCAGTAGGAGCATTCAAAGCTCTAGAAGTTGTTCCAAATACAGATGTGTGACCCAAGTTGGTATAATAAAGATCCATACTGATCATTTGTTAGAGCTACTGATTAAAACAAACTCTTACTCTGGAGTTTTTAACCAGATAGAATTTTTTTAGCCTGGAGAAAGCTAGTGGCTATTTTACCAGAACTTGGGAATTGAGACTGAAGCAGATACTATAAAAAACAGAGATAAGAGAGAGTGATAAATTCTCAGTGACCTGAGTCCAGCATACGTGAAGCAAGGTGTGGTGGACACTAAATACCTTCTTATTCTATTTCACTCTCTCCCATTGCATAACAGCATGTAATTTTGGTATAATTGACTTCAGATCCAATTTGAAGGTTGGGTTCTAGCTGTCCTACTCCACTAACTATAATCATACTCCAAAAGTCATAATAACTAGCTCACAGATGGATATTTAAGTCAGAATTAAGTCAGTAGGTAAATGGCATTTCCTCTGGCCACAGTGATTGGTTCAGGATTAGGAAAAAATTGTAACTTGGTCAAAAATAG
Source organism: Antilocapra americana (assembly GCA_007570785.1). NCBI lineage: Eukaryota > Metazoa > Chordata > Mammalia > Artiodactyla > Antilocapridae > Antilocapra > Antilocapra americana. The sequence continues at coordinate 31,544,995 of ML661885.1, forward strand.
CATTAAAGCCTAGGAATCTGGATAAAGATTGAGGGGAAAGAAGTTTTCTCTTCTTCTTGGACATTCAGTGTGTTAGTGTGAAGCTAAGATCTGCTTCAGGCATTTCACCACCATGAGGAAATTTAACTTTAGGATGAAGCTGACATATGGAGTATGAAGCAAGGAAATCACAGAGAAAGGAAGCCAGAGTCCCAATTAATATGTACATTTAAGTCTATCTACTGATTTTCAAATGAAAAGAACTAATAAAAAATGTTAATTTAAAAGTTTTCAGCAACAAAGACCCAGCACACCCAAAACAAACACATTGGTTTTTTAAAGTTTTCAATTGAGATTTTCTCCTAAATATACCCTTAAAGTATTCAAATTTTCTTACCCCTGGTCTTTTAGGTTACATAAATCAAGGAATTCCTTAATATGTTTAAGTTGATATAGACTGGCCTTTGTCACTTGCAAGTAAAGCAGTACTGAGTAAAGCAAACAACACTTTGAGATTCACACAAACCCATAAACCTCCCAACTGGGTCACAGGTAGGTGATAATGATAGACAGACGGACAGAAACACAATTTCAAGCACACAGGTATACTGACTATATTCTCTTTCCTATTCTGAGAGGAAAGCATTGTTTTCAAGTAATGTGAGAGTAGGTCATTTCTTGAAAGAACTAGAATTTTTAAAAATACTCTTAAAATATGTTATTAGAAGCATTTATCATTTTCATTTTCATTTTAACAAGATTCTAATTTGAACTTGTAGAATTAATTTAACTCATATAAAATATAATTTTAATACTGATCTGTAGAGGCAAAACTATTTTTTGAACTTCTCCTACTCTGCAAGTCTAATTCAGTCACTTGAATATGGGTTCCTGTTCCCTTTTCCACTCTGAGAAATCTGCTTTCAGTTGACTCCCTGTCCATTCAACTTCAACACAATAACTATTATTTCTAAAACACAAACCAGATTAGACAATCCCCTACTTAAACTGCTTTAATGCCTCCCCATCACTTAGAATGTGCTCCTAAACAAGGCATTCAAGGACACTCATGAATTGGCTCTGCCAGTATGATCAAATACAACTACCACTCTATATCCCATTAGTTGTACCCCATATGGGTTTTCTGGAGCTTTGTATTCCAGATACACTGGACCATAAATAGTTCCCCAAACATGGGAAAGTCATCTCAGGCCTCCATGCTTTCCATATGTTGTTCCCTTTGCCTTATTTCAGCAATGCTAAGGAATGACCATATAAGTCCTTCCAAAGATGAATGCTTCAAAGATTACCTTTTATATTTAACTTTTCCATGCTACCATCATACTTTGTATATACCTCTGTTATAGTCCACATTATACTATTTTGCAAATAGTTGTTAAATAAAAGCTGCTGAATATGACTAAAAGTACTGTGTCCACAGATTTGTTTGACCTACATCTTGTTTCCTCATATTCTAAAATTTGAAATGTTTACACCAAAGACTGAATTTCTGGCTTCTCTTGAAACTAAAATGACCATAGAAACAAGTAGCTATAGGTAGGTAGTATATGATACTTTTGTGTACAAAAAATGCCGTATCAGTTAAACAAAGGAATGATGATAGCCATGAAGCCATCAGCCCCTCCTGCCACCTACAAAGCTGCACATCTAGGGGGTTCGGGGTGGAGAAAACAAGATACTGGCCCTAGATGGTTAAGGTGCATATTAAAATAAAGATTTCAGTGAGTCCAGATTCTTGCATCGCCCCATACATAGAAGCATGTTAAATTCACTGACTTGAGAGATCTGGTTTTTCTTTCCAGCAGTAATCTTTTGATGCTACCTGGTTTTTTTTGTTTGTTTACAAAAACTCCTGTATATCCTCGCTCCTCCCTTACCTCTTCAGAACAGTGCCTCAGAGCTGAGAGGTTGTCTCCTGGGCTGAAGTCTTCAGTATGTTCACCAAAGAAAGCAGAATTGTCAGCTTCTAGGTTGTGCATTTTTTTCAATCAACAAACTGTGCTTAGAACCCAGAGACTTTTTCAGCTCACTACTCTTGGGAAAACTCTCAAATGTTTCTCACATACCTGACTTACTTCATTCATGTTACCACTTTATTACCTTAGGTATTTGTTTTATTTTACATGTCTGTCTTCTCACTTTTAGGAGAATTTTATTTTAATTTTTTAGCTTCATAGAACAGTAGTCAGATCTAAAAATCCAGAATTCGTGTGAAAATAAGTTGTTATATGAGACATCATATGTTTTCATATGTTTCATAATATATGAAAATGTTTCTAAAATTAATCAAAACAGATTATTAAAAAACAGATCAACAGAGTTAGCATATCTGATTAAATGTTACCATAATGATAAATAAGTGTGGCTATCTTAATTTTCTGGACTCTCATTAATTGTATGCATCAGTTCAGTTCAGTTCAGTTCAGTTGCTCAGTTGTGTCTGACTCTTTGTGGCCCCATGAATCGTAGCACACCAGGCCTCCCTGTCTGTAACCAACTCCCAGAGTCTACCCAAACCCATGTCCATAGAGTCAGTGATGCCATCCAGCCATCTTATCCTCTGTCGTCCCCTTCTCCTCCTGCCCCCAATCCTTCCCAGCATCAGGGTCTTTTCCAATGAGTCAGCTCTTTCCATGAGGTGGCCAAAGTATTGGAGCTTCAGTTTCAACATTAGTCCTTCCAATTAACACCCAGAACTGATCTCCTTTAGGATGGACTGCTTGAATCTCCTTGCAGTCCAAGGGACTCTCAAGAGTCTTCTTCAACACCACAGTTCAAAAGCATCAATTCTTCGGCGCTCAGCTTTCTTAAGGACTATTATCCAAAATATACAAAGCACTGTTTCAAAATCAACAAGAAAAAAATGTAAAACCTGAATTAAAAGATTTGAAGAGATGCCTCCTCAAGGAAGATACACAGATGGCAAATAAATATATGAAAATATCCTCTATAATATGTCATCATTAAATCACAAATTAAAATAGAGAGATATCACTGGACGTATATCAATAGCCAAAATTAAAAACACTGACAGCAAATGCTAATAAGGATGTGGAATAATAAGAAACCTTATTCAAAGAATAAGAATACAAAATTGTGCAGCCACTTTGGAATGTGGTTTGGCAGTTTCTTGCAAAACCAGATATTTAAAACAGCTTTATTCATAATGCCAACCCTTGGGAACAATCAAGATGTCCTTCAGTAGGTGAGCAGATAATTAAACTGTGGTACACTCAGATAATGAAATACTATTTGCATTAAAAGAAAAAAATGGGCTATTAAGCCATGAAATGATATGGAGGGATTTTAAATGTATCAGTTCCATTCAGTCACTCAGTAGTGTCTGACTCTTTGCAACTCCATGGACTGCAGCACGCCAGGCCTCCCTTTCCCTCACCAACTCCCAGAGTTTACTCAAACTCATATCCATTGTGTCGGTGATGCCATCCAACCATCTCATCCTGTGTCATCCCCTTCTCCTCCCGCCTTCAATCTTTCCCAGTATCAGCATCTTTTCAAATGAATCAGTTCTTCGCATCAGGTGGCCCAAGTATTGGCGTTTCAGCTTCAGCATCAGTCATTCCAATGAATATTCAGGACTAATTTCCTTTAGGATGAACTGGTTGGATCTCCTTGCCATCCAAGGGATTCTCAAGAGTCTTCTAAAAGGGTCTTTGCAACCCTATGGTATATTGCTAAGTTAGCATATATACCACAAAAAAACCTTTTTGGTTTTTGTGACCCTAGGGTCTTTGTGACCCTATGGACTGTCACCCACCAGGCTTCTCTGCCCATGGAATTCTCCAGGCAAGCATACTGGAGTGGGTCACCATGCCTTTCTCCCACGGATCTACTGGTCCCAGTGATCAAACCCACGTCTCTTACTTTTCCTGCATTGGCAGGCAGATTCTTTACTACTAGCACCACCTGGGAAGCCATAAGAAAAAGAAGTCAATTGTAAAAAGCTACATCTTATATTATTTCAACTATATAACATACTGAAAGAAGCAAATCTATGGAGATCATAAAAAGATCAGTGGTCACTCAGGATTTGTGGGGAGAAACAGATCATTAGGTGGAGCGTAGAAGAATTTTAGGGAAGTGAAGCTACTCTGTGTGACAACACAATGATGGATACATGTCTTTGTACACGTGTCTAATCCCATAGAATCTGCAACAATGAGAGTGAATTCTAATGTAAACTGTGGTTTTAAGGTGACATTGACATGTCAGTATACATTCATCCATTGTAACAGGCATACCACTCTAATGTGAGATGTTGATAGTGGGGGTTGGCTATATGTGTATGAAGGAAGGGATATATGGGAAATCTCTGTATCTTCTCATTTTTTGTGAGGAATTTAAAACTGCTCTTTAAAAAGTCTTTAAAGAAATCCAAGTAGAATTTCTGGTGAATTCCATTAGTTCTAGGACATACGGATGATAAAATTAGGCCATAGAATACCATGGACTACTTCTAGAGATCTATAATTGTGCAATTATATTTTTTCAAATGAAAATATCATTGCAGACCTAATCCAAATAGAATTATTGGTATACCAATATTATGAAGTCAGAGTTATGGTTCTAGAGACTTGCCTATATAATCTACAACTGGAACAATTGTATTTAGTAACTACTTATAATAGTTCCAGACTGTCTCAGTTGTCAGCTTTACTAGGTAATAATTAGTCTATTGTCATGAATGCTGAGGTATCTGAGATTTTATCCTATTTCCAGGCCAATAAGTTAGATGTCATGGATGCTGACAGAAGACAAGACTCCTGGGTCAGAAATGAAGGATGGATTACAGACAGCAGTAACAGTAGCTAGAGTATCAGCATTCCTGCACTGTTACCTAAGCCACAATTCCCACATGACTTTGTAAAGTGGGTCAGATGATAGCTATACAGGCAGTCAGTTGGGTTATGGGAACCCTGAGCTTAGAGAACTTGAATATTTTATAATAGCTAATAAGCACGCTTGACCTTTGTTCTGGAGGAAGGCATTGTCTTCATTATACTGGACAAAAGGGATATTTGCCCTTTGCTCTTAAAGGAGATATTGTCTCTACTATCAAGATAATTTTCTATATGAACATTCTAGAAAAGATAGAATGGAGCAAATAGTCAGTTCCTTGAAACTGGCCATGGTAGGAGTATTTACGGACTTCACTGGTGACTCAGTGGTAAAGAATCCTCCTGCCAATACAGAAGACATGGGTCCTATCCCTGGGTTGGGAAGATCCCTGGAGAGGGAAATGGCAACTCACTCCAGTATTCTTTCTGGGAAAATCCCATGGACAGGAAATGGGTGGGCTAAGTCCATGGGGCTGCAAATGAGTCAGACTTAACTTAGCAACTAAGCAACAATAACAGAAGTATGTATACCTACCAAATTTGTAGAATTTTACAAATATTTATAAAATTTATAATATTTATAAATATTATAAATATTTACAAAATTTATAATATTTATAAATATTTACAAAATTTATATAAATTTTACTGGCCTTCCCCTGAAAGCCAATACGTAAGTATTTATGAACACACCACAAGTTATAATTCGTAGTATCATGTCCTTTCATTAAACCCTTACAGCCATATCATTAGCATGAAGACTTTGAAAATTAGAACTCTATTAATAGTGGTAATTTTCTTCATGTGTGAAGATATTTTCCATCATTTTGGCTTTAATTATAAATTTTACCTACTTGAATAAATGCTGAAACCAAATTCAACTTGAAAGGAAATGTTCAGAATAATTTATTAAGTCTTAATTTTAAGAATCTCTAAAATATGGGAATGAATCAGACCTTCTGTGTATCTTAATAAAGATAAAGCAGTTATTTGGCTTTTGAATACCAAAGAGACTGACAGCTGTTATTATCAGTATTACTTATCTCACTCTCATTAACCTCTTTTTAATCAGTTATTCCTAAGACTGTTTGGCTGTCCAGCTGAATGTTCCTCTGTATCTTCCATATTTTCCCCTCAATCTCAAATGCATTCTTTTTATCTTTCTTATTTAAATGTTCTTATTTCCTTCACTCTTTATGTGTCTATAAATTCTCTGAGTCCTACTCTTGCTTCTGTCTTTTTCTAATGATGAGTTAATATAATGGTTATTTTGAATTAACTCTAACAAATGTTTTGGGGCTTTCCTGGTGGCTCAGATGGCTAAATATCTGCCTGCAATGCAGGAGCCCCAGGTTTGATCCTTGGGTCAGGAAGGTGCCCTGGAAAAGGGAATGGCTACCTCTTCTAGTATTCTTGCTGGAGAATTCCATGGATACAGGAGCTTGGCGGGCTACAGTCCATGCAGTTGCAAGAGTCAGACATGACTGAACATGCACGGTGATAACCTAAAATACCTGAATCTTAATGATAATTGTAATTTTATTAATAGTTTATGAACACAAAATTGGAAAATATCCCATCCCAATAGATAAAATTATTTCAGTTTAATTAGTTTGACCATTGAATTATCTATTCAATTAAATATTAAGTATAATTTAAGTATAAATGATTGAGGATAAATTATGTGCCTGCCTCCATGTTAAGTACAGGTAAACTAAAAAGCAATGCTTTCTGTCTTTACAGAATCATAATCCAGATTCACGAATGCACTACTAAAATAAAGTCTGGGAATGTGTGCTGTGGTATGTACATATGCTATGGAAGACCCCAAGAGAAGCACCGCTAACCAGCACTTAAGTGGTCAGGGGAGATTCTATGAGAAACTACTACTGTACAAGCTGAAATCTGAAGAAGAAGGAAGAGATATCCAAGAGGAATAATGGCACGTAGAGGAAAATCATCAAAAGAAATGAGGTGAGAATATGCAAATGCTTTAAAGTTAAGATAATGTTTAGAAAATAAACACATGCATGAGGATGGTAGGAGTTTATAGTTTAAAAAAAAAAACAGTGATCTAAAAAAACTCTTGGCTTAGTTTTTTTCTGTACCATTTACCTGTCCACAGTCAACTCAATTACACAAGGATTGATTTTTCAATTTCTTGTTCATTTGATTTAGGCACTTTGCTTTTTGCTATCACTATTTACTTTTAAACTATTTTTTCTGTCTCTCTCTGTCTCCCTCTCTTCCACAACCACTAACCCTTCTTTTTTGCAACACCTCACTGATCAATACTTAATCTCTCAGCATTGCCAAGATGAAATTATGATCTCATCTATAGTCTAAATTTGTGTTTCAAATAATCTTGATTTTTTGTAACCCACCAATATCTACATATCATTTACCTATGAAAATTCAACTTACCTGCATGATATTATGCATTTTTTTTTCAACTGATGTCCTTCACTTCGTTTATAAGTTTGCTTGGTGTTTTCTTGGCACTCCATGGGATGCCTAGTAAAGTCTCCCTTTTACTTGGAGTCTAAAATATCATATACATTACAGGGAGCAATCATGTTTCCACTTCCCTAGAAACTAAGAAGAGAAATTGATAGCATAATGAGAAAAGGCTTTCTTTGTGGCTCAGCTGGTAAAGAATCTGCCTGCAATGCAGGAGACAGATTTGATCCCTGGGTTGGGAAGATCCCCTGGAGAAGGGAAAATCTACCCATTCCAGTATTCTGGCCTGGAGAATTCCATGGACTGTATTGTCCATGGGGTCACAAAGAGTCGGATATGATTGAGCAACTTTCACTTTCTTCCTTTCATACTGAGAATAGGTAATGCATACTCCTGGTCAGTGGTGTTGGATGGCTTTCCCAAGGAGGTGCACCCATCTGCCTATGGCTTCTCATGTTATCTACTAAGGCTCATACATCCGCCTTCTCCAGAGAATTTCCTGTGCCCCAACACCTAACAGCTGGCACTGAATGACTGGCAATCAACAGGGCTACAAAAGGCAGAACCCCTTCTCAAGATGGACTGATTTGTAGTGCAGTTTCTTTCCCGGGGCGCAACATGGCTTATTCTTCTTCTCCTGTCTTTTCCTATCTTCTCCTTATAAAAGCACGTCTCAGTAAATTCTTTCACAAGAGCCTCTTCCCTAAGCTCCACTTCAAGTGAACTTGACCTAAAACAACATCCCTCTGCTATTTTGGGAGATGGGGCCAGAAGTGCGTGGGCTCCTAAAGGCTGGCCTTGAAAGGGCACCTACACAGTTGCAGGCACCATATGCGTATCTAAATACATAGAGAAAGCACACAGTATAGTCATAAGATAGTGCATGCTAGGTTACTGCGGTCGTGCCCAGCTCTTTGTGGCCCTATGGACCCCGTAGCCCTCCAGGCTCCTCTGTCTGTGGGATTCTCCAGGCAAGAGTACCGGAGCGGGTGCCATGCTCTCCTCCAGGGGAACTTTCCGACCAAGGGATTGATCCCAGGCTTCTTACGTCTCCTGCACTGGCTTGCGGGTTCTTTAGCACTAACACCACATGGTTATTAAAGTCCCTTCAATAACATAGAGTAGTTGTGTTTTTTAATGAACACAATTGAGGTTTGTAGTGTATACCATTCTTGTCTGCTTGTACTTTATGGAAAGTCCTGGGGATGATCTGTTTCCATATGACTGTGAGATATAGATCTTTGTGACATAATCTTTTCCCCTCTGCCAAGTCTTATGAAGTATAACTAAATAGTCCAGAACTACTTTTTAAAATCCTGGATAAAATCTGGCCACTTTGAAACAACTATCTTTTTTTTTTATTATTATTATTGTTTTTGCCATACATTGTCATGATATCACCATGGGTTTACATATGCTTCCCCTCCGGGTCCCCCCTCCCTCCTCCCTCCCCCCCGGGAAATCTCGCTGCACCAGTCCCGAGCATCAATCCTGGGCTGGCGATTGATTAGACACATGACAATTAACATGCTTCAGTGCCCTTCTCCCAACTATCTTAACTTTCAGTCACAAATCTAGACAGTTGGGGTAGATGAGCCACCTTGATACTTTTTTTTTTAACTTTGTTTTTTATTTCCCTCTAGCTTATTAAACCTTTCAAACCCTGACTCCATGAGATAATCATGTGGGTTCAGTTTTCTGCTACCAATCACATGAGCTTGGACATGGATCGTTCCCTAGCTGAGCTCCAGATGACACCACAGCCCTGGCCAATATCATAACTGTAGTCCTGTAAGATCCTGAAGAAAAGGACCTAGCTTAGCCATGTCCAAACTTCTGACACACAGAAATGATGAAATTCTTTAAGTGTGTTGTTTTAAACCATGTCATTTGTGGTCCAATTTTTAGCTAATAATCTTCTCACATAGAAGAAAAAACTACACTTTTGTAAATCTTCTCTGAATAAAGAGAGCATCTTTTTCCAAATATTTCCAACAAAATTCTTCAGGCTAGATTAAATCATTGTTGAACTAACAATTTTAAACTTTGATTTACAAGGTCTGGAACATGTATGAAAGCCAAGAGCTATGATTATTGATAAAATTAGAGGGCCACATCCCAAAAGGAAATATGGACTGTAATATCAGAAGAAGAAATTCTTGCCAGCAAAAGCAGATGTACACTTTGCAGAATTATATCCCAAATCGTACTCTCTGCTCAAAAGTAACCCAGACTAGCATGAGTGTTATATGTGACAGGTATATCTAACTTATAATTTGAGAATAATCAAAGATAAATATTTTAAGGATTTTAATAGCAGAAAAACTGAACCCTTAAAAATGCTCATTGACATAACTATGAAATACTAAAATATAGTCAAAGATGAGAAAGAATATTTTAAAAATTTAAATTCTCTAATAAGACTCTAATTAGATGATTAGATCTAAGATGATGACAAAGTAATAAAGATATTCATGTCACAGATATTTTCTTTGGGTTTAACTTTCTCTGTTGGTCCTAGAGCATTCACTAATGAGGATAAAGCTTCTGATTTTCCTACTTTTTATTAATAAACAGTTTTATAGTGCTCATAGCAAAAGCAGGGGCTATCACAATAATCATTTTCTTATGAACTGCATCCAACGATTCACATTTGTGGTTATTTATAACTATAGATAGATATGGTTGTTTGAACCTATCCATATGTTCTTTGAAGATATTTTTTTTATTAGTTTTGCCAAACAATGACATGATATCACCATGGGTTTACATATACTCCCCCTCCAGAACCCCCCTCCCTCCTCTCTCCCCCCAGGAAATCTCGTTGCACCAGCCCCGAGCATCAATCCTGGGCTGGCGATTGATTAGACATATGATAGTTAACATGTTTCAATGCCATTCTCCCATATCATCCCACCCTTTCCCTCATCCACAGAGTCCACAAGTCTATTCTATACATCTGTGTTCCTTTTGCTGTCTCGCATGCTGGGAAGATATTTTTAAAACTTAAGTTTCTAGTTGTCATGAGGTTCTCTTGTAGAACTGAAGAATACTGTGTCTTTGGAGGAAGAATAAGATAAGAATCTGACTGGATGCAGAATATTCATTCTAACTACACTCAATCACTCACATCATTCTTGATTCAGAGCCCTTCAAAATACAAGCAGTCAATAGCCAAGAACACTACCCAGGTCATTTATATTCTATCTCCAACCAGTAACAAGAAAAATTTGATTGAGAAATTCACCCTCATTATAGACAGCAAACTGATTTGAAAAACTTTTAGATGCTATGCTCTAGAGACAAATTTTGTCTCTTCATTAAGGAACTAATGTTTCTGTCCATATGACTTCATTTAGTACTTTATAAAATGTTACCTTGCCATTATGTGTAGTGGCAAAAAGTCTGCTGTAGACTCTGAACAAAGTATAACTTCCAGAATTTGAGGACAAGCTTAGAAAGTATCATCATCGAAAAGAAAGCTAGTAAATAGATTTAAGAAGCCAAATAAAGTATGTAATCTGATAAATACTCTAAGTGATGTTAAAATATCTAAGTGTCAGCTACTTGATGTGAAGTGAGTTCCAAGATACCACTTAAAAGGCAAATAATTATTAAGAAAGGAGACAGTTTATGTCACTGGCATGGGATGAGGGCAGCATTTCATATAAAGGCTAAAAGGAAGGAGCATGTGAATTAGAGTTTGTTCAATGCAATCCAGGATATAAATTGTTTAATTGGTCAACATGAGTGAAAGAACACCGGGAAACACAGAAATATGTAAAAGGAAGATCAATAGAGAAAACGGTCAAATTTACCCATTTGATAAAAGCCTCATGCCTGCATGCTAGGTCTTGTCCAACTCTTTGCGACCCTATGGACCACAGCCCCCCTAGACTACTATGTCCATGGGATTCTCCAGGCAAGAATACTAGAGTGGGTTGCCATCTCCTCTTCCAGAGGTTCTTCCCAACCCAGGAATCGAACCCACATCTCTTATGTCTCCTGAATTGGCAAACAGGTTTTTTTACCACTAGTACCACCTGGAAAGCCCCAAGAAAAACCTCAAAAAAGGATCTGTCACTAGACCTAAGATAGTGAAGGCATAACCAAGATCTGCATGGCATAACTATATTCTCTGGATAGGTAGGTTGCAGTGAAAGGTATATCAAATATCCCTCATGATGACTGTATCCTTTTGTTCTGGTTATAATTTGATTATGGTCAAATTAATTTTACTGGTCTAAGACAAGCAATCAAAAAGTAATGAACAATTTGTACTAAGTAGAGTTTTCTTCCATTTTCAGAATGGGAACATTCTGAGTCCCAAAATATGAGGACCTGACCTTGAATCTCCCTGTCAAGGTGTAGATATAAGACCGCACTGAGAGAGGCTGCTGATACTTTTCTGTCCGTTTACCATCTGTTTCTTAACTATAAATTATGAGTATGAAAGTCTAAGTACTTTAAACACATTTTCAACAAATTTATTTCTATAGTTCAAATATTATAGTGGTTTTTCATGCAATAATAGCCCCAAACTGTACTGACTGAACATTTACTACAAAGAAGGCCAATTCCTATAACAGAAGCTAATGAAAGGATATTGAAATAATACAGTCACAGTAAGGTAACAGATTTTTAAATTAACATATTAAAATTGAGACAAGCCCCATCATACACTCTTAGTTTTTGATGAAGATATTTAATCAACTGTTATACAGATTGCATTATTATACTACACTTTGCTCTAGATCAGTAAATTGCCAATTAATCTCAGGATATCCATGATTCCTTCTAACTTTGAACTTATTTAACCTGAGCATTAATAGAACATAACTTGATATTAACTTAGCAAGGATATTTTATTTAAAGCAAATTTTATTTTGCCTTAGCCCCATGATCATAATGCAAATGAAAAATTATGCTAAAAGGCTTCCCAAGTAAGAAGGTTTATGAGAAATGTGCTTATACCTAGAAAACAACATCCAATCCTAACACAGAAGTTATGTTCATCAACCTCTCCCCTAGTGAAAACTGTGAAAGAAAACTACATTCCCATCTTTCTTATTTATTGGATGATTCACTTTTTTAATCAACTCCCAAGTTCCAGACATCTGGACACTGTTTCTAACCACAGATGGGGAGCATTCGAATCTTTTTAAACTATTAAAAACAGTGGTAGAATTGGATGAACAAGTTAGAAGGTCAAAGGAAATCTGATTTAGGCCAACAAAAACTGGGAATCAGGAGTCAAGACAAGTTCACAAATGCAAGTCGGGACTAAGTCTGGCTTACAGAGCAAGGCGAAGGAGTGCTCGGTGGAAGAATTGATGTCTACAATATGCCATGAAGTGACCCAAAGACAGCTGTCTGTGGTCAAGTTATTAAGTTTTTTCTTAATCTAAGTTATTTATGTGTTAAATAAAAAAATTCAAGTGATAGCTACCTCATAAAGAGAAAATGCTGCAAAAGATAATTTGAATAATAAACAAAACATTTAGTTGTGTCTAGTACACAAACTAGCTAGTAAATGAAAGTTGTTAAAAAAAGATCACCTTTTTAAACTAAAGCCTACAAGAAGTGGTAATATGTAAGTGGTTTCAGTTAACATCTATGAAGGATCAATTGACTTTCAGTTATGAACCAGTAAAACCTTCCAAAACAGCAGGCATGGGAAACTAAAGAGTTTGAAAATCAGCATCATATGGTCCTGGACAGGAACCAAAACCAAATTGGAAGCACTGTCTAGAACAGGCCCTTGTTGATGCTGAATATAGTGTTAGTTAATAATTCTGCAGAGCTAGAACACACGAGCTTGATTCCAATACTTTTCTATAATGTAAACATCTACAAATAGCAGGGACATTAAAGCTCATACCTGGCCTTCTGTGTTGCTGCAGGAATGCACTGGGAAAAATACTTAAGATGATTTAATGAGAACTTTCTAAGGCTTTTCAGTTTAATTTCCTAAATCTCTACTGCTATGTTTATTCTTGGGAGATACATGTATTTGCTATTCTAATAGACCATTAAAGAAACTATAATTCAGTTAAGCACATGTACATAAAATATGGGCTTCCCAGGTGGCACTACTGGTAAAGAACCTGCCTGCCAGTGTAGGAGATGCAGAAGACATGGGTTCAATCCCTTGGTCAGGAAGATCCCCTGGAGGAAGACACGGCAACCCGTTCCAGTATGCTTGTCTGGAGAATTCCATGGACAGAGGAGCCTGGTGGTCTACAGTCCATGTGGTCTCAAAGAGTTGGACACGACTGAAGCTTCTTAGTATGCACACACATAAAATATAAAAGAACATCACAGAATTTCTGATGGAATTCTGAGGTCTATAGACAGGCTGTTGTCTCACTTATGCCATTATAGATTTTTTTGCAGATTGATGCTGAGATTCAGTATATGAAAAATTCCAGTTAGAGTATTCAAGTATTATATAAATATAAACATGGAATCCATTTATTTTCACCACTTACTGTTTATTCAGTATCTGCTACATGTAACATTACTGAGACCTGTGGAGAATTATCAGGTAGATTTAGTGTTCTAGAGACATAAAACACTTTTCTTATTTATCTACAAGCTACAACCAAGCTGTTGGTCTTCTGCTTGCTTTATTCATCATTCACTGATTTACTTAGTATAGGTGATGATAAACATAGAAAATGTCCAATTAGGTACAACATAAAACTACGAAAATGTCCTTTAAATATGGTACAACAAGAACAAAAGAATAGTGGTAGTTTGTCACATTTGGATCATAGAAGGCTTTCAGTGAAGTAGATGAAGACCTAAGAGTATGATTCTATTTTTATTGTTGTTCAGTAGCTAAGTCATCTCTGACTCCTTGCAACCCCATGGACTCCAGCAGGCCAGGCCTCTCTGTCCTCCACTATATCATGGAGTTTGCTCAAATTCATGTCCATTGAGTCAATGATACTATCTAACCATCTCATCCTCCCCTGCCCCCTTCTCCTTCTGCCTTCAATCTTCCCCAGCATCAGGGTCTTTTCTAATGAGTCAGCCCTTTGCATGAGGTGGTCTAAGTATTGGAGCTTCAGCTTCAGCACCAGTCCTTCCAATGAATATTCAGGATTGATTTCCTTTAGGATGGACTGGTTGGATCTCCCTGAAGTCCAAGGGACTCCCAAGAGTCTTCTCCAGCACCACAGCTTGAAAACGTCATCTCTTTGAGGCTCAGCCTTCTTTATGGTCCATCTCTCACACCCGTACATGATTAATGGAAAAACCATAGCTTTGACTATACAAACCTTTGTCGGCAAAGCAATGTTCTGCTCTTTAATAAGCTATCTAGTTTGTCATAGCTCTCCCCCCAAGGAGCAAGTGTCTTTAAATTTCATGGCTACAATCACTGCCCACAGTGATTTGAGAGCCCAAGAAAATAAAGTCTATCAGGGCTTCCACATTTTCCCTTCCTGTTTGCCATGAAGTAACGGGACTGGATGCCATGATCTTATTGATTTTTATGTTCAGTTTCAAGCCAGCTTTTTCACTCTCCTCTTTCACCTTCATCAAGAGGCTCTTTTTCTGTCATTAGAGTGGTATTATGTGCATATCTGATTCAAGCTTGTGATTTATCCAGCCCGACCTTTCACATGATGTACTCCAGATAAGTTAAATAAGCAGGGTAACAATATACAGCCTTGACATACTCCTTTCCTAGTTTGGAACCAGTGCGTTGTTCCACCTCCTGCTCTAACTGTTGCTTCTTGACCTGAGTACAGTTTTCTCAGGAGATAGGTGAGGTGGTCTGGTCCTCCCATCCCTCTAAGAATTTTCCACAGTTTTTTGTCATCCATACAGTCAAAGGCTTTAACATAGTCAATGAAGCAGAAGTAGATGTCTCTGTAGAATTCCCCTGCTTTCTCTATGATTCAATGAATGTTAGCAATTTGATCTCTGGTTCCTCAGACTCCTTGTAACCCAGCTTATGCATCTGGAAATTCTTGGTTCATGTACTGCTGAAGCCTAGCTTGAAGGATTTGGAGCATAACCTTGCTAGAATATGAAATGTGTACAAAAGTATGGCAGTCTGAACATTCTCTGGCATTGCCCTTCTTTGGGATTAGAATGAACTGACCTTTTCCAGGTCTGTAGCCACTGCTAAGTTTTCCAAATTTGCTGACATGTTAAGTGCAGCACTTTAACAGAATCATCTTTTAGTATTTTAAATAGCTCAGCTGGAATTCCATCACCTCCATTAACTTTGTTCATAGTAATGCTTCCTATGGCCCACTTGACTCCGTGCTCCAGGATGTCTGGCTCTAGGTGAGTGACCACACCATCATGGTTATCTGGGTCATTAAGACCTTTCTTATATAGGTCTTCTGTGTATTCTTGTCATCTCTTTTTAATCTCTTCTTCTGTGTGGTCACTACCCTTTCTGTCCATTATCTTGCCCACCCTTGCATGAATTATTCCCTTGAGATATCCAGTTTTCTTGAAGAGATCTCTAGTCTTTCCCATTCTATTGTTTGCCTCTATTTCTTTGCATTGTTCATTTAAGCAGGCCTTCTTATCTCTCCTTGCTATTCTCTGGAACTCTGCATTCAGTTGAATATATCTTTCCCTTTCTCCCTTGCCTTTTGTTTCTCTTCTTTCCTCAGCTATTTTTAAAGCCTCCTGAGACAACAAATTCTATTACAACAGACTAAAATATAGCTCTTTACAGTAAACCCTCACACCTCACTAGTTATATCTGTTACCAAAGCCTATAGTTAATCTTTGACATGAAGAATGGAGAAAATCTTAGATTGTAACCTTGTTTTATGCATATTCATAGCATTAGTCATGAATAAAGGTATGCCAAATGCAATTTAACTTATAGTCATATAAATTAACATTGATTTATTTCTCAGTATTTGACAGTCTATAACTATCCTTGAGTTTCCAATCCATGAAAACATTTACAAAGCGTTTAACTTCATGTCAGTGATAATGTGTTTGAACTAATAGGATACGGCATCACGGACTCAATGGACACAAGTTTGAGCAGACTCCAGGACACAGTGGAGGAGGCCTGGAATGCTGCAGTTCACGGGGTCTCAGAGTCAGACACGACTTGGCAACTGAACAACCACCAGGATATTTAAAAGGGATCATTAAATATTTGCATTAGCTAAATTTCTATAGAATCTGCAAATCAGTTTTACGCATGAAAAGAATATATTTTAGGGAACATTTTACTTCCTCATATATTGATGTATTCCTAGCTTTGAATTTGTTTCTCTCCATTTCCTTTTATTTTTTTTAATGAATTATAAGTGAAAAAAGAAATCACATGATCAAAGTCCATTTCTCAGTCACCTGAGGGCCCAGCTTATAATGCTACTGATGTTTAGTGTCATCAAATTTCCATAAGTACCATTTTGACAACCCTAAATACTGTCTGCTTGGGGGCAAACAGTCTTTCACATTCAGGTTGTTAGAATAATGGCTTATTGTCATTTTCAGGAAAAAAGTAACAATGTTGTTCTCCAAAGGTAGTAATGTGTATGGGACACAGCAGTTTGCCTAGAGGGTGGCCAGGGATTATATCCAATTTGAAAGTGTATAGAAATTGTAGCATATTTTTCAATATTTCCAGTGCCTTTTGGAAACTATGCTTATCAAGTAGGTTATGGAGAAAGCAAATGAGACCAACCTTATGGGCTGAAACTGCTCAGGCCTGTAGTACTGTACCATTCCAGAGGTGCAGAGCAGTTGAAAGGTTTTCTATATTAAAAGTACCCACATGTGTAGGAGATGTTTCTGGAGAGTGGGTAAAGAAAGAAGCAAAGGGAGAGGTTTAAATCAGAGGACAATCTATCAGTCATAAGCTTTTCTTGATTTCATGTTTTATTCTAATGAAAACAATTGATTTTTATGCTTCCTAAGAACAGTGGACTACTTTACATTTCATATTCCCCCAACTAGAATGCAGACAACATAAGGACAAGTATTCTGTACCAGTCCAATATGCTTTCAAATCTATTTGTTTATGACTTAGTTGTCTTGATCCACTTCTTTATGACAAAGACCAAAAAAAAGTTGTTAAAATTATTCTGATACAAGAATGGATACTGTATCAGGACATCATCATCTCATCTGTTGTGGTTGATAAGCACTCAGAGCTCAGCTGCTGAGGGTCCTGACTAGGGACTCACAAGCAAGATTGGATGGAGAAGCAACTAAGGCAGGGAGAGGTTTAGACCATGAATACCAAGAGTTTGCATGGGATATAAAAGAGTTTCAGATTCCTTCTGGACAAAGCTCCTTTTGCTGATCTCTTTCCAAGGACCTCAGGGACATTAGTTGCTGCCATGATAAATATGGGGCTTCCCTAGTAGCTCGGATGGTAAAGAATATGCCTGCAAAGCAGGAGACCCAAGTTCAGTCCCTACCCACTCCAGTATCCTTGCCTGGAGAATCCCATGGACCACAGTCCTTGGGGTCACAAAGAATCAGACACGACTGACTTGACTTGCACTCACTATGATAAAAGTGACTTCTTTATTGGCAGTAAGGAAACCATGCAGTGGAGTCCCTTCCTCCCAAGGAGATCAGCCTGCCAGTCAACACAGGCACCTTCGTTCCCTTCCCTGGCAAAATGCTCCAGCAACAAGGCAATTTTATTTTTGCACCAGTAGCTGGACATCTGCTCTCCAATGACAAAGCTGACTCTCCTGAAAAACCAAAATTTGTAGTAAAGACACATCTCAACTAAATTTGGACTTTATTCCTTTTATGTCTCCTAACATGGAACAATAATTCATTTATCATTTGTTTGGAGTATGTTATTTCTTTATTGGCTTATTAAGAGACATTAACCTGGAATGATACTGGGTTGTGAAATTCCTGCAGAACCTATGTTAAACAAAGTACTGGCAAGGACAATCTCAGTCTCTGAGCATAATTTGTCACCCTGCTCCCCCAAACACTATCACTAAGGATTTTGACTATTTGGTATTTGCATTTAGTGACAATTCTAAGGGGAGTGCCTGGCACAAAGATGTTAAATAAATGTTTGTTAAGTGGATGATTAAATTTTACATCATATTTTCCATGGTTGAAAATTTCCCTTCTGGCATAACAGTAGGTATAAGAAAGCTGTATCATAATATGGGTGGAATACTGTGATATGATCATGTACATAAGCATAGTCTCTGACTCAGTTCAGCTAGGCTTAAAAAAACAAAAAACATACAAATTTAGTCACAAAGTGGTTTGGTTACAAACAGGATTTAACACAATTACATCATCACCCTAAAGTCTTTTAACCAACAATAGGGCAATAGAACCACTGCAGTTTTAACTGTATGTAACTAGAAAGTCATGACATTTCCTCCTCAAAACTTGAGATACTATGAATATATTCATGACTCTTGACAAATATTTGTTTTCCTTATTTTCAATATTATTAACTGTCTCCCTGTGGCATCTGTGATAGGCTAAAATAATGAATTCAAGGAGATACACAGAACCAAATCCCTGGAACCTTTGAGTGTGACCTTAAAAAGAAACTTTACAGATGTGACTAAATTAAGGAACTTGAGATGCAGAGATTATCCTGGGTTATCCAGGTGACTTTGAATGTAATCAAGTGTCCTTATAAAAGGAAAACAAAGGGAGATAATCCTTATAAGAGGAAAACAGAGAGAGAAGAGAAAAGATAATGAGATGACCTCAACAGAGAGAGGGTGGTACAGGATGACATGGTTAGATAGCATCACTGACTCAATGAACATGAATTTGAGCAAACTCCAGGAAATAGCGAAGGACAGGGAAGCCTGGCGTGCTCAGTCCATAGGATGGTAAAGAGTTGGACACAACTTAATGAATGAACAACAACTGCAGAGCGAGAGAGATTTGAAGGCAACAGGTTGCTGGCTTTGAAGATGGAGAAAGAGGCCACAAGCCCAGGAATGCAAAGAAGCAGCTGCTGAAGCTGGAAAAGCAATGCAGAGGATTATCCTCTAGAGCCTCCAGAGGGATCATAGCCCTGCAGACACATTAGTCTAGGCCCTTTGGAACTAATTTGGGACTTCTGCATTCTAGTACTGTAAGAAAATAGAGTTGTATGTTTTAATGCTCCCAGGCTGAAGTAAGCTGTTGCAGCAGGTCCTAACAAACCAGTACAGTACCTGTCAAGTTAGTTCAGGCAGCTCTCGTACAGTAAATCTGTGAAGACTGCTAAAAGAGGTCAACTGTTAATCAAAAACACTGCAAGTAGTGCACCCTTGAAACCGAAGGGCAAAATAAGTTTGTACTTAGTGAACTGCATTTCCTAAAGAAACACTAGATTTGCTCCATTGATGGATTTAACATTAAATGGATCAGAGATAAAACTGTATTGAAACCAGTAAGATAATTTTAACTGTTCTATAATTAAAGTGGTGAACAGTATCCTTCAGGTCCCAAATGTTTATGTATTGAAAGACCTAATTATTCAAGAACCCTAGTATCTAATAAGTACAATATACACTCACAAATCTTAATAAATGACTATTGAATAGGCATAACATATAGTTAAAATGCATCACAAATGTAAGTCAAAATAATATTTTTACTGCTGTCAATATTAAACTTTGAGTAGAAATATAGAATTTTAGACCCAGGAAAGACAACAGTGAATGTATTCCAAATAATTATGCAAATTTCAGCATATATGCCAACTCTGACTGACATTAAGTCTGCCGAGACTATTTTACTAAGGAAAACTGTGTTACTTATTCTTGTTTTGGAAAGAAATAATGACATTGCATGGCCAGCTATGGGCAAGACTGATATAGTATTCTCCGGGTATGTGCTGACTTAGAGCCAGTTCAACCATTTTTTTTTTCCCAGATGTGACTAAGACATCGGATAGGAGTTGGAAGCACAGACTAAGTCATCACGTGGACAAGGTAAGCTAGCAGCAGTGGTGGAATTTTAACCTTGGTCTCCTAAAATAAATATTTTTCTACTTAGACATGAAAATACCTTTAGCTGGAAAATTCGTCTAAATACTTTTATGATAACTGTCCTGAGATCTGAACTCATTTTCCTCTGCCCCATGATAATGTTCTCTGTATCAAGTACAGTCATTTTACTTTATTCTGTGAGTGAGAGCTCAGTCGTGTCCAACTCTCTGTGATGGCCATAGACTGTGGTCTTCCAGGCTCCTCTGCCCATGGGACTGTCCAGGCAAAAATACTAAAGTGGATTGCCATTTCCTTCTCCAGGGGATTTTTCCCACCCAGGGATTGAACCTACCTCTCCTACATCTACTACATTGGCAGGCAGATTATTCTGAATATATTACATTAAAAACAAGCACACTGCTCCCTATGGGCCACTAAATGGCATCATTATGCTTCTGAAATTCACCAGATGAGTGAGTAACAAACAACCAAAGATGATAAATATATTTTTCCTATTAAGGTTGCAGATGTTTTATAACAATGGGAGAAAAAAAAGAAAAAAGTATTCATACATAAGAAGATGCTAAGAAATTTTGTGTAACGTTGTGTTATTAAATAATCTATATGCTATTATGCTATTGAGATAGTGGTTTTAACATGCAAATATTGTGTCCACAAAACACAATTGTGTCCTGGTGAAACTAAACCTTGTTATCCAGTCATAGTTACTGAGCCTCTTCTTGTTTATTCTAGCCAAACTAACAACACAAAAAGGTTTGAAAATTAAAGATTAGCTTTGTGACACAGTCACCACCAGCTTTTGAAATATTTGGAGATCAATGAACTTTATTAATTATTGGTGTTTTTGCTTTTCAATTAAGGAGATAATAAAAATAGGCATGTCTATCTCACACAACATAAGATCAATAAATAATACCCAGAGCAGTTAATTCTGCCTTCACATATTAATCTTGGCTATGAGAGACTTTGCACTATTGATTAAAGATATAGTTGGCCTTATGTAATGACTCATCAGTGATGAATATAAAGCTCTGATTGTCACAGAACAGTGATTTCTGAGCAATGTTTCCTATTTTCTCCTGTTCAGTTTACTCTCTCTGAATACAGTAAAGCAAGTAAAGAGCTTAATCTGAAAAAAAAAATGGCATAAAACAATAGGATATAAAATCTGTGAATAGTAAAATTGATTCCACTCCTATACCAAAGTTAATGCATCATAGACGATCCTGGACTGACTGAAAGATTTGCAAATCAACTTACTTTATTTTAACAATTTGTGTCTCTCTTTTTCAAGTCATCAGCTATTAAATGTATCACATGAATATACAGGATTTTTCTTTTTTTTCTGCTCTAGCACCTTCATAGCAATTATACACCAGGGGTCTTGAAGAGCCTCAATTGTTTATTCAGCCGTATTTTGCATTTCCATTTCATGAACTGACTGAACCTCAGGTTAATTTCTTAGTAACAGTAGAATTGATATACATTTAAGCTAGACTTTTCTTGACTGTTAATTCCACATCACAGCCTCATAGAAACACTGAGCACAGATGAGAGTGGTATGCACTTTTCTGGGAAACCTTTAGTGTGGGGGACAGGATGAGTGTTAGAATTAGTTAAAACATCCACACTGGGGACATGGGATATCAGGTTCAAAGTGAATTTACGTTAACAATGAATTTCTTATTTCTCCCATGCTTGAATTGTGATCTCTCCTTCTTTTAGTGATTTCATCTATCCCAATAACTTCAACCATCCCCCTTTTCAGAGCTCCCTGAATTATTACACATTGCTTCTGTATTACACAGAGATGGGCCTGAATTTTGGCATGTCAGTTTACTAACATGAACCTGTTGCAAGTTAACAAATTCTCTAATCTGTAAAATGGGTATAATATTGGCTTTAATCATTTAAGTGTATTGTGAGAATCAATAAGACAGTGAATTTAAAGTGTTGAAAAAAATTGTCAGCCAGAGTAACTACCCAGTAAATATTGAAAACTATAATGATAATGCCTATGCAAATTGGCTTTTATATTCCCATTTGGACCAACGCATTGACTCATCCCCTCCTTACTTTAAGTCTAAATGTCTGCAGTGATTTTCTTTTTTGGTAGCTTTTTTTTATATCCTTCTCTATGGTTATTATATGAACAATGGAAAATTTAGAGAAGGAAAAGAAGAAGCATCATTAATCTCATCTATACCATTGTCTGTGAATGTTTCACATAGTTTAGTTTTTAATATTTTATAATTTAAAAATCAATCATTTAATAATCTGCAGGGGTTAAATGCTAATCCACCTAAAATGCTAAATTCACTCTCCTTTGAGACTGACCTTCAAGGCTCATTCTGTATACTCTGATGAAACCCTTACTGATGTGGGCTCTCTTGAGAACTCCAGTTCTTATATTTAGCTGACTTTTTAACATCATTACTTGAATGTTTCTAAGGCACCATAACCCTAACGCATTCAAAACTAACTAAAATATGTGATTCGCACATTTTTTTTTTCATTTCTTAACATGGCAACACCGCCCACACAGTTGCTCAGGTCAGAAAACTTCATCATCAAGTCCTCCATCTAAACGACCATCAAGCCTGTTGTTTCTGCACAATGTAGCTCAAGTCCTAGCTTGTGTCTCCTTGCCTAAGCTACCCGAATCCCTCTCTGGATAATGCTGCATCCTGTTAGTGCACCATCCTAATTCCATGCTTGACCTTTTTCCTCTTGTTCTCTGCATATCAGCCAGACTAATAGGAAACTATAAAGAAAAGACAAGTTCTTGTCTTTTACTTTTAACCAACTCATCTTTCTATACATGTTTTTTCTTGGTTCAGTTTGTGCTATAAATAAAAATTGTATCTGGCCTCTTTTAAATTCATTATTAAAGGATTATTATATCTTTAAACATATTATGACATCATTATGTCATTCCCTCAAGTAAAATCTTCAAGGCTCCCTATTGTACATGTAATACAAATGTGACTTCTTTATGGTGACTTACTAGGCTAAAGTCTGGCCTCGCCAGTCACTCCAGCTTCATTTTGTGCTACCTGCCACCTCACACACTGCGCTCCAGATGCGATGGCCACCCCTCAGCCCCACGAACGTGTCAAGTTCATTCTTGGGGCAAGACTTTTGCTCATGCCGTTTCTCCATACAAAACCCAAGTCAGCCTCTCTTTTGGTTTTAAATTGTATGTTTGTTTTTACAGTGAAAACGTGGCTGTATGCCACTGCTATGTAATGTGCTACATGTACTCAGGCATGTCTGACTCTTTGCAACCCACAGACTGTAGCTCGCCAAGCTCCTTTGTCCTTGGGATTCTCCAGGCAGGAATACCCCTATCTAATAGAAGGGACTATAAGAGTTTCACAGGATTTGGGCTCATCAAGGAAAAGATATAACCACGCAGAAGCAGTAACACACATAATTTATCTAAGTGACCCTCTAACAGGTTTACCTGCAGGTTGAGGTCTCTCATATAACGAGACTGTTTAGAGCTTATAGTGTTGAGAAGAGGGATCCCAACCAGAAGAGGAGAGCAAGAAAACTCTGAGGAGAGAGAGGGACCACCAGATAAGTACTTCAATGTGTCTAGATGGATGTTGCTCAGCAGTGTGGTGTGGAGTGTCTGAGTTAGAGAGCTCAGAAGGGCGACAATGGTTTAGGTCTTTATAGCCTGATGGTTTAATTAACTATGGAATAGATACTAGGCATAGTTTCTCCAGAGATGCAAATCAGGCAAACCATAAGGCTAAACATCTGAGCTCATCCTGCAGTGAAAGAGTAACAGCTTAATGACCAACATACAAAGACCATTTTTGGTTCATTCATATAGCGGGTGTTGTTGTTCAGTCACCCAGTCGTGTCCGACTCGTCACAACCCCATGTACCGCAGCACACCAGGCCTCCCTCTCCCTCACCATCTCCCAGAGTTTGCCGAAGTTCATGTCCATTGCATTGGTGGTGCCATCCTCTGAAGGAGAAGAGAGTGTCGGAGGATGAAATGGCTGAATGGCATCATGTAGAAGGTACTTCTTTGATAAAGCTTGTTATAGGATAGGGAATCAGTATGAAATCCTCTATTGATATACTCCTGCTTTTATGGTCCAAATCAACAAAGTCTATTTTTTCTAAATATCTCCTAAGAAATATTATTTGGAACATTGCCATATTAAACTTCTCAGTTCTTCCTGAGTCTTTTTTTTTAACTTTACAGCTAGTCATCGGAGTGAGAGTGTGAAAATTATGATTATTAATCATCTGTTCAGTATTAATGATTCTTTCAAAATTAGTCTCCCTAAATCTTTACTTGGTAAAATATTTTTTATCTAACCTGATCCCATGTTACTAAATATCAATAACATTCCCTTATTCAGAATTCGATAGCAATCCACTAGAAAGTTCAATATATATATATTAAAAATATTATATATTTTTACAATTCTTCATTCCTGACAAAACTAGATTGACATATAAAAGAAAGAAGACATGAATAACTAAATCAGAAATAATAATAGGGATATACTACTGAACTTACAGAAATAAAGAGAAATATGAGGGACTACTATGAACAGTTGCATACCAAAAAAAAAGTACATAACTTAAATGAAATGGAAAAACTCCTGGAAACACACAAATTACCTAAGCTGATTCAAGAAGAAATAGAAAATACCAATAGCTATATAACAAGTAAAGAGATTGAATCAATAATCAAAAACCTCCTAGCAAAGAAAAACCCACAGTCAGGGAAAGTCCAGGACCATATGGCTTCACTGGTAAATTCTACCAAGCATTTAATAATTAACATCCATCCTTCTCAAACTCTCTCTAAAAATTAAAAAAAAAAAGAAGAAGGAACAGTTTCTAACTCATTCTATGAAGAAAGCATTACCCTGATACTGATACTGAAATCAAATTAAGCATCAGAACAAAACAAAAATACAGACCAAAATCTTTTGTGAAAACAATGTAAAAATTCTGAACAAAATGCTAACAAGCCAAATCCAACGTCATATTAGAAAGATTATACAACTTGACCCGGTGAGATTTATTCAAGAAATGTAAGATTAGAGGCGAGGAAGCATTCAGTATAAGAAAATCAATCATCACTGGAACACTGCATTTATACAGTGAAGGAAAACAACCATATGATCGCATCAGTAGATGCGGAAAAGGTATTTCAATTACTCCAATGCTCTTTCATGATAAAAAACATTGAAAGAAATCTAGGAATATAAGGAAACTTCTTCAACATGATTCAGTTCAATTCAGTCGCTCAGTCATGTCCGACTCTTTGCAACCCCATGAACTGCAGCACACCAGGCCTCCCTGTCCATCACCAACTCCCAGAGTTTATCCAAACCCATGTTCATCGAGGCGGTGATGCCATCCAGCCATCTGATCTGTCATCCGCTTCTCCTCCTGCCCCCAATCCTTCCCAGCATTAGGGTCTTATCTAATGAGTCAACTCTTCGCATGAGGTGGCCAAAATACTGGAGTTTCAGCTTTAACATCAGTCCTTCCAATGAACACCCAGGACTGATCTCCTTTAGGATGGACTGGTTGGATCTCCTTGCAGTCCAAGGAACTCTCAAGAGTCCTCCAACATCACAATTCAAATGCATCAGTTCTTCGGTGCTCAGCTTTCTTCACCCTCTCACATCCATACATGACTACTGGAAAAACCACAGCCTTGACTAGATGGACCTTTGTTGACAAAGTAAAGTCTCTGTTTTTCAATATGTTATCTAGGTTGGTCATCGCTTTCCTTCCAAGGAGTAAACGTCTTTTAATTTCATGGCTGCAATCACCATCTGCAGTGATTTTGGAGCCCCAAAAAATAAAGTCTGGCACTGTTTCCAATGTTTCCCCATCTATTTCCCATGAAGTGATGGGACCAGATGCCATGATCTTAGTTTTCTGAATGTTGAGCTTTAAGCTAACTTTTTCACTCTCCGCTTTTACTTTCATCAAGAGGCTTTTTACTTCCTAAGAACATTTATTTTAATATCTCAAGCATCATCCTCAGTAGTAGAAGACTGAAATCTTTCCCCCTAAAACCAGATTCAAAAGGCATGGAGAAAGGGGGAGTTAATGGTTAATAGAAAGAGTTTCTGCCTGGAGAATTGATAAGGTTCTGGAAATAGTGGTGATGGTTGCACAAAATTGTTGGTATAGTTAATGCCACTGAGTTGTACACTTTAAATGGTTAAAATGGCATATTTTATGTTAAATATATCTTATCCCAATAATATTTTAAATTCATTATTGAAAATTAATAAAACCAAATCAGTGTAAAAGAAAGTTAAATAGTTAAACTTTAAAAGAATCTTTAAAGTCAGCTTAAAGTATTTATTCTTCAGAAGTTATTGAAGTTTAAACTACAAAGAATAGTATATATTTCACATAATACATACTAGAAAAACATAATTACTAGCTATGTAGTATAATTGAGTGACATGGTTTCTTGCTTAAATACAGTGATTTAAAACAAATTTTTAATAGCAGTAAAATAGGTTTTATGGAGATATTACCAAAATATGAAGGTTTTGGGGTGACGTTACACTGTCTCATATGGAAATTGCAATAGCCATATAAGGCATAAGAGGAATTATAATCTCTATTTTGCACATGAAGGGAGACAATAGATAAGTAACTGGAAACATACATTATTGTATTCCCAGCACATAGAAGAATACCTAGGACAGAGTACCTTTGGATCAACAAACAATGATACTATATCAAACAGATTATATAGGTGGTTCAGTTGGTAAAGAATCCGCCTGCAATGCAGGAGACCTGAGTTCTATCCCTGGGTTGGGCAGATCCTCTGGAGGAGGGCATGGCAAACCACTACAGTATTCTTGACTGGAGAATCCCCATGGACACAGGAGCCTAGAGGGCTACAGTCCATGGGGTCGCAAAGAGTCAGACACAACTGAGCAACTGAGCACAGCACATATGTATTATATATGTAACTTATATAGTATATTAAGCTATAAGTCAGTTTTTAAAGATGTCAGTTCTTTAAGACAAAGAATAAATCACCAGGAATGAAGAGACTGGACAGCTAGTTTGGGAAAGCAACTTGCCATTTGCTCTCATGATTTATTGGCAGCAATCTATCCTCCCATGGCCATCAACTCGGCATGTGGCCAGATGCAGTTTTAAAGATTAAAGACACCCTGTTATGAGTCTGCCACATCTAGCCACCAGCCACTTTTGTATAATTATAAAAGGTATTTCCATCCCACTGGCTCTAAAAAGCTTCCCATAATGACCTCAATCTTCATTGACCATGTCTGTTGAATAGGATCCTATCACACTGATTTGGCTCACTTTTATCGTTATTTATCTAAATTACAGGCCTAGCTAAGGCAGGAGCTGAAGTATTTTTGTTTGCTTTAATCACCAGTAACTAGAGTTTTGTCCATCAGACAGTAGCTTCAAATTGTTTGGGAAAGGAATGGTTGAAATTAAAAGTAATATAATGAAGAAAAATGTGTGGGGTTTTAGTTTTCTTCTTCTTAAAACAGGGAAAAACATATTCAAAGTTTAAAGTCACAGCATGCTTTTAGAAGGATGATTTTACTGACACAAGTCTTATACAAGACACTGGAACCTTGGTAAATGATGAAACAGGACTCATCACAAAGGCAATCTTCAAGGAACATGGATAGAAAAAAGGTGGAAACTATGAGTTTACTGTACAAAAGGATTATACTTAATAATAGTCAATAGATTCATGGTATGAAATTGATCTTGTGCTGAAGATTTTTGGATTAAAAACAAAATCGAAAGAGGAAACGTTAGGGCTAAGTTCTTCTCAGCTTTTGATTCCATGTATAGCAGTATGGTCTCTTAAAGGCAAAAATAGAAATGGAATTAGCCTGTAACCATAGAAACTGCATGTGGCAGTTAGGGAAAATGCACTTAAGATGTAAAAACACCAAGTGAAACTACAGTGCATAACAAAAACATCTTCGTACTTGTCAAACTGAAGTACAAGTGTGAATATTTTTCACAAGTCTTTGACAGTAATCCTAGTTCTCAAGGAGATATCTACCTGCTAAAAACATAAGTTTCAGTGGATAGCTCCAAAGATTAAAGGGGACAATTTCTTTTTCAATAAATGTAGCCCTTGAGTACGCTATTAAGAGATTAATGGAAAGCATATAGAATTTAATCAAGTTAAATTTCACTTAAGGATACATTGCAGTCTTTAATCAAAAACAAGAGTGCTTATTGATTATATAACAGCCCCAGTGAAAAGCTAGTGTTGCACTTTATTTTCTAGAGGAAACAAATGAGAGTTATTTATTCTTCCAGTCAAACGAAGACCTGAGCATTATGAACATGACTAATGATAAGAGCAGGTATTGGAAAAATCAAGAATAGAGAATTGCTTCTTTAACAGGTAAAGAACGGATCAAAATTCTGTAGAACTTACATATGAAAAGTCACTAGTATATGAATTCACTACACTTGTTATGGTGGACTTTTTTAGAATAGTATTTAAATAAAAGTAAAAATGATCTTCTGTGTTCTTTCTTACTCCCAACCAGCCAGTAAACTCAGTGAGAGCAGAAGTCACACCTGTTTATCATTATGTCCTCAGTGCCTAGCACTGTGCCTAAAGAAGAAAAAGACTTTAGAAAAGTCAAATTGAGTGCTTAAGATCAGCTAAAGAGGGGAGGGTAAACTAGGGAAAAAGCAGGTAAGAGATGAAACTTAACTAGGAAGTCGGTAGTTTCCAGTCAAGGAAGAACCACACCCGCTTCCCAAGGGTAACATCACCTTTTCTAACTCACATTGTTTCCACAAAGACCCTGGAGGGTTTTGAAGTAGCTCTTGGGAACATGCTACTGTTAAGAACACATGTCATGTGTACAAAGCTATCTGGAAACGTATGTGCACGAAGCCTTCCGATTTTTTGTGTTTGTTTTGCTAAAGGAACACAAGCCTGTGACTGCTCACAGAACAATCCCAAAACTTTGCCAACAGAAGGCAAATCAAAAGCTGCACAGCCCACAAGAAGTGAATTCTCTCCAATGGACATGTGCAAAGGAGAAGTAACAACCTCTTAGAGTAAAAAGCAAAGCCAGGAGGGATGATAGACAAGGAACCTCACCTGTACCCTGTAACACAGATTCACAGACCACCAGATTTGGCAACCAAGGCTGTCATTCCATTTCTGGAGCACACAGGCAGATGATATCTGTAATTTCTGCTCAATGGAACTTACTAATTACTATGGAACGGTGATTAATGTCTCTTTTCATTCTTTACATTTCTCCATTGCAGTTTAACAGCAGCAAACCTGCTCTCAATCTGTTTTTCAGTACAGGGTGTATGCTGGTGATGGGTGGCGATAACGTAACTTTAATTTTGTGGCCCCAAGTTTCGTTACTTGGAGTAGGAGTGAGTGCATTCTGTGTGGGAGAAAAAGGGTGCATATGGATTTGATCCATTTGTAGTAATTTGTTTTGAAGAGATAGCTATATACCCCCAGTGGCTGCTTTTCAGACCAGTTCAGTTCAGTCACTCAGTTGTGTCCAACTCTTTGTGGCTGCTTGGACTGTAGGACACCAGGCCTTTCCTGTCCATCACCAGCTCCTGGAGCCTGCTCAAACTCATGTCCATCAAGTTAGTGATGTCATTCAACCATCGCATCCTCTGTTGTCCCCTTCTCCTCCTGCCTTTAGTCTTTCCCAGCATCAAGGTGTTTCCCAATCAGTCAACTCTTCACATGAGGTGGCCAAAGTATTGGAGTTTCAGCTTCAGCATCAGTCCTTACAATGAATACCCAGGACTGATCTCCTTTAGGATGGACTGGTTGGATCTCCTTGCAGTCCAAGGAACCCTCAAGAGTCTTCTCCAACACCACAGTTCAAAAGCATCAATTCTTTGGCTCTCAGCTTTCTTTATAGTCCAACTCTCATATCCATACATGACCCCTGGAAAAACCATAGCTTTGACTAGACGGACCTTTGTTGGTAATGTCTTTGCTTTTTAATATGCTGTCTAGGTTGGTCATAGCTTTTCTTCCAAGGAACAAGTGTCTGCTTTATACTTCTTCAGAAATAGTTTTGGCTAAAACATAGTCATCCAGCTAAAGACTATGTTTTTAGCCTTCCTGGCAACTAGGCATGGCCATGTTTCTATATTTCGGACAGTGAAGCGTGAGCAAATATAATATAAGCAAATCCCTTGTCCATTTCTTAAAAGGAAAGTTTTCTGTTTGCCTTCTCCCACTTTTCTCACTGAAGGAATTCAGACCCAATGTGAATGTTAAGTGAGTGCTGAGTTGTTTCAGTCATGTCCGATTCTTTGCCACCCTATGGTCCGTAGCCCAACAGGTTCCTCTGTCCATGGGATTCTCCAGGCAAGAATACTAGAGTGGGTAACCATTTCCTCCTCCAGGGGATCTTCCCGACCCAGGGATCAAACCAACATCTCTTATGTCTCCTGCATTTGCAGGCCAGTTCTTTACCACTTATGCCACCTGGGAAGCCTCATGGAAGGTTCTAAAGCTACCATCATATACCCCTGCAGGGGTCACCACATCATCAGTCTTGAACTTCTTTTTCTAACTTCTTGTTACAAAAATTTAACCAGCATATTGATTATTAAAGTAACAATGGACAAATCGCATAGTGTCTATAACTTTCAGTTTCTTCATATCTAGAAAGGAGATAATAATTGCGACTGTTTCTTAGGGTTATTGTGAGGACTGAACAGCTTCAGACCTTGGAAGCACTTAGCTCAGTCTTTGTTACATGGTAACTGTTCACAAAATTATAACTATTATAATAAGCTTAGCCCTACTCTGGACTTCCCAGGTGGCACTAATGATAAAGAATCTGCCTGCCAGGGCAGGAGACATGAGATGCGAGTTCAATACCTGGGTCTGGAAGTCCCCCTGGAGGAGGGCATGGCAATCCACTCCAGTATTCTTGCCTGGAGAATCTCATGGACAGCGGAGCCTGGTGGGCTATGGCCAATAGGGTCGCAAAGTTAGACACAGCTGAAGTGACTTAGCATACACACACACATGGCACTACTTTCACTTAAATTCCTTCCTATACAGAAGCGACACAGCTAACCAGGACATTCTGCATTCTCCATACCTTGACCAACTCATTCATAAAGGTACACTTTAGTCTTTCTAGAGTTGATGTATTTTTAATAAAATTAATTAAAATCTATTTTGAATCTTAATTGCTAGTTATTTTTATCACTCCATACACATCTCTCCTTACTTGGTAATTTCTGGGAGGTAAGTAACACCAGTGAAAATCTCACACAACTAAGCTAGCTATTGGCCCTACATCCAGACTGTACACAAAGCAAGACAGTCTTTCCTCCTTTGCAGGGTGATATTATATCCAGAAAAATCTTTTGATCTATGTTTTAGGTAAATCTTCAGGATTTACATTTATGTAAACCAATAATAATCATCTCACTTAACATTGCCTAGAAATTGTCCTTGTGTCCCTGTATTATTTCACTTAGCATAATATCCTCAAGTTTCACCCATGTTACTGTGTACTGCAGGACTTCCTTCTCCTTTAAGGCTGAATAATATTTCATGAGAAAGCATGCAACTTCAAACTACCACACAATTGCATTCATCTCATATGCTAGCAAAGTAATGCTCAAAATTCTCCAAGCCAGGCATCAACAGGCATCTGGAACTATGAACTTCCAGATGTTCAAGCTGGTTTTAGAAAAGGCAGAGGAACCAGAGATCAAATTGCCAACATATGCTGGATCATCGAAAAAGCAAGAGTTCCAGAAAAACATCTACTTCTGCTTAGTGACTATGCCAAAGCCTTTGATTATGTGCATCACAACAAACTTTGGAAAATTCTTTAAGAGATGGCAATACCAGACCACCTGACCTGCCTCCTGAGAAACCTGTATGCAGAGCAAGAAGCAACAGTTAGAACTGGATATGAAACAACAACTGGTTCCAAATCGGGAAAAGAGTACATCAACGCTGTACATTGTCACCCTTTTTATTTAACTTATATACAGAGTACATCATGCGAAATGCTGGGCTGGATGAAGCAGAAACTAGAATCAAGATTGCTGGGAGAAACATCAATAACCTCAAAATGCAAATGACACTACCCTCATGGCAGAAAGCACAAAAGAACTAAAGAGCCTCTTGATGAAAGTAAAAGAGGAGTGTGAAAAAGTTGGCTTAAAGCTCAACGTTCAGAAAACTAAGATTGTGGCGTCTGGTCCCATCACTTCATGGCAAATAGATGGGGAAACAATGGAAATAGTGAGAGACTTTATATTTTGTGTCTCCAAAGTCACTGCAGTCATGAAATGAAAAGACACTTGCTCCTTGAAAGAAAAGCGATGACCAACCTAGACAGCATATTAAAAAGCAAAGACATTACTTTACCAGCAAAGGTCCACCTAGTCAAAGCTATGGTTTTTCCAGTAGATATGTCTGGGTGGACTATAAAGAAAGTTGAGCACAGAAGAATTAATGCTTTTGAACTGTGGTGTTGGAGATGACTCTTGAGAGTCCCTTGGACTGCAAGGAGATCCAACCAGTCCATCCTAAAGGAGATCAGTCCTGAATATTCATTGGAAGGACTGATGTTGAAGCTGAAACTCCAATATTTTGGCCACCTGATGTGAAAAACTGACTCATTGGAAAAGACCCTGATGCTGGGAAACATTGAAGGCAGGAGGAGAGGGGGACAACAGAGGATGAGATGGTTGGATGGCATCACCGATGTGACGGACATGAGTTTGAGTAAAGTCTGGGAGTTGGTGATGGAGAGGGAAGCCTGGCATGCTACAGCCCATGGGGTCACAAAGAGACATGACTGAGTGACTGAACTGAACTGAATATTTCATTGAACATATATACCACATTATTTACTTATCTATTTAATTAATTTATCTTTTAACAGACATTAAGATTGCTCCCACAACTTAGCTATTGTCCACTTAAAAATCTATTAGGAAGATAGATCATGCTAAATATTTGTAGCACAATGAAATTTTTAAAAAGAAAAAATTATCAACTTACTGACTATAACTTTTAAAAAATATTGTAATCTGCATTTAAGTAGCCCACTATATCTCCATACTGGGAATTATTTTACTTCCACTCACATTCAGCATTTATTTTCAAAGTTGAGAATCTTCTAAGAGTCTCTAATGGCCATTATTTATTAAAACAGAATGTTTCATTAATATGTAGTAAAAACAGATTAGACAAGAATTAATTTGAAAGAAAGCCCCACTAATGCCTCCTGATGGTAAATATTGTTCAATGTCTTTATGGAAAGAGCTGTAACCTGTTCTCCCCCTCAGCACATAAACTCTGAGGAATCAGCTTCAGAAGTAAGACCAGTAAAGATTTAACATTATATTGACCACAGCCACAGTCAGTGGTTATCAACCTGGTCATTGACGACACTAGCCATCCAGGTGACAGGATGTCTGATCTATGAAAAGCAATGGTTTGTGTCCATTCAGAGATCCTCTATTTAGCTACCAATAATCATATCCTTGAAAATATGGGAAAAAACTAAAATGCTTATGTTGGTTCTTCTATCTGGCTATCTGCTTCTCAGTAAGTAATTTCACTGCTCAACATCTTATTCCCTTACTTGTAAGAAGGAAATAGAACAAGAACAGTGTTCAACTCAAATTGATGTTGTAAATTTTAAAATGATAATGCATATATGTGCTCATTGCATGCTTGGAAACTCACTAGTCCCCTGCATATTCAACTTATTATCATATTTTCTAGCTTTTCATTTTAAAATAATTGTAGATCTGTGTGAAGTTGCAAAGAAATGTCCAGGTAAGCACCATGCATCCTTTACCCAGCATCTCCCTGTATTTACATGTTGCATAATTATAGTACAATATTAACGTCTGTTAATTGACGTTGGTACAGTCCACAGAGACTATCCACATTCTTTCATTTATAAATGCATTCATCTCTATGTGTGTATGCATTTAGGTGTTTGTGTGTGCAGCTCTGTGCAATTTCAACGGATGTGCAGCCTCCTGTAACAGTTACCAACTCAACATACTGAACTGTACCATCAACACAAGCCTCCCTCATGCTACACGTTTACAGCCATAACCACCCCCTCAGTTCTCCTATCCTTAATTCCTAGCAAGGAATAATCTGTTCTCTATCTTTACATTTTTATTTCATAATTGAACGTCATGTGAATAATAGAATCAGAATGTCTACATCCCAATTATCAGTTTAAGCAACTGTTGTGTTTCTTAAAATACAATAAAAGTTCCTTGTGCTCTAATATAACTGAAATGCTTGTACTTTGCTTTGCATACTCCTTATCATTTCATGAAGAGCTGTTTTCCTTAACTACCAAAACTATGTTTTTGTTTTATATTACAAAAACATAAATGAAGAGAATGCATGCATTAGGGGACTACTTAGCTCAAGGTTTTATTTTTAGTTTGCAGTATTTACAAGGAAGAATTTAAGCACCCAGTGTTTAGAAAAGGATTTTATGTTAAGAGTCACAACTAAAGGCTCTTAGTGTATATTCAAAGTTGGGGGGAAAAAGAGACTAAAGAGTATGAATTTCCATCAATATACTAAATATTGATTACTTGTTAAGGTGCCTTTTAGGCATATGTTTGGTTTGCTCTTTGTAAAAACTAAACATGAAGTATTATCATCCCAATTTTAAAGATCATGAATCCAAGCCTCAAGGAGATTAACACTCATGTTGTATTTCCTTTTGATTCCTCAGTTAATATAAATCTATAATCAATAAAATGTCAATATTCCTATGAGTTTTACCCATAAAGGTTTCAGCCACTTAATACTTAAAACATACTTCTTATACTTAAAAAGTAGCTGCTCAATACAGCAGGAATACTATTTGAGTCCTAGTTTCTGATTGTTCAGGCTTCCCAGGTGGGTGCTAGTGATAAAGAACCTGCCTGCTAATGCAGAGATATGGGTTCGATCCCTGGATTGGGAAGACCCTCTGGAGGAGGGTATTCTTCAGTATTCTTGCCTGAAGAATCCCATGGACAGAGGAACCTGGCTTTAGATCATTAATCTTTCACCTCCTGTGACAAATTCCAGCCATTTAATGGATATGATCATAAGGACACAGAAGGTAAAGGTTTACACAAAGAGGTAAACCTTAACAGTTTGTTGCTTTGGTTCAAAGTTATAGACTCTGCAGAATCTGATGGTTTTTCAATGGCTCTTGACCACTTGTTCATTAGCCAGTACAAATATTTTATACAATCTTTCCCCCATTGCTATCACTTAAAGAGAGGGTGGTAGCAGATACTCCATTTCATCAGGCTGCAGAAAATGGTGAGAATGGGTTGCCGTCATTTGCAATTCCCTTGAGTACAGCAGGAAGGCAACTATGAAAAGATACTAAGATAACAAATGACAAATGATTTTAAGAAAGTAATGCATATCGATCTTCAAATTTTCCTTGAACTTAGGAAAGGCAAATATCTCTAATTACAAAGTCAGGAGTAGACATTTAGAATGGTAGTGCTGAGCTTCTGAGTGTTTGATGGAGAGGGTGAGCATTTAAAACAGACTTTGGTACTACGATGCATTCAAGGTCAAACAAGCCTTAAGTTGCAGAGCTAAGTGCAAATTCTGTAAAACTCCAAAGATCTTGTTTTTTCCTTGAGAATCAAGCTCAGCAATATTCATTCTCTATCACGACGTTTCTTGAAATACAAAATAACTATCCATGATGAGAATTATATAAGCAAATGATAAAAAAATAAGCCAATTGCTTTCTTTTTCACTGACTTAATCTTACAGTCTTTATATCTGATACATTTTCAATTAAGTTCAGTTAATTATGCTATACTAGATTTTAGTTTTGTTTCTAGAAAGTCAGTGCATCACAAGTTGCTTGGTCTGTCTTTTGACAAGGTGAGTAAAGAGCTCTCTCTCAAGAGCCAGATAATCTGAGTTCAAATTATGACTCCACCATTCACTGTACCATGACTCTGGGCAAGTTGGTATGTCTTCTGACATTTTTTTAAAATTTTTTCCATCAGTAAATTGGAGTGAAAATAATGCCCACTTCATAGGGATTCTGTGTTAAGTAAAATCAATTATCTGAAAGGTATATTTCCTGGACTCTAGTAAGCACTATTAAATGGAAAATGTTATACTTACAGTGATGAAGGTGTACTAGACACTCTATTAATCCCCAGAGATTTAGAATGAATAAAATATAATCCTGACTGCAATGAACTCACTGTTTAGTAGGTGTTAATTCTAACATAGAAGTTTACACAAGGGATAGTGATTAATATAGCAGCGTTGCCAGTGATATTTAAGGAAATTAGCAACGAGTTTCTTAAAGAGCTGGAATCTGATCTGAGTTTTAAAGGATGAATAGAAGATTAACAAGACAAGAAGATAAGTATTCTGGGAGGTAGGAACAATATATATGCAAAGGCAAAGTTGTTTTCAAAGAATATGTAGTGAAATTCTGCTCAAGAATTCAAGTATAACATGTAAAGTTGGGAGCTAAGGCTAAACAGAAAAGTAGGATCCAAGTATTAAGTAGTGTGAGCATTCTGATTAGAAAATTTGAGTGAATTGGTATATAAAAGTTTTCCTTGTAAGAAAGAGACAAGATCCCTTTAAGGTTAATGAAAATAAATTACAGGAAAGAGAGTGGAATTAAGACAACTTAATGTTATAAAAATAAATAATCACAATAATTGAGCTAGAACCAAAGTTTTTGAAGTTTTACATGTCCATCTTATTGTCAGTTGAAAAAAGCTTATTCACAGAGTGTGGCTTCTAAGAAAGTTAATGAAACAAAACCTAAAAATAAGGAACAAACTGAATTAGCAAACCAGGTGGTGTGGAGGAGTGATTTAGACATGTCTCAACCATCAAAAATGAATTTATATATATATATATATATATATATATATAATTATTGTTAATAAATAGAAAAAAGGGACAGGATGTTAAGGGTGCACTTAACAAATATAATAGATGTATTTAAGTATTCTAGATGGATGCAAAGCCAAGAGAGATATAGACTGGATTTGATCAAGATCTTTTTTGGGAATTCCAAGAGGAAAGGAAATAAAATGAAAAGTTCAAATAAAATTTGATTTAAAAGAAAAGCATTCAATAAATTTGTTGAAAATATAATAAAATTATAGTCAGTAACATCTTTAAAATTGACAGAATTGGTTTTCATGGACAGAATAAAATATTTGAAAATATTTTATCTGATTATATATACCAGCTAAGTAAAGTTTATACAGTAATTCTACTAAACAGCTCGATTCCTAAAGTTGCAAAAAAGCTAGAACCTTGTTAAGTTTTCACATTCTCTCAGCCATTCAAGGACTAAGTCTTGGGGAAATATTTCAATGCTTTAAGCAACTCTCTTAGAAATATTAGCCAAATAGTGTATACTCTTAATAAACACACAAATTCTCATATGCATTATTATGAATCTTTTTTAAAAAGCACAAGTCATTTTGAGATATCAAAGATGCTAATACATTTTAAGACTACATATGTAAAATCCTTCTAAATTGGTCACTTTAGAAAGAATTTTC
Organism: Antilocapra americana; assembly: GCA_007570785.1. NCBI lineage: Eukaryota > Metazoa > Chordata > Mammalia > Artiodactyla > Antilocapridae > Antilocapra > Antilocapra americana. The sequence continues at coordinate 31,582,862 of ML661885.1, forward strand.
TAAAAAAAAGATGCATTAATGAAGAAATTGCCTGAAAATCATATATGATAGGTTCATTTACTAGTTAATTTTCACTTGTGCATTTATACATTACTTGTTTATTTTACTCTTCAGCCAGAAATGAACACTAAGATATTTTGTCAGGCTTGGTCAAAAGTTTATAAAACTTAAAGGATTTTGCTTTTGAACATGATTAAGTCTGGAAAAAAAAGATGTAGATAAAATGTTGTTTCACCTTGATGGCATCAAAAGTGTTCCTCCTAGTCAGTATACTCATTATCAGGGAAGTGGCAAAGTTTAAACGTGCACAAGCCTTCTGTCAGTATTTTGACCCTGTTATAGTTGCTACCTTGCAACATACAGGTTGTATGATTTTGGGCAAATTAATTGACCTCTCTACTCTCATGGCTATCCTAAAAAAAGATGGAAATTAAAAATTAGTTCAGCCAGAAGGTTCTCATAACAACCTTCTATTATAAGAATCAAATAAGTTCATATTTTAAAGCACTTAGAACAACATCAAGAATAGAGTCAGCACTATGTAACTGTGAGCTATTATATTTATTAAAAAATAACTTTCTTTGCATCATATTATCATTTCCTCCAACCTCTACACACATGCATATACACATACACACACACACACACACACACACACACACACATCAAGACTGCCGGGAGCAGTCAGGATGCCCCCTTGCTCAGATGACAAGGTCACGAGACTAAGAAAGTATTTGCAAAGCTGACTTTCTTTATGGGGCATCCTGGGCTAGCCTCACCCTGGTATTTTTCTTGGAAGTTCTGTCCATGCTCGGAACATTAGCTCATCTCAGTAGGTCAGTCACAGTTGGAAAGAATTCGTCCTGAAATAATCCCCCCAGACCTTATTGACCAGAGGATCCGGGAAGGTGGGTCACCTTCCCCAGGGGCTATGGAGGAATGAAAGGGACATTTAAATGGATTACTACTCATTACTGGGGAGTTTACCAAGAGTTCTCTGGGGGTCATGGCAAGGCCACCACCAGAAAGGCTCGTACTTGGGTCACCTTTCCACCTCCCATTCCCCTGACCACTTCACAAAGGAGGCTCGCTTCCTTGGAGAAATCAGGCTCGATTGAGACTTAGGAATGCTCATAATTGTGGCCAGCATAGTTGGAGATATTTATTGCTTTAGAATAATGTAGACATAGGAATTCGTTATAGTAGTTATAAGGTTAATAGGGTCTTATTGCTAAAGCGGTGCTGCTAAACTGTCTCTTTGTCCTCTTTCCTCTTTTCTCCTAAGAACTGGAGTAGGTTACTAGAATAAACAGTCTCAAGCTTAAGCCCTTCCCTCTAGCTTCTACATAGTTGTACCTGATAAGAGAAATGTGACCTTTCTACTTAGGTTGATGTACTTATCTTGATTGAATGAAGTATACTGAAGACATTCAAATGGTAATCATACTATTGTTAAATCTAATTACATAGAATTCTGACTTCTGCAAAGGGTATGTTTCATGATAGTTTGGGGAATAAACTCAATGATAAGGTTGCTATGGGAGGTAGAAAACAAAAAATTGTATAGAATGATAGGTGATGTAATGATGTAATGGGGATGTCTTTTGGCTATAAAAACTGTAAACCAACAACAATAAACGAGAGACTTCTCCACCGCAATTTGGAGAGACTTCTCCATCACCTCACAAAACTAACAGCAATAAAGAGAGACTGCTCCATCACCACACATCGACTCTGCTCAGTTCTTCTTCCGCCGACGCCACCCATCCCTCAAGACCCCCGGACCCTGCCGAGGCTGGACCCCGGCACAAGACATCACAGGAAGCAGGAAAAACATAGGCAAAAGCAAAGAGACAAGGCATTTCAGGCACAATGTGATTTGATTATGCAAGAGAATGAAGTCTAAAAAGGGAGATGTGGGAACTGGCACAAGACAAGAAACTGGGATACAGATAATGCTTGTAAGAAGAGCTATAGTTCTCAAAATTCATTGACCTTGCTTCACTTCCCCAGAAAGACAAGCCTAACTTACACCTTTGTTTCTAAAGCATTCATCAAGAACCCACTTGAGTGTGTGAGTCAGAAGCTAGGTGACACAAAGCATTCTGTAATAAATAGAAAATGATAATAGTTTTCAAGAATTTTAACCTATCAAAGCATGTATAAGTAATAGAACACCAATCCTTTCAATAAAAGGCTGAATGTGATTAATGCCATAATAGGATTATAAAATTCTCCCACTATTTATTAATATCATTCAGAGGAACAAGAAAAAAAAAGATTACATCTAAATGAACAGACAAGGGGACAGTTTTAAGGAGGGAGTGGCATTTAAGAATACACACAAAAGAAAGGTTGGATCTCAGTGTCTGGAAATGTATTTTATAACATCTTTCCATGATTTCAGTGAAACAGCAAAATCTCCTTTCTTCAACAAAATAAAGTCATATAATCTACAAGTATGCAATTTCCAGTAGAATTTGGTTGGGATTGTTTATATAGTTCAGGTTATCTTTCTCAAAATCCTCTTTAAGAGCCAGCTTTTAATTAAAATGATAATTTGATTGAAATGTCTTCTAACTTCCTGACATCTAAAGCCTATGCCAAATGCGAAGTCAGCTTGCCGGAAGCTCTGATCTTTCTTGGGCAGGGACAGAGAAGTCTTAACATCCCATTAAATATTTACCCCTATGTTTTGAAAAAATTAAGACTAAATCACTCAGTACAATTCAAAAACACCTGAAACAATATGTCAGATACATAGATTTGTATTGATAATATCTCTGTGATTATTATTAAAATTGAACATCCTGGTGCATGAATTTAAAATGTTAATTGTAAATAAAAATGAAAAGCAAATGTTTACCAAAATGCTCTTCAGTTTGACTTGAGTGATGTAAAATTTTCAATATAAAAGATGCTAACCAGCAGATAAGGTCATTTTCTGGGCCAAACATACATTATTCAAGAGAATGGCACTGGCAGACCATAGTGACCTCAAGAAAGCTGGAAAGTGCAGCCTTGCATACTGCATTCCTAATGTAGGAGTGGAGAAAAAGTAGCCATGATGCTTGATTCTAGAGGTGTATTTTCCTTAACCTTTGATGCTCTGTTCAATATTAGGGGTTCCATTCTCTAACAATCTCATTTTCCATAGCTTCTTTTGCTCCGAAAATCTTCAGATAACAAGATATAAAAGATTTTAAAAGTCAAGAAAGGTGGTTGTGCGGTTGTGAGGCTGAAACTCAGCAGGAATTTGGGGAATGCAACAGGATGTGGTAGGAAAAATACCAGATTTTAAGGACAGAACTGAGTTCTGCCATTTACAGGTACTGTGCAGCCTTTGCAGGCCACCTGACCTTACTAATTACCTTGTTATTTTAGTTGATAAGTCATGTCTGACTCTTTGCCACCCATGGACTGTAGACCACCAGCCTCCTCTGTCCACAGAATTTCCCAGGCAGGATACAGGAGTGAGTTGCCATTTCCTTCTGCAGGGGATCTTCCTGACCCAGGGATCGGACCGGCATCTCTTGCATTGCAGTTAGATTCTTTACCACTGAGCCACCTGGGAAACCCTGACTTCACTAAACATTACCATTAAAGTGACTGACAAGACCTCCTCTGAGTTTGGGGGATGGCTGAATTTGGTAAGATATGTGGAATGTCTAGCATATCCATTCATGTACCCTAGAGACTAATGTTGCAACTGTATATGGAAATACAGATATAGAAATCACAAGTATGGAGGTAATTTTTGAAAATACAGAAAAATGACCTAATTACAAAACTTTATCTTCACTTTTTGATTCTCACTCTGTTTCATTGATCTTTGTTGATCCCCCATTTCCTTCTACAAGATTGCATCTTTAAGGACTTTCTCTTGTTTATCATTCTATATCTCAGTTATTTGTCTTTTTTTTGCTCTTTTCTTTATGGTTATCATTAAATATTAGATATGATGGTATTTATGAGAGTTCCACCCTGGTTCTCCTTCTCTATTTTACCAAATGACTTAATTTGTTCTTATGGATCAACTTATGAATCTTATGGATCAACTTGGACTTTTTGTCAATCACTCTAAAATCTTAGCTACTATGATTTATATATTATTTGCAAACATCTAAGTTGTCTTCTAGTTGCTATATGAAATCAAAATCATTATCCTTCCTGCCAAAACCTAAGCCTCCTTAGCAGTCAACCAAAGTGAAACCTCAGATATTTTATTTTTTCCACTTCTTCACCCACAATATTCAATTCATTACCATGTTCTGTTGATTAAATTTTCTAAATTTCTCAGTTCACCTCTTACCATTCTCACTGCTGCCACTCTAGTCATAACCCTCATCTGTCATTTATTCTATCAGAAAATTGTATCAATTTATCTCCAAGTATTTAATCATTTTTTTCTTCACTCTCTAGTATTGAAGCCCCTCACCACACATGATCATTGAGCACTCGAAAATACACTGACCTAGATTTTGAGAACACAATGTGGAGAGGAGAATATAAAGTATCAATTAATAATATTTATATTGATTGCATATCAAAATTATAACATTTGGGACATATTGGGTTAAATAAAACAAAATTAATTTTATCTGTTTCTTGCTCCTTTAAAAAATTTAAAGTACATATGTGGCTTGCATTCTATTTTTATTAGCTAGCACTGTCTTACCCACTTATCCATTTTCTTGTCAGAGTCATCTTTCTCTGATACAAATTGGACTGTGTCATTCCTTGCCTTAATCCTCTTAAATAGGTTTGCAGTATCTTTGAAGCAAGGCTGCCTTATTGTGCAACTTTATAATACAATGAGAATGGTGCTTCTTTCAGCTTTATCTGTAAAACAAGCTTAAATTCTCCTCCGTGGCTTAAGAGTCCTCTCAACTTATTTCACCATCTTTATCCCACATTACACCCTGTCCCAACACTGAACCCTGGCCACTTTAACCACACTCGACTACTTCAATTTCCAAACAATCTATTCACTTTTATGACCTTATACCATTTAATATCCTGTTTCCAAGACTTGGAAATGCCCTTGTCTAAGCAATCACTGACTAATTTTCAAGGTGCAGTTGAGAACTTAACTCTCTGGAAAGATTTTTCCTTCAAACCTCTTCCCAAAAAGAGCTGATTGCTTTCTTTTGTTCTTAGTAACACTTAGCACATGACTGTATTTTGTACATATTACTTGTAAGAATTGGTTTATATTGATGTCTCATATTAGCATACCAAATGGTTCTGATGAGACTATGATGTATTTGCTAAGCTCATATTTTTTTCTTCTACCTGCATTTTCTCTCCAGTAGTATAATCCCTCTCCTTTAAAAGAAGACAAAGACACCATTGGGTCCAGAGAAGATACTGGGCATTTTGGCTTCAGTTGGAAAACTACATTCTTTGGAAGATAGAAAAATATTGTTACTTTTCATCTAATAATATAAATGATGGCTCCTACTTTTTCAAAAATTATAATCTTACTGATATAAAAGTAAGACATGCACTGGAAATACTATTAAAATTATAAAAGTATCTTTAATTAAAGTGGGGATAATATTTTTAAACCACTGGCTTCCACAATATCCTAAACTAGATAATATCTTGGAGAGTTTCTCTCTCCCAGGGACAGTAGGAAATAACCAGTCAGAACTGCTCTACCTTGTTTCTGGCCTGCTGAGACATAAATAAAAAGAAGATGCATTAATGAGTAAAAGAGGAATACAAACTGTCTTTAAATAGTTTCCAGACTCCAGGTCATGTGGTTTATAAGGAAGCAACTAATCCACTATATTTGCCTTTTAGTTTCAGACTGGAAAGATACAAACAAGCATTACCTTCAGCATAGTGCTTGACTAAATGAGAATGGTTCAATCAGGACATACAGCTGTTAGTTACTCAAGGATAAGTTGGATTCTCTCACGTTCCTACAAGCTGTTAGGCCCATATCCTTCTGGTCTAATGCTAATTTTTAAAGCGTTTATTGGATGAGGAAAAAGGCACTGCGAGACTATATTAAATTAGACTTCTTACACTAAGTAAATATACCTGAGAACTCTAACTGGGGTTAAAGATAATGATTTAAAATTCTACCATGTGCAAATATATGTTTTATTGAACATTAGAAGATGTGCACTGTCATATGTTATTCTATTAATTATAAAAAATCAATAACACATTTAATCAGTGCTTTTTGTATGTCAGATATTAAGCTAGGAATTCTGTGTGTATTATGTCACATGATTATCTGCATGACTTCATGAAATATACAGATATTGATTAGAATTCTTGGACACAAGCGATAAAAACTACAATTGACCCTTGAACAACCCTGGGGTTAGGGGTACTGATCCCTAGGAGTGAAAAATCCATGTGTAATTTTAATAGTTGCCTCTCCCTATCTGGAGTTCTTCATCTGTGGATTCAAGCAACCACAGATCATGAAGTACTGTGTATTTATTGAAAAAAACCCAGCACAGTTTAGGGTCAACTTCATGTTTACTTAATTAAGCAAATAGAAACTTAATAAAGATGTTTTTCTTTTCATCCATTCAGATGTGAGGCAGGACTTCCCCCCTGCTCAGTGGCAATCACTTTCCTAGTGGGAGCAGGATCTGATTCCAAGCTGCTGGAGCAGGAAGCCTGAAGGTCCAGCCCTAGTTGGTTCTGTTCCCTCTAAGTGTGTGTTTTTCCCTCTTCTGGCACCAGCATGCTTGCCCCACAGCGGAGTAGGGCTGAAGCAAGTGGTCAGCCTTTGGTCCCCTGCAGACTGAGGTCCAATGTGCTATCTATCCCGGTGCCTACAGCTTTCCAAGTGTGCAAGAGCTCTTGTTCCTCACAGCCAGTACTGCCTCCAGACTCTGCTGTCCCACCCTGTTGTGGAATCACTCGACAGGGTAGGCAGCGCCCACATGGACTCTCGATGAGTAGATAGGAGTGAGTTGTAGTGAAAGTGGCTTGCTGTTAGAGATCTCGACTGCTTCAGAGGCACTTCTTGGGTAAACTCCAATAGGATCTGCTGGAATACCCATTCCACCCCAGGACTGGGTCACCTCTGTGTCTCACAGTCAAGTCTTTGCCCTGTTGTGGCCAGCCCAGATCCAGCAATGAGGAGTGAGTGGGGCCAAAGTGCTCAGGCTGGGGTGTGCAGTGAGGCAGTCGTGAAAATCCCGGGGGCTACTACATCAGACCTCTCTCTGCCCTGCCTTGGGGCCAAGCCTGCACACTTTCTCATGAGTGGAACCCCCTCTTCCCACAGTCCTTCTGTTAGTCCCAGTGATTCTCCTACCAGTCAATGGGGCTTGCTTTTCATGAGCAAGACCTTCATGAGTAGGAACCCAGGACTGGGCTGTCCAATTGGTGGCTTAAATGGCTTACTCTCCAGGGAGCAGGTCATCTTGTGTAATCTCCATTTTCCTCTGAATCCCACCCACCATGGGACACAGGTCTTGACCCAGTCGCTTTTCTTCCATTCCTGTCTGGTCACATGTGTATCTTATAGTCTTGGTGGTACAGGAGTCCTTCTGCCAGTTTCCAGTTAATTTTCAAAGAGAATTGTTCTACAGGGAGATGGATTTTTGAGGTGTTCATGAGGGGAGGGCAGCTCCATGTTCTCTTACTCAGCCGTCTTGATCCAAGGCCCCTTCAGTGGCTTGTCTGATTCCACAAAGCAACAGCAACAACAACAACAACAACAAAATTATGGCTGAGTTTTTAAAAAGTTGAGATGATAATCAGAAGGCTTTTGGAGGCTCACAAAGATATTGGAAGTTGGAATAAGTGACTTGAGAATGGACAGGAACTAAGATATCTCCATATTGTTAACTTGCAGGGAACTCTTTCCCTCCTTGGTGGTGATGCCTTCATCTGAAGCGCTTACTCTTTTGTTAACATGGAACCTCTACATCTTCAACACCTCCTTCATGACTGTTGAAATCTCTGCTTAATTCTTTACCTTATCAGCAAATCCTTTCTACTTTGTTTCTTGGGTCCTTGCTCATGCATGAGTAGCTAAGAAGTTAACTTTGAAGATAAACTACAAAAGAAGTGTCTGTCTTGTTTTTCTCCAATTTTTCCCTTTTATGACACTTTGAATCCTGGCTGTTTTGGCCAAATTGCAGCAAGGTTCAGAATTGAAGCCTTTTATCTTATTTTGTCTGCTTCAAAAACAGGCAGATGTTTAAGGGGGAAATGGAGGCAACTGTGAGGCTTACCTCAAACTCCTAACTCTTATTCTACGAACCTAGCTCCTTAGTTCTGACTGCCTTGGTTGTTCTCTGATGCTTCAGTCAGTTTGTCCAGATTTCAAAGATAGTATTTCCAGGAAAATTAGTGTATAGGAAAGTACCCCATTAGAATGAAAAGGTGAAGACCTTCCAGTAATTGGGTTTTATTTAGAGGTCCTTAAAAAGAAGTAAATAATTCAGACTTACTAATTGGGGTTACACTATGGATGATAGAATCTTTCACCAAATAGCAGATATGGGCAGAAAAAAACAGAAAGGAAGTATGGAGAAAGTGTTAAATAATAACTATAGCTCAGAATTTGGTTCCTTTCTCTGGCAGCAAGGTAAGTCACTCATGTGGATCACGCTCTCTCTCTCTCTCTCTCTCTCTCACACACACACACACACACACACAAACACACACACACACACACACACACAATGTGAAGCAAACATAATGATATACTTTCTGTGTACTCTTCCAGGGTTGCTATGGCAAGTATGGTGTTTTCCACCACTAAACACTTCCTTCAAACATTGTCAGAAAATTGAAAATATTCTACTCAACCAAATTTGTGAAGGTAAAGAATTTCATATTTTTCTGCCTAGAATAAAATTGTCATTTTGTGGTTCTTCTAGAATGAATTTTTATGTGCACTGGTTCTAAGTAATGGAATAGGTTGTATTCTGAGAGAAAGAGTGGAAAAAAAGAAAAACGCCATATTTGATGGCTTATCTGTATTATTTGTTCTTGCCAGTATCAGTTTAATCAACTTTATTTGGCAGAAGAGAAATTCTAAAGCTCATAGAGCCTGGAAGCAAAGATTTTTGAGCCTCTTTTCCATCGTCTGATTCATGACCTTGTCTTTATTTTGCTAACTAGATAATACATTTTAAAATATTATGCTTTCTTCAAAACTCAGGCTCCTTCCTCATGTTATCTGTAGTCTTCCCAACTTAAGTATTATCTTTTTTGGCCAGAATTCTGAACAAAAAATAGAGTAAGTTTGGAAGATTTTATGTATTAAATTTGTCACATACTGAAGAAAGTTCACAAAGGTCTAGGGGGCAAAAATCTTTTCAAATGGATAACTGTCCCAAAGGTCATAAGGTATATTCATTGCCTTTAAACTAATTAGATTGAAAAGCTTGATTCAGCAAATGCAGTTTACTTGCTACAAACCACATTTGACCTCCTCCATGTTTAGAAATGATTTCCATTACTTGTGACATTAGTATGATTCTTCTAAAACTTTTCATTGATGTTAAGAGGGCAAACATTCAACCCTGAAGATGACCTATTGTACATCTCTCTACAGTCATTAGGAAATGCATAAAATTCCTGAGTGCTTTACTTACCTTTAAACTTGCTTTTGTAAATGGGAGTATTTCTCTTTCTTAGTATCTAATGAGTGTGCTTTCCAACCCTGGAGACAGACACCATTGTGAATGTCAGAAGTAAAGAGAATATGTTTCTTAATTTAATTTACTTTATAATTTTAAACAAAAGTCACACAGTGTATAAGCTATGTGGAAACTTGAAGTCCAGTTAATCCAATAGTTAGCCATCAAAACTAATTTTTTTAACACTACATGGATCTAATTTATCATAAAGATGTGATTAGAAGCAGATTTAAAAACAAAGGAGATTTTAAAAAAGGGGGCGGGGAGTGAATGAATAAATTTGTTTTAATATGTGTGTGTGTGTGTTCTTTAGCTATTTTATTTTATCGCAGATCAAAGTCCAACATATTACACAAACTGTGGAAAGTTATAATATTGTCAACTTAAAATATTGCACAATGTGAAAGTTGCAGGTTAAGCTTTATTTGGGGTGAAATGAGGACTTCAGCCTGGGAGACAGCAACTGAGAAGCTGCTCAAAGAAATAGTGGGAGAAGGTCAATGTATATGTGATTTTGATGAAGGGGGAGTTCATGCAATCAAGCACTTTTTTCTGGCAGACGATTTCTGCTAGTCATGAAGAACAGACCACTATGAAGTAATTTAGTGTTTTCTTAGATATGAGGAGATGCAAGAATTGGGCTCATAAAATCAGTTCCTGAAAATATTTATCTATCTGAAGACCTGTGCTGCCAAGTTTTTTTAGAGCACGGAGTGCCTCATTTCTGGTCTCCAGCCTGATCTCCCTTCAGGGGGTGTTGAAGGTCAGCAGCTGCAGCAGCACAGCTTATTTAATCATTGTAGAAGTAGACAGTTAAGTGCCCATGGTAAGTGCCAGTTTGTAGTGGACAGTATATTAGGAGAACACAAATCATGCAAGGTGCTTGGCTGGCTCACACTGATCCCCTCTTCTCTACAAACAGCCGGATAATTTCAGAGAACCATCACTGTTAGCACAAATTTCTGTGCCTGTTGTACAGTGAGGTCAAACAGACCAAGATATCAGAATTTGGAGCCCAGAAAGGTTTATTGCAGGACCCTGCTAGGAGGTAGGTGGCTATTGCCCTAAAAAGCTCCAAGCTCCCCATAGGGTTTCAGCAAAGCAGTTTTAAACGCCAGGGAATGGAGGGGGGTTGTAAGGTGTGTGATCAGCTTGTGCACAAGTCTCTGATTGGGTGATGGTGAGGTAACAGGGTGCTGTCACAGGGGTTAACAGTTCTCAGGCTCCATGGGGCCCTGGGGGGTACGTGCTCATGGATATCGAGTAGTTAGCTTTGTCCATGTGGTGGAGGGGTAGAGGGTTCACATCTGTAAAACAACTCAGGAGATGTGCAACAAATACTGTTATCCAGGTACTTAAGAGTGGAGCTAAAGCAGAGAATACAAGAGAAAGCCTGTCCTGGGAAGGCCCTGTAGGATCCTGCTCAGTTTCACCAAGTCTACCCTGGAAATCCACAGATACTTGTTTGATACAGGCCAAGTTGATACCCTACTCCTTTGGGAATTTAAACTTCAGTGGACCTGAAATTGACCTAAAGTCACTGACACAGAGTCTCCTGCACTCAAGGAAGAAAAAGCCCCTGAAATCCTACTATTCTAGTATGAAAGGAGCCCTAAGACTTAGTTATTATCTGTTCCCTTAATTCTATTAGCTACTCCAATATATTTCCAACAAATTATTTACTCCAAAGCTTTGTGTGCAGCCAGAAGCAATTCAACTCTGAAACTAATACAAGTATCACAAGATGTTTTCCTCTTCACCTACAATCATGTTGTTGTTTAGTCACTAAGTTGTATCTGACTCTTTTGCGACCCCATGGACTTGTAACCCACCAGGCTCCTCTGCCCATGCTATTTCCCAGGTAAGAATACTGGAGTGGGTTGCCATTTCCTCCTCCAGGGGATCTTCCCAACCCAAGGATTGAACCCAAGTCTCCTGCATTTTTAGGTGGACTCTTTACCACTGAGCCACCAGGGAAGCTCCTACTCTCATTCATGTGATTAAAAAACAAAAATTCAACCTAATGAATTTGAAGATCCAATTGGCTTTATTCAATAATTCATGAATGGGGCAGCATCCCTTCTAGGAAGTAGAAGGACCCTGCAAGGAACCGTACAAAATTAAGAGCTTTTATAAAAGGGCTTATGTCAAGGCAGCCATTAACAAAAGGAAAAAAGAAGGGATTATTTTTTTAGGTCAGGACATCTTATTTGGCAGAGGGATGGGAAAAGAACAGCATGGGTTTTGTGCCCATTGTCTCTCCTTCCTTCAGGGAGTAGAGAGGACAAAATACTCCACAGGACAGATTACCTCACTGGTGCAGACCAGAAAATTCCAAACTAGTCCATGAAGATTACACTTCTGGTGGAGATTGAAACTGCAGTTGAGTTAGGTATATAAAATCTATGCTTGGTAACATGAGCTTTAACACAGGTGACATCATCTTGGGACTACGGTTTCTCTCTTTAACAGTTCTTCCTATTTGGTCAGACTCTCAGCCTAACTGAGAGATGCGATCAAAGTTTAAGTCAATGTCACTCTCAGCTCTGACTTTTCAGTTTTGTTGATTTTTGATGCGTTATCCATAGGTCACGATGCTTCTGCTAAATTCCCATGGCATTCACAGGTTATAGTTCCAGGTTTATAATCCTTAAGTCGGTTACTGTCTTTGCTTCTTTTCCCATGTTCCAGACCTTTTCCCTGCTGGTCAGCAGCTGTGAGCATGCACTTAAGCTGTTGAGAGGATACAGTGCTCTAAAGGATTATTGTGATTACAATAAGCAGGATTTGGGGAAGTAAAAAAAATGTTTTTCTACTTTTCTAGGTTCTTCTAGCTGGTCTAAGAATTAAATTGACATAAGACACATTAACGAAGAAATTAAAGTTTAATCAAATGTATACTTGGGAGAGACTCAGGAAAACTGAGTATCTCACCAAAATGGCAAAGACTTCACCTTATATACCAACTTCAGGTAAAGACTAAAGAGGATGTTGAGGGTATCGGTTTGCGACTTCAGATGGGAGGAAAACAATTCACATGGAGATACAAAAGCAAACATCTGCTAAACAAATATTTGCTGGGCCATACAGAGAAGAGGGGACACAGAGAAGGATTCTAACAAACTAACTGTGCTAGGTTTCTTCCTGTCCACCATGCCTAGTATTTGTTCTACTATAGTTTCCTAGTATGAATGGGCCCTCTTTATCCATTTAAGCGGTTAATGGGAAGATCGAAGGGTCTTCCTGAGTCTTTTGGACTGTGATTGTTCTCAGCTCAAAACAATCTACGTATCAAAAATAAAAAACGCTCACCGACAAGTAATGCCCAAAATTTGAAATATCTTTCTAGTTGCTGCATGGGATGCTGTCTGATTCATGAATCATTGAGTAAAGACTATTAGACCTTCAAATTTATTTGATTTTTTTAACACCTGCATCACTCAGTTATAGAGAAGCAGGATAATATAGTAATCAAGAGTAGAGGTTTCTGTGATCTAAGATTCAGATGGGGGGGCAAATCAAAAAGGGAAAGACAGCAGAGGAAGATTAACTGTGTAGAGTCTGAGGCAGATAATGCACTGGAATTTCCATAGAGGATTGCTTATTATGGCTGAGTCTCTTAAAAAGTGAGGTATTTGTGTCCAAACATAAGCCTATTTTTAAAGAATATAGAGTCTAAAATACTCTTTTGTCATGCAATTGTTGCAGAGAGGAAGCCAATTCTGACTCCATGTTGGAGACTGTATCTTTGACTTGCTTTCATTATAATCATACTCAATGGCTTGCCTGGAGGACCCTGCCCCTCTGCTTGACTGTAAACTAAAATGCGTTTGTTCAGCTCATGGAGAGATAGTTTGTCCCTGCCCTGTGAATAGAAGAGAGTAACACACCCCTTCTGACATGGACATTCCCTTGGGGATGTTTTGCAAGACTGAAAACCCTTTCACTTAACTTCCCCACTGCATCTCCCTCTCTATTCTGCCTTTTGACTTCAGTTCCTCACTGCTTCTTTCTTTCTGATCTATAAAAGAACCTGGCATCCAGACCCCAATAAGATGGTTATTTTGAGGTGCTAGCCTGCCTTCTTCTCAGTCTGCGGGCTCTCAGGTTAAAGTCTTTCTTTGCCTCAACACCTCGTCTCTCGGATTCATTGGCCTGTGGTGTGGCAAGCAGAGCAAGCTTGGACTTGGTAACACAATGACATCGAAAGAGAAATAATGTTGCTTTCATACTGGATGGAAATTAAACCTGTGAATTATTGAACATTAAGTGATATTATATGTGTCTTGCCTACTTAAGCTCTTTCATTTTCTTAAAGAAAATAGAGATACACATGTTTGAAAGAATTTATATGCTGAGATCATAACATGATGAAATTATGCCAAAAAACAGAAGAATTCCTTAACTAAAATGTTAATAAAAGGAAAAATGGCCAGTGAAACTGTAGATTGGTGCCTAACATAAATGCTTTGTAAAAAGAGAAATTATTTTAAAACTTAAAAATGTTTTCATTTAATGAAATAGAGACTCATAAAATATAAGATTTATTGTTTCACTTTATGTTCTGTGTTAAAACCTAGGGTAAAACACTTCTTAGGCATTGCTAATAAAACATCACCATGTAATGCATTTAAAGGTGTCAAGTTGGCTATAATGGGTAAGTTTTAAGTTACTGCAAATTAAAATAATGAGCATGTATATAAAAGTATGACTCCTATTTTCATAGAATTTAAATTCATTGGAAAGAGAGATGTATACAAGTGGACAATTTCAACAAAATATTAAGAGTTATAATGGAGTTAAGTACAAGATGAAGAGAAAAGAGTTCCTGAGTCTTTATTTTTAATTTTTAATTGCATATTGTTTTGGTTTTTTTTCTTGTATATCCTTTTTTTCTTTTCTTCAAGTTTAATTCCTGACTCTTTCATGAGAGTCAGGGAAGACCACAGAGAGAGTGACACAGGAGTGCTTGTTAGGTGAAGAGCACAATGTGAAAACATGAGAGAACATTTCATCTTTAAGGAGCTAAAATAGTATGATGTTTCTGCAACTTAAAGCATCAAAGAAAATGCCTAAGGGAAAAACTGGGCAAGTAAGCAGGGACTAAATCACGGAGTTGTACTGCCCAGGAATCAACATCATATCTTATAGTGAAAATGTACAAATTGAAGAATTTTGTAGTTCCATGACTTGGAAAATACATCATTATTTACAATGTCCATTAAAAAAATTCACAACCTAAAAGTTGAGAGTTATGAAATTTTTAGGACTTCAAGCTCAGGAGGCAGCATCTCAAGCAAACCTGAGAGAACTGCTCTGAGAATATGAGGGGGGAACTAGGATATATAGGAGTTTTGCAATGAAAGCCAGGTAATAGGAACAAAAAATAACTGTTAGTTAAAGTAAAGTAGAGCTCCCAAGGAATTTATGCTTTTCTGGGTATAGAAAAATGCAAATATACATGTTCATCAATATCATCTCTTTGATATGTACCTCAGCTATCTGGGGGACAGTATCCTGTGTTTTCACATTCTGAGTTTCATCAGGTCTCACCATAGGGAGTGGCTACAGTTTGATGGCTGCTAGATGGTAGACCTTCTTTCCTTCCTGAGTTCCCCCAGGGCTCAATGGCTCACCTTTGAAAGGCTGTGATTGCTGATAATGGTGCTATCCTTTGTTTACTGATCAGTTCAGTTCAGTCACTCAGTCCTGTCACACTCTGTGACCCCAGAAACTGAAGCACACCAGGCTTCCCTGTCCATCACCAACTCCCAGAGCTTACTCAAACTCATGTCCATTGAGTCAGTGATGCCATCCAACCATCTCATCCTCTGTTGTCCCCTTCTCTCACCTTCAATTATTCCCAGCATCAGGTCTTTTCAAATGAGTCAGTTCTTCACATAAGGTGGCCAAAGTATTGGAGTTTCAGCTTCAGCATCAGTCCTTCCAATGAATATGCAGGATGGATTTCCTTTTAGGATGAACTGGTTGGATCTCCTTGCAGTCCAAGGGACTCTCAAGAGTCTTCTCCCACACCACAGTTCAAAAGCATCAATTCTTTGATACTCAGCTTTCTTTATATTCCAACTCTCACATCCCCACATGACCACTGGAAAAACCATAGCCTTGACTATATGAACCTTTGTTGACTAAGTAATGTCTCTGCTTATTAATACACTGTCTAGGTTGGTCAGAGCTTTTCTTCCAAGGAGCAAGCATCTTTTAATTTCACAGCTTCAGTCACCATTTGCAGTGATTTTGGAGCTCCAAAAAATAAAGTCTGACACTATTTCCACTGTTTCCCCATCTATTTACTATGAAGTGATGGGACCAGATACCATGATCTTAGTTTTCTGAATGTTGAGCTTTAAGCCAACTTTTTCACTCTCCTCTTTCATATTCATCAAGAAGTTCTTTAGTTCTTCTTCACTTTCTGCCATGAAGGTGGTGTTATCTGTGTATATAAGGTTATTGATATTTCTCCCAGAAATCTTGATACCAGCTTGTGCTTCATCCAGCCCAGTGTTTCTCATGATGTACTCTATATATAAGTTAAATAAGCAGGGGGACAATATATACCCTAAACGTACTCCTTTTCCTATTTGGAACCAATCTGTTGTTACATGTCCAGTTCTAACTGTAGCTCCCTGACCTGCCTACAGATTTCTCAAGAGGCAGGTCAAGTGATCTAGTATTCCCATCTCTTTCAGAATTTTCCACAGTTTGTTGTGATTCACACAGTCAAAGGCTTTGGCATAGTCAATAAAGCAGAAATAGATGTTTTTCTGGAACTCTCTTGCTTTTTTGATGATCCAGCAGATGCAGGCAATTTGATCTCTGGTTCCTCTGCCTTCTCTAAAACCAGCTTGAACATCTGGAAGTTCTCAGTTCACGTACTGTTGAAGCCTGGCTTGGACAATTTTGAGCATTACTTTGCTAGCATATGAGATGAGTGCAATTGTGCAGTAGTTTGAGCATTCTTTGGCATTGCCTTTCTTTGGGATTGGAATGAAAACTGACCTTTTCTAGTCCTGTGCCGCTGCTGAGTTTTCCAAATTTGCTGGCATATTGAGTGCAGCACTTCCACAACATCATCTTTCAGTATTTGAAATAGTTCAACTGGAATTCCATCACCTCCACTAGCTTTGTTTGTAGTGATCCTTTCTAAGGCCCACTTGACTTCACATTCCATGATATCTGGCTCTAGGTGAGTGATCATACCATTGTGATTACCTAGGTTGTGAAGATCTTTTTTGTATAGTTCTTCTGTGTGTTCTTGCCACCTCTTCTTAATATCTTCTGCTTCTGTTAGGTCCCTACCATTTCTGTCCTTTATTGTGGCATATTTGCATGAAATGTTCCGTTGGTATATCTTGAAGCAATATATTGCTTGATTTTCTTGAAGCAATCTCTGGCCTTTCCCATTCTGTTGTTTGCTATTC
The DNA here is from genome assembly GCA_007570785.1 of Antilocapra americana. Lineage (NCBI taxonomy): Eukaryota > Metazoa > Chordata > Mammalia > Artiodactyla > Antilocapridae > Antilocapra > Antilocapra americana. Next base: position 31,599,936 of record ML661885.1, read on the forward strand.
TATTGTTTATGGATAGGGCAGGCAATATTCCATTTCTCAGTAGGAATCTGTTTATATAAGTCATTACTATTACATGATGTGAGACTGTGATTTATAAGAAATGTGTCTGTTTTGTTGTTCAGTTTCTCATAAGTTTCAAATAGCAGTAAATTAATAAATAAAATAGTGGTTTCATGCTAAGTCTCATCAGTCATGTCTGACTCTTTGTGACCCTATGGACGGTAGCCCACTAGGCTCCTTGGTCCAAGGGATTCTCCAGGCAAGTATACTGGAGTGGGTTACCATGCCCTCCTATAGGGGATCTTCCCGACCCAGGGATGGAACCCATGTCTCATGTCTCCTGCGTTGGCAGGAGATTCCTCACCATGAGTGCCACCTGGTGGCACTATCAAAGCAGTGAAAAAAAAGAAAGAAAGTGAAGTCACTCAGTGGTGTTCCACTCTTTGCCACCCCATGGACTGTAGCCTACCAGGTTCGTCCGTCCATTGGATTTTCCAGGCAAGAATGCTGGAGTGGGTTGCCATTAGTAGAAGAATGAAAAAATGTCTGTAATGGTTTTATAGGACAAATGAGTGGCTTCTTTAAATCTATTTCTAGCCCACACTGACTTCACCAAACACTAGGCATATTTTGTTGGAACCATTGCTATACTTTTCCTATAGATACTATACCCAATGTAAATGCTGTGATGGAAATTATTACCAAACCAAACATGGATCTGCTCACTTGCATACAGTAAAGCCAATCTACTGACACCAAGTTGTAGTGAAGGAAAATGCAACATTTCTCATAAAGACACCAATACAAGGAGAAGGGGTGGCTTGTGGTCTAAACCCAAAACTCCCCAAAACATTTTTAAAGGCAAGTAAGGGAGAGCTGTACCAGGGTATGTGAGTGTTCCTACACAATTCTCTGATTGGTTGCTGGTGATTATCTTTAGGTACCAGAAGGTCTGGAGGCTATCTGCTCAGGATCATCAATTAGTTAATCTCTTCCTTTTGGTGTTGGTGGTAAAGAATCTACCTGCAGTGTGGCAGACCTGGGTTCAATCCTTGGGTTGGGAAGATCCCTGGAAGAGGGCATGGCAACCCACTCCAGTATTCCTGCCTGGAGAATCCCCATGGACAGAGAAGCCTGGTGGGCTATAGCCCATGGGGTCACAAAGAGTTGTACATGATTGAGTGACTAAGCACACAAAGACAAATTTATCTAAATTTAGTATAATTAGGAAGGATCTTGGGTTAGGAATAAAGAGATATTGGTTTTGGAGCTCTTCCTATTTTTATTCTCTAACTACCTATTAGCAGATTATGACTTAAAAACTAGCAAGAAAAGTGCTGATTAATGTAGTCTCTGTTCTCTTGATGAAACATCATATGAGCTTCGGAGAAAAGAGTTCTGATTAGTAGCAATTAAATTTAAGATGTCATATTCTTATTTATGTTATTAACATTAACTATTAATTAAGGCCACAAAATATATGGATTTAAAGGTTTCAGTTTGTATTTTAGTATCTATACCATCTGTTTCCATGTATTTGTCACTTAATTTGAAAGATAGTAATACATAAGTAAACTCCACTTTCTGGATCTCACAAAGCCATTTCCATGGTAAATTTTACACGCACACACACAAACACACACACACACATGTAACTTGATGTATTATTATTGATATTATTATATGTAATTGTTACATATTATATGTTAATTTAAATATATATATTATCCTTGGTTTCATGTTGGAAAGGGAATATTTGGTGAATGAGGAATGAGATACAGAAGTTCGCTCATTAACAAAAACATAGTCTCTTTAACTATAAACAGCTAAAAATTATGATACAGCTTTTTGAAGGGTATGTACATTTCAGTTTGGGAGGTATATTGAAGTATGTGTGTGTATGTGTGCATGCTCAATCGCTCAGGCACATCCAACTCTTTGCAATTCCATGGACTGTGGCCTGCCAGGTTCCTCTGTCCACGAGGTTTCCTAGGCAAGAACACTGAAGTAGGTTGCCATTTCCTTCTGCATGGGATCTTCCTGAAGCAGAGATTGAACCGAAGTCTCCTGTATCTCCTGCACTGGCAGGCATATTCTTTACCACTGCACCACCTGGGAAGTCCCCATTGAAGTAGAATTGATTTATAATATTGTGTTTATTTCAGGTATACAGCACAGTGATTCAGTTATACACACACACAAACACAAACTCACACTTATATTTATTATTCCTTTTCAGATTGCTTACCTTATAGGTTATTACAAAATACTGAATATAATTCCCTGTGCTATATGGTAGGCTCTTGTTGGTTATCTATTTTATATAGAGTAGTGTGTGTATGTTAATTCCAACCTCCTAATTTATTCCTCACTTCACCTCTCTTTCCCTTCTTTCCCTCTTGGTAACTGTAAGTTTGTTTTCTATGTCTGAGTCCCTTCTGATTTGTAAATAATTTGTGTTTTTTTACTTAGATTCCATGTATAAGTGATATCATGTGGCATTTACCTTTCTCTGTTTAACTTACTTCACTTAGTATGGTAATCCCTAGGTCGATCCATGTTAGAGCTGGCTGAATCCGAGCACACAATGTATCTTTCCATCTGTTTGCTGTCATACTCAATTTCATCAATATCTCATATTGATATTTTTCAGACAACAGGTCTTTTGTCTCTTTAGCTAGGTTTAGTCCTAGGTATTTTATTCTTTTTAATGTGATAATAAATGGGATTATTTCCTTGATTTCTCTTTCTGATATCTCATTGTTAGTATATAGAAATGCAACAGATTTCTGTATATTAATTTTGTATCCAGCAACTTACTGAGTTCACTGATGAGCTTTCATAGTTTTCTGGTAGTGTCTTTAGGATTTTCTATGTATAACATCATGTCATTGGCAGACAGTATCAGTATGGACAAACTCTTTTAATATATTTGGGGAAATGACCACATGTTATTCACAGGAGAAAACATCCAGGGGTTACTAAACAATTAATAGTTTATAATGTTTACATCATCCTCACCAAATAATCCTGAATGTTCTCCTGCATATCACTCTGGGCTTGGCATAAATTTAAGTCAGTTAAATAATAAAAGGTTACAACAAAATACCAAAAACATAAACATGAACTTAAATAAAATCTACTTTAGTATACATTAAAATGAAAGGAAAAAAGGCTCCACTAAAAATAAAAAGTTAGACTTTATCAGTCAAATATAATAGATATGCAAAACCTATGTCATACTCACCTCTTTTTCCACTAGCTCTGTGGTCCTCAGTTGTGAAGAAAGTAACCTTATTTGACTGACTTCTTCCTGATTCTCTGACCAATCACAATCAGAGAAAGGGATTCATTATCAATGACCCTTTATCCACAGAGAATACATTCTAAGACCTCCAGCAGTTGCCTAAAAATATGAACAGTATTGAACCATTGAATAATGCTTTTCCTATACAAACATACCTATGATAAAGTTTAATTTATAAATAAGACATAATAAGAGACAAATGCAATGCCTGATAATAAAACAGAACAATTATAAGAATACACTGTCATAAAAGTTGTATGAATATGGTTCCCCCTCTCAAAATATCTTTCTGTATATGTTTAATGTGCCAAAGAATTGATGTTTTTAGACTGTGGTGTTGGAGAAGAGTCTTGAGAGTCCCTTGGACTGCAAGGAGATCCAACCAGTCCATCCTAAAGGAAATCAGTCCTGAATATTCATTGGACAGACTGATGCTGAAGCTGAAACTCCAATATTTTGGCCTCCTGATGCAAAGAACTAACTCATTGGAAAAGACCCTGATGCTGGGAAAGACTGAAGGCGAGAGGAGAAGGGGACGACAGAAGATGAGATGGTTGGATGGCATTACCGAATCAATAGACGTGAGTTTGCGTAGGCTCCGGGAGTTGGTGATGGACAGGGAAGTCTGGCATGCTGCAGTCCATGTGGTCACAAAGAGTCAGACACGACTGAGCGACTGAACTAGATGCCTATTTCATCGTAACTAAGGATTCATCACACACTGTGCCGATAACTTTTGCAGTCTGAGATGCAGTACCAAAATAGCATGTTTTTTTCCTTCTTCACAAATCCACAGAAAAAAGATTCATTCTTACCATAGATCTTAGCAACCTCAGCATACAGTTTCCTTTGTTTCCTTATTAAGTTAAGAATTTTCACCTTTTCATTCAGAAGCACATTACAGCTTCTCCTTGGCTATTCGAATTGCCAGCATCACTACCCTTGGGCTTTGGGGCCATTATTAAGTGAAATAAGCATTGCTTGAGTTTGAGCACTGTGATATACCCACAGTCAGTCTGACAACTGAAGTGGTCACTAAGCGACTAAGGGGCAGTAATGCTAGACAAATGTATGATTCCTGTCCCGAGAGGTATGGTATGACATTTCATCACGCTACTCAGAACAAAATGTGATTTAAAACGGTAAGTGGTTTATTTATGGAATGCTGCATTTAATATTTCTAAACAGCAATTAACCATGAATAGCTGAAACTGTAGAAAGTGAAACTGTGTGTGTGGGGAGGGTGGGGGCGGGCAGGGTGCTGTTGTAATCAAAAGTCATCATCTCTGCACATGGGTACCCAGTGCTCAGCAACACAATGCCTCTGTGTTAAACCTCAGCAAATAATAATGAGTCCTGCATTAATATTTCAGTTCTCTCTCCTCTTAGGCTGACATAAAAATCAGTGCATGCCTTATGGTGACTACTGGTGTAGAGTTTGCCCTGCCTGTGCCTAGTCCCATGGCTAAGATATCCCCTGTAGATATATTTCTGCTTGATATCTAGTGTCTGGATCCTACTAGGTAAATTGGTAGATTCTGATATTCATCCTAGGGTTGACCAGCAAGGCATCTTTATTTGACAAGACAGTGCTCAAGGACTGAGCCATGTTCCTAATTAAAATAATGATATCAGTGCCCAGATACCCATTAAATATGTCGCTACCAGCCTGTGTCCCTAAATCCTTTCCTTCTGTCTGCTTGACACAAGTGGTGAGGAGAAAAAGTCTGACTGAAAATTGGGGTGGTGGACCAAAATGAGAAACATAATGGAGGCTTCGATACTTTCAGTGAAGAATGAACAGTCTAAGCCAGCCAGTCCAAGTTTATTCTAATATGGCCTGACTTCACTATACAAGAGATCAAGTTATGCAGGTAGAAGCATCATTTACAAGCACAATTCCTGTAGTTAAGAGATCCAAATCATATTTATAGAATGTGTGTCCAGGTTTGAGGATGAGACTAGTAAGCAGCCACATATCTTGGGAAATTTTCTTTAAAAATCTGGGTCAGGATCTAGTCCAAAACAGAGAATTCTTCAGAAGGAATCAAGGATAAGAGACTTGGACATAAGGTTATTCAACCTGACTTGCATTAACAAAGGGCATCTGGGTTTAAATCTTCTCTGTGCATTAGAATGGAAGCAACACTGCAGAAATCTTACTAGTGAAAAATACATTTCTAATTACATCGGAAAAGACTTTCCCAACTGGTATTGAGTCTTTGATCTGGTATATTTGATATTTCCAATCTGAAACTTCCAAGACTTCAAAGCACATAGGTAACAAATGAATGTTAAGGATTACAAGTACTACAGAGTTGGAGTAGGAAATGAGTACAGTTGAATGGAACTCATGCCTAAAAAGGTAGGACTTAAACTGATAGTTGAAGGATAAATGGGAAAAGTACATTAGAGTGATCAGAATACTCTATGTAGGACATAGATACTAATTAAAGGCCCAGAGACTGGAGAAATTTTCCTCTCGTTTCTGGGATATAGGAAGCACTTGTTGTTATGTCTCTATCATGCTTGTTTTTGTTTAGATGATATAAGCATTTAGATGAATAAGGGTTAATTAGTATGTTATCTAAGAAATTTTAATGAAAGAAGTGGATTTATAAAAGATCAGCTAACGTTGTTAAACTATAAGTTGTCTACTATACATCAAATTGCAGTGAAAAACAGAATTTTAAAATTGATAAAAGGTAAAAATACATTTCTTTTACTTGGATTATAAAGCTCGAATTCACTTCTTCACTTGACTTTTTTCTAATGTTGAAAATTAGGAGAAGGCAATGTGCAATGTGCAACAAATTCAAGTGGGAAAATTGAAAAACAAAAAATCCTATTCACCTGCTAATTCCTAGGGCATACAAAAGAGTATTAATGTCATATTTGATCTCATTCACTAATAGCCTGAACTAGAAATGAAGTCATCATTTTTTATTTTCTCAAAAAATAGACGTGTTACATAAGAGTCTGTAGTCCCAAAGTTAACGTATTCTGACTTCATAATATAATCAAATACCGTGAGGTTACTGATGACACATAACTTCATGACCGATAAAATATATAATGTATACTGCTCTCATAAAGATAAAGGTTACAGTTAGTAGGTTGCCTCTTTAGTAAGGTGCTTAAATGTATTATCGCAAATCTTTTATGCAGATCTTCATGGGTGGTCCCTCACAACTCTCAGATGTTTGCAGTTCATTTCAGTACAGTCATGTCCGACTCTTTGCAACCCCATGGACTATAGCACACCATGCCTCCCTGTCCATCACCAGCTCCTGGAGCTTACTCAAACTCATGTCCATTGTGTCAGTGATGCCATCCAACCATCTCATCCTCTGTCGTCCCCTTTTTCTCCTGCCTTCAATCTTTCCCAGCATTAGGGTCTTATCAAATGAGTCAGTTCTTCCCATCAGGTGACCAAAGTATTGGAGTTTCAGCTTCAGCATCAGTCCTTCCAATAAATATTCAGGACTGATTTTCTTTAGAATAGACTGGTTGGATCTCCTTGCAGTCCAAGGGACTCTCAAGAGTCTTCTCCAACACTACAGTTAAAAAACATCAATTCTTCAGCATTTAGCTTTCTTTATAATCAAACTCTCATGTCCATACACAACTACTGGAAAAACCATAACTTTGACTAGATGAAACTTTGTTGGCAAAGTAATGTCTCTGCTTCTTAATATACTGTCTAGGTTAGTCATAACTTTTCTTCCAAGGAGCAAGCATCTTTTAATTTCATGGCTGCAGTCACCATCTGCAGTGATTTTGGAGCCCAAGAAATAAAGTTTCACTGTTTCCATTGTTTCCCCATCTATTTACCATGAAGTGATGGGACCGGATGCCATGATCTTAGTTTTCTGAATGTGGAGTTTTAAGCCAACCTTTTCACTCTCCTCTTTTACTTTCATCAGGAGGCTCTTTATTTCTTCTTCACTTTCTGCTATAAGGGTGGCATCATCTGCATATCTGAGGTTACTGATATTTCTCCCAGCAATCTTGATTCCAGCTTGTGCTTCATCCAGCCTGGCATTTCGCCTGATGTACTCAGCATATAAGTTAAACAAGCAGGCTGACAATATAAAGCCTTGACATACTTCTTTCCCTATTTGTAACCAGTTTGTTGTTCCATGTCCAGTTCTAACTGCTGCTTCTTGACCTGCATACTGATGGTTGCTGTAAGGGAGGAAATGAAGCAAATGGAAAATCACTTGGGTCTCCTCAGTAGTCAGTATTACTCTTTTGCTAGATAATCACTAAGTATCTGTAATGCACAAATTTATTCATCCACAGATATGTGTTATGACTATTAGAATTATTTTTCCTCTAATGATGTGGATTACATAGCAACTCTACTAAATTAATCTCAGACAATTTGTTAATTATTTTCCCCATTCATCCAGCTTCCATAGAGAAATGAGATCTGACCAAACAATATGAAATTTGAATTTTAATGACAAATCCTAGAATAGTAAAAAGAACATGGATTCTATAACTATATGTATCTGGGTTTAAATCTTAGGTCTACAGATTGTCACATGTGTGATCCTATACACATCATTCAAATTATTTAGACCTCAGTCTCCTACACTTTAGAATTGCAATAATAGTTTATGAGGATTTCATAAACTTGTGTGAAATACCTAGCACATTAGTTGGAATATAGTAAGAACATAAATTCTAGTTAGTACTATTATTATTATAATGAATGTTCAAGGGGCACATGTATCTAGAAGTATTCATACTTCAAAAAAGAGCAATAAAGTTATATATTGTCTCATCCTCAGGGATATAATTTAGTAAAGAGTAAAACGTTACTTCACCCCAGCTGAAATCTGCACATGTTGATTAACTCCACAGGGTAGCCCTTGCTAACATTGAATCAGTGTAGAAATTGTTCTTGTCTACCTGTAAATACATATATTATAAGAATACATGTATTTGTGTGTATTTACATGAACATGACACATATATGTGTGTGTTTGTGTGTGCATATGTATGTGCAAAGTTGTATACTGTTGATCCTTGAACAATGTAGGGATAAGAGTAATGACCATCACACAGTTGAAAATCTGCATATAGCTTTTCTCTATGGCTTTCCCATATCTTTGTTTCACAACCCAGGATTCTACCAAGCACAGATCTTGTAGTAGTGCTGTATGTGTTTATTGAAAAAAAATTTGCATATAAGTGGACCAGTGCAGTTCAAACCCCTGTTGTTCAAAGGTCTATTGCATATATGTGTATATTTGTGTGTATACATGTATTTATATATATTACATTCATATGTAGATATGTACACACACCCCAGGTGATGTCAAGGGCCTTTCTAAGAACTCTCCAAGGTACTGACCACAAATTTACTCCATCCTCTACTTGTCCCTCTTCTCTGTTACAAGAGTGAAAGTCACTCAGACATGCCTGACTCTTTGCATTTCCATGGACTGTAGCCCAACAGTCTCCTCCTTCCATGGAATTCTCCAGGCAAGAATACTGGAGTGGGTTGCATTTCCTTCTCCGGGGTTCTATTACAAGACGCCTAGTCAAATTAGCCCTAACACTAACACTATTCCAAGAGAAACTTCACTGTCAGCATATCTTTTCCCACAGATACAATACCAATATGTCAGAAAAACAGACTAGAAACCTCTGGATGTGTTGTCCTAAATCCTTTTCAAAAAGTGAACACAAAAATGTTCCTATCAAAATAGTCACAGATGAACTGGTATTCATATAAAGAAGAATTTATTTTCTTACCTCAGAATTTATCACTCCCCTCTATTGTGGAAGTTATAAGACTATTAGTTAAAAATCCATTGGACCTCATTCAGCAAAAAAAGAAGCATCTTTCCTTATTTCAGATTTATTTTTGATTAGTGATTAAATCTAAATGTTTTCATTTATTAAAAATCTTATTGAATCCATAAGAGTGACCTCATCCCTACATATATCATCAGGTAAAAATGAGTCTAAATTAATTCCTTCACAAGATGTGGATCTAGAAGTAAATGCAAAATATATCCCAAATTATCCTACTCTGGAATAGCAAGTTAATTCAAACACCTTCATAAATCAGACATTACAATAGAAGACAGTGTTGTGAATGAAAAGTCAGGGTCCTACCATACAAAAGACAAACCTTCACCCTTGTACAGCTTTCAGCTTAGAAAGTGCTCTTAGAGAGTCTTGAAAGTGGCAAAACCTTACCAAATACCTGTGACTCAGTAGTACTAGTATTAGAATACCAGTTACCTACTATTTTCCTAATGTATCTTATCTGCAAGAGTTAACTATAGTGTGTGTGCATGCTAAGTCACTTCAGTCATATTTGACTCTGTGCAACTCTATGGACTATAGCCTAACAGGCTCCTCTGTCTGTGGAATTCTTCAGGCAAGAATACTGGAGTGGGTTGCCATGCCCTTCTCCAGGGGACCTTCCCAACCCAGGGATTGAATCCACATCTTTTATGCCTCCTGCATTGTCATGCAGGTTTTTTTTTTTTTTTTTTACCACAAGTGTCACTTGTAAATATTGAGTGGAACTTACTTTAGCTTCCTTTTTTTTTTTTACTTTTAGCTTTGTTCTTAAAAGAAATATTGTTTCTAAATAGTTCCTATGTTTTTAAAATTTATAAGACTATTTGAAAATATCCAAAACTACTTGAAAGCAAATTTAAGTGAGATACATAGAAGACCAAAGAATGCCTGCATATTTCTATTAAATAACAGTGGTTTTGAGGGTTTCCTTGAAGCTACCGTCAAACGCTTATTTATTGTTTCATAAAAATGCAATTCTGCAATGGAAAACCATGGGAAAATTCTTTAAAGCAGTATGGTGAATGGACAGTTGGTCCACATTAACTATTCAGCAAGTCCATGAGATGCCTTTTTTCCCTGATACAGCTGAACTGCACTTATTTCCTAAGAGAATGCATGAGGTCAAATTCACTGTGGTAAATGGAATCTAAAAAAAAACTCTATTATCAGAAGTCACAGCTCTACTTATTCATGCCATGATTCAGGATACTACCAGCCCTCAAAAATGAAGCAGAAGTTAGATGATCACCTCTATAACATGAACACGAGCTAAAATATACCCCATGGTATTGCAGAGTTACCAAGCAGCAATGATAAGAGCCACAGCAATGCTATAAGTGGAAGAGTCTGCAAAGATTTTCAAATCATCCATTATCAACTCATGGGGATTTTCCTACCAAGTAGGAAGAGTATTCTAGGGACCATAATGTAATTTACAGATGTATTTTAAATAGGCAAGAAATGTCATAGAAGATTCCATCTTGCAGCAATAGTACTAAGTTACAGTTATACCTTCATATAACCTGCTAAGAAATATCTGAGTGTTTGCAAAAGGAGCTGCCTTCTAGTGGTCTAGACACAAATCCACTATGCTACACTCCTGATTGACAGATCCCCAAGTATAGAAAATGGCATAAACCTCCACAGTGTCCTGATTACCTAAGCACATTAAGCCATGAAAGCCAACAATATGGGATATCTATTTAAAAAGTTCTAAAAGCATTCTAATCCTTGAGTTCAACTTAGTAAAAGGTGATACCTCACTTTGAAAAGCTCAGAAGAATAATCCAAATGTTATAAACATGGAAGAAAAGTAATAGCAATAATAATCACCATTTTTGGAATGGCTATTATCTGTCAGGCACTTTACACACATTCTTTCAAAAATAAGAATATTGTGCTCTCATACTACAAATGAGAAAGATGAGTGTCAAAGTAAAGCAAATTATGTAAGGTTGTTCAGTACCATGATCAAAGCTTGATCTCTTATGCCAAAAGATTTCTACCACATTGCACAATTGTTAGGAATGGCTTATAGTTATATTTAGGGCTTCCCTGGTGTCCCACACAGTAAAGAATCTGCCGGCAATGCAAGAGACCCAGGGTCAGTCCCTGGGTGGGAAAGAACCCCTGGAGAAGGAAATGGCTATCTACTCCAGTATTCTTGCCTGGAGAGGAGCCTGGCGGTCCATAGTCCATGAGGTCTCAAGGGACTGAACACTACCGAGCGATGAACACTTTCACTTTAATAGTTACATTTGGCCTTTACAAGAGAACTACAAATATGGAAGGAATGGAGTGATGGAGGAATAGAGAAGAATGAAATTAAAATAAAAGAAGAATGTTTGACTATTGTAAAGAAATTCTGTACATTTGTGTTTTTAAGTCAATGCAAAGACAACTTAGATATCTATCATAAGATATAAAGTCTAATTGGGAAAAAATAGCATAACCTAAAAAATGAACAGATATTTAAGAGATACAAGTGCAAAGACGTGACAATGATTTAAAAAAATAACATTTTTTGAGTCCTGTGTGCCCCCTCGTCAGGGGCACTTTTTTAAACTGCATTATTTCATTTCATTTGTAAAAGTAACCCATGGGCTAGGTATTAGCAATATGTCTGTTTTCCAGATGAAGAAACTCAAGCAGAGGGACCTAAAAAAACGTGCAAAGGTTACAAAGATAGTAGCAAATCTAGGATTTGAAAACCAGGCAGTCTGATACAGACACCACTCTAAATACACTAGTGTTGTAATCCATTTGTTCTGTTACTGTGATGCTTCCATTTGCTTAAGACTTAAAAGATGTTACTATGTATAACAAGGTAAATAGCATTCAAAACAATGGCACCAACTATTTTCCTTCACAATAATCATTATCTTTCTCTTCGCTCTATCAACAGAGTGTCCCCTTGCTTTATTATCTATCTATCTAGGCTTCCCAAGTGGCTCAGTGATAAAGAATCCACCAGCCAATGCAGGAGACACTGGAGACACAGATTCAGTCCCTGGGTCAGAAAGATCCCCTGGAGGAGGAAATGGCAACCCACTCCAGCATTCTTGCCTGGAAAATCCTATGGACAAAGGAGGCTGACAGGCTATGGTCCATGGAGCTGCAACGAGGACATGACTGAGCAACCGAGCACACACGCGCGCACACACACACACACACACACGCATATCTATCTACCTACGTCTGAGCATACCAAGAATATTGTAAACATCAGGGAAATGGGAGTAATATTTTTCTCAAGTTATATTGCATCTATTTTTTTCTTAGAAATAGTAATATTAGTAAATGCTTTAGAGCTACCAAAGTGCTTCCAAAAATTCAGCTTTTCTTACTCTTCCCAGTAATCTCATATTCTTATTAGGCCATTTCACAAATTTAGGAATTTGGACTTAGAATAGATAAGTGATTTACTCAGTATCACACATTGAGATGAAAGATTTTCAGCCAAAGACTTCTTACCTTGAAGCACTTTCTAATAAAACATCATATTTTACCACAATTTATACTCTTTTATAGACAGTAGACATTTAAAATTTTGTTTAGTTAAATCACTTACATTAAAAAAAGAGAATAAAAAAGACACCTTTGTTTCTGATAGGCCTCCGCCTGATCTGTGGCCAAAGCATTTGCTTACAAGAACAGGGATATATTTAAATTGATCAAGATATTGAAATTCAGGCTTGGAAATAATCACTGGCTATTTCTCCTGGAGTATATGAAAGTATAGAGTCCTATAAAAAGAAAATAAGAATGCTGACTTCATGGCTTCATTACTAACCTTAGGAAGCAAGATCTAAAAAAAAAAAAAAACCCTGTAGGGACTGATAAATGCTTTCTCCTTCCTATTCATTTTTTGAATTAAAAACTGGTTTACCATTTGCATGTAGGAATGTTAACAACAAAAGCTCATTTTAATTCAACAAGTTAGTAGTACAAGGTATAGCAAGCCTTATTTCTGCACCCTTCTTTGAAGTGGAGTCAGTCACACACTGCCCATGTGGTGCAAAACCAAGAAAGTGATAGCAGTTCTGTTTACATGCACGGCTGTTTTATACTCTTTTGAGGCAAAGGGTATAGTGGGGAGCTTGGGTATCCCTTATTGCAGTCTGTTTTTCCATCAAATTTAGGCCAAACTATGGTGATTTCTTTGCAGCTCGCAAGAGCTTCCATTTTTGCCGCACAGTTTGAAAATGGTAGACCAAGCGGGACTTCGAACGCCTGGGAGAAAAGCAGCAGAGGACCCGCTACCCTTTGGAAACCAGAATCCTGGCAACCTCCCATTCTAGTCTGGGTTAGACAAGACTTTGAGGGATTGCAGGACTGTACTCGTCTTTTCCTCCAAGCTGCACTTCTTGTGAAGAGAAAATGAGACCCCGGTATTTAAAAGTACTTTGAAAGTATATTTATAGCACACCACTGAACAACTTCAAAAGGAAACTAACTCCATTGATATTTTAAAAGCAGACACTTGTTTAACAGTCAATTCAATGAATACAGAAGCACGTGTCCTCTTCTCTTTGGGAAGACTTGGAACATATGATAACGCGTTTGTCTTTGACGTATATCATTTTGGCACAATAATCAGAGTTTTGCCGTAACCTATAAACCCCATTTATGTTCTAGATAGCCTTTTCATTTTTCGTTTCCTTAGGTTTTTTTTTTCTCTTCAGTCTCAGAATTTTAATTGCATCATTTTTCACTATTAGTAAAGGACCAAGAAAACTGAAATGTACCTAATTAATTATCCCCCCAAATTTAACATCACAGCACATTATTATGACAAGAACTCAAAGTGAATATTTCCCAAAGGAGAAGTTTTATATAAAACCTTGCAGTTACCCCAAGTAAACCCAAATCAATAAATCCCATCACAGATAGCTGGCATGAGGGAAAGCAAGGATGTAAGAAGGATATATGCCCTTCATTTTGGCTGCTCATCAGCTGAAACTCCTCCAATGATTGCAAAGCCCCCCATATTATAAATGTCCTCATATCATAGAATCTGGAATGTCCCAAACATGTCTGAAGGTCCCATAAATAGAGTAAGCACATGACCTAGGTTTCCAGTCAAATGTAGTCCCCCAAACTTTGAAGCAAGAGATAGTGAAACAAAGAGTTGGTGGGATACCTGGAGGCAGTGATATTACCTGAAGTTGGGAGCTAGTGGTGTTGGTGGTACAGGCTTCCTGGGCTGCAGGTAATAACCCGACCATTTCTGGTTCACCGTTTTTATAATGGTATCATCCTCAGCCCAGGTCTCCATCCTTCCTGTTGATCCTGTGAGTACCAATATCCTCTTAATGACATTTATTTCTGCTTAAATCACCCAAATTTTTGTCTGTTTATTTTTGTTCCTTATTTTTGAGAAACAACCTCAAATCTGCTTGCTTCAGAGAGACTCTTTTTATTCTTTTAACTTAGGAGCCTTGTCTGTGTACTAGAATACATTTGGTATTTTAACTTATAGAAGTTTAAAACACTAAACTAGGCAGCAAATGTAGATAACCACCCAGCAGGACACTTCAAATATATCTAACATTGAGCATTTAGGAATTAAAAATAAAAGTTCCTAAAGATATTATATATAAGAAAGGAATCATTATCTTAGAAGTAACTAATCCCTAAGGGGCCTACATCAAAGTTAAATACAAAAGGCCACATGACAAGATTTTTATTAAATAGAGGGTGTTAAAGAACATAGGTAAAGCAGGTTTGACTCTATAATTCACCTGATTTCTGATTGAATACTGCATCTTTAAGAAGATCTCAAGTCTTATAATTCTAAAAATCATAATAAAGTTGAACTAGAAAAATATTAGAGAAAAATAGATTTGGTAGAGGTTAGGTTAAAAAGAGTCTCTTTGGGGAAAAATAGTATCATTTCTATGAAAGTAATTTTGAAACTAAATATTAGATAAATAAGGATGAGCATTACTGAGTACTAATATGTTAATATGGAAAACATAATATATTCTTACAAAGAAGGAGCCAGTAGTCACTCCTACAACAGGAAAAAAATATCTATGAAAGTATCATTCAATTCATTATCTGATATTGGGGAAAAGTTTCATCCTCCAAAGTCATTATTTTGAATATGCTATTTTTAACTCACTGAATATTTTCTAAATATATTGCATTAACCAAACCAACATAAACCAAGGAGCTTTTTACATGGTCAAAAAGATTTCTTCTGTAATCAGTTTAATTTCACATTGGAATGTAAACCACTTCAGTCAAATCCAACTTTTTGTGACCCCCATGGACTGTAGCCCACCAGGCTCCTCTGTCCATGGGATTCTCCAGGCAAGAATATTGGAGTGGGTTGCCATGCCCTCCTCCAGGGGATCTTCCCAACCCATAAATCAAACCAGCACCACCTACATCTCATCTCCTGCATTGGCAGGCAGGTTCTTTACCACAAGCACCACTTGGGAAGCCCATACAATGCTCACTTCATACCAAGAAATGTGTCCATCTAGATTTGAGTACTCAGGATGCAAGAGATGCAAGTTGGATCACAACAAGGGGAAAATCCTCCCGGAGAAGGGAATGACAACCCACCCCAGTATTCTTGCCTGGAGACTCCCACGGACGGAGGAGCCTGGTGGGCTACAGTCAGTAGAGTCGCAAAGTATTGGACATGACTGAACTGACTTGGCATGCAGGCTCACATGCATGCACTCAATTCACCTATTTAAATAAGATTCTGCCAGGGTCCAGCCTCGGCGGGGTCCGGGGGTCTTGAGGGATGGGTGGCGTCGGCGGAAGAACTGGGCTGAGTCGATGTGTGGTGATGGAGCAGTCTCTCAGTTTATTGTTGTTGGTTTACAGTTTTTATAGCCAAAAGACATTCCCATTACATCATTACATCACCTATCATTCTATACAATTTTTTGTTTTCTACCTCCCATAGCAACCTTATCATTGAGTTCATTCCCCAAACTATCATGAAACATTCCCTTTGCAGAAAGTCAGATTTTTATGTAATTAGATTTAACAATAGTATGTTTACCATTTGAATGTCTTCAGTATACTTCATTCAATCAAGATAAGTACATCAACCTAAGTAGAAAGGTTACATTTCTCTTATCAGGTACAACTATGTAGAAGCTAGAGGGAAGGGCTTAAGCTTGAGACTGTTTATTCTAGTAACCTACTCCAGTTCTTACGAGAAAAGAGGAAAGAAGACAAAGAGACAGTTTAGAGAGAGGAAAGAGGACTAAGAGACAGTCAAGCAGCACTGCTTTAGCAATAAAACCCTATTAACCTTATAACTACTATAATGAATTCCTATGTCTACATTATCCTAAAGCAATCAATATCTCCAACTATGCTGGCCACAATTATGAGCATTCCTAAGTCTCAATCGAGCCTGATTTCTTCAAGGAAGCGAGCCTCCTCTGTGGAGTGGTCAGGGGAGTGGAAGGTGGAAAGGTGACCCAAGTACGAGCCTTTCTGGTGGTGACCTTGCCATGACCCCCAGAGAACTCTTGGTAAACTCCCCAGTAATTAGTAGGAGGAGTAGTAACCTATTTAAATGTCCCTTTCATTCCTCCTTAGCCCCCAGGGAAGGTGATCCATCTTCCCGGATCCTCTGGTCCATAAGGTCTGGGGGTATTATCTCAGGACGAATTCTTTCCAACTGTGACTGACCTACTGAGATGAGCCAATGTTCCGAGCATGGACAGAACTTCCAAGAAAAATACCAGGGTGGGGCTTGCCCAGGATTCCCCCATAAAGAAAGTCAGCTTTGCAATTACTTTCTTAGTCTCGTGACCTTGTCATCCGAGCAAGGGGGCATCCTGACTGCTCCCGGCAAGATTCTTAGCTTTATTTGTATCTAATACAAGGTACTGGAAATTTTCTTTTAAAATGCATTATATTTCCATGAAATTCCTTCAGTATTCTTCAGATTTGCATTTTATAAATAATAAACTTGAAATTGTAGATAACTTACAAAACTTAGGGTAATAAATTGGTGTAGTAATCATTTTCCTTTGAAAAAATAATCCACAGTGTAATGATGTAGATGTAAATTAGTGTAGTAATCATTATCCTTTGAAAAGAATAATCTATAATTTAATGCTGTAATGATTTTCTAGTGTGAAAGGGCACAGCTAGAAATCAATGATCAATAATGTCCAAATAAAAAAGGATAGGTTTCTTTTTTCAAAAAAGAAACCCAAGTTATTTAAGGATTTTTACTTATCTACTTTTCTCCTAGATGATTTTATATGAAGGTGAAGCCTAATTTATTGATGTTATATAAAATGTTTTCAGTGGATTTTTCCATTTACTGCTCTCAGCCTTTGTATACCCAGGATGGGACATCTGTATTAAAATTTTTAAAATGAATACTTTAGGTACTGCCAAATTCACAAATAAGTGGGATTCTTCTAATAAAATATTTGAGGGAACTTACTAAAAGTTTAGTGTCTGGTAATACACATTTCTTTAAAAGGAAGGGAGAGACCAGAAAATGAAGAGTTCAGCGTTGATCATCGCACATTAGCAGGAAGCATCATATTTTCTAACTGTCTTAGATAATGCTTATTTGTGAGGGTGCGCTCCAGAAAATTCTGGGACACACTCCTCTCTCCTGCTCCTGGACAGTTACAAGGGGACGAGGTTTTGACTCTCATCTCCATCAGCTGAATTATCAATAAATATCACTGGCTATTATAGATACAGAAAGAAACAATTTTGTGGTCATGAAAGCCAGAAATCCAGGCTCAAGAAAGAAATGGTGGTGGAAGGGTGTAAAGATGAAGGAGGTAAGAAGGAAAGATGGAATTGCTAACCTCAAGCTACTTTCCTGGCCATTTCCTGATTGTGTGGCTTGGAAGCATCCAATCACAAAGGATAAATTTGGACTTAACTTTAGAAAGTGATTTAAAAAAATAAACAAAAGCACAAAAAGCTTCTACTCTTCAAACTGGTTTCTACGTGTAGAGTTTTTGATATGATAAAGTTAAAGCACTAAAGTAAATTAGCATTTAGTGTTAGCATTGCCATCTGCAAATGAAATGATTTAGAAACACTAGTTTTCTTATATAACTAATGTGGAAAATCCTCAAGATAACATTCCTTGTTCACAGCTCTTGAGAGAAATAACAAAATCCCTTGCTAAACATCCTCATAAGAAATAATCACACCTTTCGCTAAATCCCCCTGACCCTTGTAAAGGAAAAACAGTATTTAGAAATGCAATCTCATAATGTTACTTGACCAAGAAATATGTATAGTGCATCCACAGTGACTATTCCCAGGTTGTTCTGGGTACTGAACATTTACTGAGTATTTATATTGTTATGTTATTTATATTGCTATGTTAGTTGAGATCAGTTCTTAAGTGAAATACTTAAATTACAAAGCATGATGTAAATTACTTCTCTTTCAGAGAGAAAATATATCTTGCATATCATTGGGGATTTTTAGAGTCTTACATCTTTTCGCTAGAAAAACTCATACATGTGAATCTCTGTCAACTGATTTCAAGGCTGACACACTGACAGCTTACAAAATCGCGTACATATGTATCCATTTTCTCTATAAGAAGAATGTGTTTCTCTTTTATAGCTGTGATTCAATAATAAGGGCTATATAATTTGCCACATCAAACTCTTCTGGATCGCAGGCTCTGGTTATTTCCTTAAAACAAGATGTTTCATAGATGAACAGTGCTCTCCTGTGATAGAAGAAAGGAACTGCTTGCCTCGTAAAACAGGTAATTACTATCTTTTTATGGCCAATGTTTCACCTCCTGTTTTCCTATAGTTATTAGTAGGATCATCTCCTGTAGGTATTATGCCCATTATCCCTCTGAGGAAGTATTTCCTTTCCAAAGTGAACATGTTATTATACTAATTATTTTATTCACATAATTGTAACTGAAGTTCTTCCAGCTCATTTTTACCCTTGTTTGAGTCCTAGTAGAAAAGAGAGTTTGTGGAAAGCGTAAATCTTCTTGGAACTGATCACATATATTTAATGTTGGCAAATTGGAGGGTACATTCTTTGCAAAATAAGTCCCATCTGAGACAATATGCCCGTGTAAACTTAGAACCTTTAATTCTTCACTTTGGACAGCCTTGTCTTTTATCAAAAAGTAAGAAAGATTTATGCCATAGCTTTAGGAAAAGAGCTTCTGAGGGTATTTGCCATTTTGAATGCCCACAATTTACAAAGCACCAGATAGCACTTATTCTCAAACAATTCCTATTTCTCTTAAGAAATAGAGGTTTAGGTTTCTGCCAGTGGTGTTTTGTATTCATGGAAGGAGTTTCCTGAGGATTCTGTGAAACCACCATAATTTCCACTGACACATTTATCTAACAGTTGATGTCATTTTGGTGAGAAAAGGAGAGCAGCTAGGAAACTTGTTCCCTGTGAGCACTGATCCAGAACACATGGCAAATAAGTCTGTCAGAGGAGCCTTCTTTGGGGAGGGTAAGCCCAGTTGCTACATAATCAGCCTCTGCCACCTAGATTAAAGTCTTACAGGAGAAGGCAAGCTGTGTGCCTCTCTTAAAGTGGTAGACATGTGTCTGTCACATAAAACATAGTACAGGTTTTCTCATATCTAAATTAATATGTATTTTGGTAGTGTATATTTGGATTATATATGGATAATATACATATATGGGGGCTTCCCAGGTGGTGCAGGGTAAAGAACTTGCCACCAGTACAGGAGACACGGGAGACAAGGGTTTGATCCCTGAGTCAGGAAGATTCTCCTGGAGTAGGAAATGGCAATCCACTCCAGCATCCTTACCTAAAAAATTGCATGGCCAGAGGAGCCTGGAAGGCTACACTTCACAAGGTTGCAGAGCCCCATGAGCAACTTAGCATGCACACACACACACACACACACACACACACACACACACACACACACACACACACAATATACATATATAAGTATGTATATAATATACATGTTCATGTAGTGAAGTTGGTATATGCCAGCTATGAGTGAACACATGTGGGCCCTTCTCACCACAGCTGATCACAATCACAGCTGGCAGACATTAGAGGGACCACCTGGCACACACCTACCCAAGCCACCACTGATAGTCCTAACAGCAGTGAAACAAGGAATCGACACCCCTGAGAGAATAAGTCAGACCCCAGGGGAAAAAGCAATTGCAGGGTGGCTTACGGGAATTTGACTCAAGTGTAGATCATGGTACCTGAGCAAAGAGAACACTAGCATCTGGGAAAGAGCATAGCCGATACACAAATAATAACCAATTAAATCAACGCCATTGAAATATTTTGTTACCTAGGATTTGTAGGCAGAGAAGTTGAATAACTTGTCTAAGGTTTGCTGTACAGGAAACTGCAAGGTGGTAACATCTCTGGAGTCTGCAGTGATGGTAAACTTAGAGGGAGTAGGGGAAGTGCAACTCAGAAAATAAAATAAGTCATTTTCTCACAATAAGTAGTGAAAACAAAACAAATTAAAGCCTGGAAAATGCTTTCCAAAAATTAAAAACTCATCCAGTCAACCCTGTCTATGGTAGATAACTTCACATCCTAATCCTTCCTACAGTTTGGAGAAATGAATATCCACCCCTCTACCGCAACATCCATCCACTCCAAGTTGCTTTGTATTAACCACTGACATGTATAATAACACAGTGATTATTGACACTGTGACTCCTTGGCAGTGCAGAGATGGGAACATGACAAAGACAACGAAGTCCTCCTCTAAAATTTAGAACTGCAACTGATAAAGAAATAGCATGGGGACCTCAGAAACTTGACTGCTCATCTGCTGCCATCAGGAACTGAAAGTAGGCTAGCTAATCTGGAGGAACATAAGGACAAAATCAAAGAGAGAAGAAGGAAGCAGTTGTTCAAAATGCGCTTAGAAGAAATAAAGGTACTCTTGATGCATTCAACTTATTAGTTTTTGGTGCCCACCTATATCCTGTATGGACTGGTTGGATCTCCTTGCAGTCCAAGGGACTCTCAAGAGTCTTCTGCAACACCACAGTTTAAAAGCATCAGTTCTTCGGTGCTCAGCTTTCTTTATTCACTCATACACATTATGTATATAAATAAAATTTAATTGACTTCTAAAGTATGTTCTAGCAAATATCTGTATATTTATAAATTATTTAGCAATGCACTAGTTATCCTTAAACTTACAAGAATCATTCATCAACCTGTGCCATGTTTCTTTACCCTAGGGCCACCTCCGAAGTTCACCAATGACAAGTTTATTTGGAAATGTTAGAGATTTTTCATCTTTTCACACAGACTCGACACTCATGGTAGAGGAGGATCTAGAAGACAGTACTGCACATTAAGGAATCTTTGTGAGTGTGCATGCGTGTGTGCACCCACACATTCGCACATGGTTGTGTGTGCTTGTCTGAATGTAGCACTAAGCACCCAAGTTGAATAGTTACAGTTCTCAAAATGTCATAGTAGTTGTACATTTATATTTTACACATTTAATGTAGAAAAATTACAGACTAATGACAAGGCTATAATTACAATAAAATGTGGACAATAGCCTCTTAAAGGAAAAAAATCAACTTGTCTTATGCATCTTTAGATAGGGTAGTAAGATGGTATGACAAACTGGAAAAAGAAGAGGATTAAGAGAAAAATAGGAGCTGAGTTTAATCCAGATTTTTTCTCTAATATCTGTGTGAACTTGGGTTCACTAAACTTTTCTGAGCCTAGGTGTCTATAGCCTTCAAGTAGATGAAATAATAACTACCATTTAGAACATTTTTAAGGATTAAATTTATTCCATTGTTCATTTAGCCACAATTAAGGAGCTTCCTTTCTCGTCAGACATATAAGTACTTAATGCATGAATGGAGGAAGGAAAGAGAGGAGAAAAGGAGATAGAAGGGGAGGAGAGGAGGGAGATGAATTACTTGGTCTGGATTTCATGTTAGATTTATATTAAACAAAAATCATTGCCTGACTAAAGCCTAGAACTGGCTCAGTCGGTAAAGAATCCTCCTACAATGCAGGAGACCCAGGTTCGATCCCTGGATTGGTAAGATCCAATGGAGAAGGAAATGGCAACCCACTCCAGTATTCTTGCCTGGAAAATTCTATGGACAGAAAAGCCTGGTGGGCTGCAGCCCATGGGATCACAAGCGTCAGACACAATTTAGCAACTAAACTACCACCAGAGATTACTTGGTAAAACAAGGAAGGCTATGCACAAAGATAGTCTAATTTGCCCACATGAGAATGTCTTAAAGCCTTTGCTTCATATTAAAGTCAAAGGCAAAATGAAAGTACTGTGCATTTTGCCTTGTTTGATGTAAAAGCAGGATCCTGGAGATACACAACTCAAAACTTCAGCCAAAGAAATAAAGGTAATGGTTGTAATTAACTTGGATTAGCAAGATGATTACCCCTCTGTGTCACATTCCCTGTTTTAAGAGCCCTTGTCAGCAAAATGTTTGTGATGCTTTTTACTTTAAAAAATGCATTTAAAAAAAATTCTCATCCTTATTCCAGAAGGGAGTAAGAAAAAACAAGAACTTAGTTTCAGTTATGCAAGATGTATAGTTCTAGAGATCTGCTGTATAGCATGGTGCCTACAGTTAATGATATAGTATTGAGAATTTTAGAATGTTAAGAGGTCATTAGCAGACAGCCACTACCAAATAAAAATAGATAAACAAGAAGGTCCTACTGTATAGCACAGGAAACTATCTTCAATATCTTGTAATAATAATGGAAACGAATCTGACAAAGAAGACGTATATGTATAGCACACAGAACTCTGCTAAATGTTATGTGGCAGCCTGGATGAAAGGGGGGTTTGGGAAAGAATGGATGTATGTATGACTGAGTCTCTTTGCTGTTTACCTGAAACTATCACAACGTTGTTAATTGGCTATACCCCAATACAAAATTAAAAGGTTTTTTTTTAATTTATATATGTGTGTGACTGAAGCACTTTGCTGTATACTGAAACTAACACAAAGCTGTAAATCAACTAGACTTCAATTTTAAAAAGTTAGAATAAAGCTTTACACAAATATGCTTAATGTTTAAATGAAATGTTAAGAGGAGTGACCTCATGTTGACATGTTCTTACCGCAACAGGCACTCACTCGGACACAGGAATATTTTGGAGGTCACGGATATGTCCAGTACCTAGACTGCGGTGATGGTATCACGGGACGGGTGTATGCATAAACACAGCGTGATGCATACAGGCACAGCTCGTCTTAGTGAACTTTGCTATATTGCACGTCATAGACACAATGTTTTTTACAAATTGAAGATCTGTGTCAACCTGCATCAAACAAATCTACGGGTGCCATTTTCCCAGCAGCATTTGCTCACTTCATGACTGTGTCACATTTTGATCCTTCTCATAATAACTCAAACTCTTTCATTATTATTATATTTGTTATATGATCAGTGATCCATGATCTTTGATGGTACTACTACAACTCACAGAAGGCTCAGACGCTGGTTAGCATTTTTTAGCAATAAAGTGTTTTTTTAATTAAGGTAGGTGCATTTTTTAGGCATAGTATTATTGTACAGTTCATAGACTACAAAATAGTATAAACATAACTTTTATAGTCACTGGAAAACTGAAAAATTTGTACAACTTGCTTTATTGCAGTATTTATTTCAGTGGTATAGAACCAATCCCACACTATCTCCAAGGTATGCCTATACATTAGATGTATACTACTTTTTTGTGTATCAGTTATACTTCCATAGAGCTAAGGAAAAAAACAGTCAATAAAAGATCTGAAAGAGAAAAAATAGAGATTAACAGAATGTGTTTCTATAGAAATGAGTCTCTCTTCCTACACCTCCATACCGCTCAACAAATGTTTGTAGAATAGAATGTGCATTATGGAAAGGGCTGAGAATACAGAATTGAAGAAGCCATTTTCTCCCAACAAGAACTGCTCGGACAATCTATTAGAGAGACAGACCAGTAAACAACTGGTCTGATGATCCGCAATGCTCTGCTGCTGCTGCTGCTGCTGCTAAGTCGCTTCAGTTGTGTCCAACTCTGTGTGACCCCATAGACAGCAGCCCACCAGGCTCCCCGGTCCCTGGGATTCTCCAGGCAAGAACACTGGAGTGGGTTGCCATTTACTTCTCCAATGCATGAAAGTGAAGTCGCTCAGTTGTGTCCGAATGAGCTAAATTTGATAGACCCATAAAGATGGAAGTGATTTGGTTTATGAGAAGAGGTACATGGAAAACCTCACAAAGTATATTCAAGCTGATGCTTGAAGTCGGAGGAGAAAAGATGGTATACTCATAACTTACAAACGTCCTGGTTTTTTTTAAGAAAGAATTTATGGCTCAGTGAAATCCTTTAGAAAACTACAGTCCTCCCTTGATATCCACTGGGATCAGTTCCAGGACTGCCCCCACCCCAGGATACTAAAATCCACATATGCTCAAATCCCTTATAAAAATGGCGTAGTACAGTCAGCTGTACCTGCAGGTTCTGGATCCATCCATGGTTGGTTGAATCCACAGATGGGTAACCTGTGGATACTGAGTACCTACACCATTAGAAAAATAATAATGTCTCTGGAGAAGAGCCGTGTTATACCAATGTCTAAAACAAGAATGAGTCCAAAGTCTCTTGACCATCAGTTTCCTGCCTCTTCTTCCATTCTGCCTTCTTCAAAATCCTGAAGAGAAGAAGGTTAGAAAGGTGAGAAGAGAAGTAGATGAGTCACACTGATAAGATGCTCTTGGTCTAAATATATACACAAATATATTTAGAACATTCTGCAATGGAAGAGAATCACCCTTACCTGAACATTTTTGGTGCATCAGACTTCATATTCACTACCTGATTTTAACCTATAGACTCTAGTGGCCCCCTGCCCTCTCAGTGATGGCACTGTGATGCTATTGCTCTTAGTTTTTATCCTCAGGTTGAAAGTACAAACCTGTCACGTATATTTGTCATTTCCACTTTCAACAAAGTAAGTTTATACTCCTGGATTTCAATACTCATCACTATCTTTCTTAATTTTCTCCAAATATCAAGAAAAGGGGCATAAATACTCATTAAATGAAGAATGAAAAAAAAAATTAAGTCAGTAAACTTCCTGGTAGCCCAACATTAAGTTGAAGTGTATCTGACATTTTTTCACAATTCTGAACATGTCTTCCACATTGACACCTGTGCATAAAACATAAATAAGTCTGCAGGTATTTGCCATTTAAAATCAGCTTTTCCAGCTTTGTAACAAATGATTGCCAACACAGGCAACCTTTAAATTGTTCAATTAAAACGATCTCTGGAACCTCCCTAGTGGTCCAGTGGCTAGGACACCACACTCCCCATGCAAGGGGCCTGGGTTCAATCCCTGGTCAGGGAACTAGACCCCAGGAGCCGCGAAGAGGAGTTCACATGCCCTAACTGAGACTCCACATGCTGAAAACTGAAAAACAAAATATCCTGGGTGCCTCAACTAAGACCCGGTACTGCCAAATAAATAGATAAAATCAGTGTTTTTTTTTAAAAAGTATTTTCTTGAAACCTCTCTTTCTGACCAACATTAAAAAAAATATATCATTCCGAAACAAAGAAGGATTCGTAATTTTCAGATCAACAAATCAGGGCACAGAAAGTTATAGCAGGCCAAAGGAATCACATAAACTTAACTTTTACCTATTTCCAATATCACTCTTTACCTTCTTTGTAATCTACTACCTTTTTGCTGGTTTGATTTCCCATTGTACTGTGGCTACCTTGATGAAAATCAAGGTTTCTTGATCAAGCGTTGTAAATAAAGAAGCAATAAAATTCTCTTTCACTCTCCGTTGTTCTCCACAGCTAAGAAGTTCCACAGGTATATTTCCTTTCAGACAGCTGCTAAATTTATATTTATATCCTTTCTGTATTTTGTCTCTCGGCTACTGAAATGCACCGTTCCTATGTTTCAGCGTTCTCCGGGTAGAAGCTGATGTAATTTCTGGCAGACGCTTTCCGAAGGTTCCAGGCTGTTGGATTCTGGCGCGAGGGGCTTGGGAGGAAGTCAGGCAGATCTTTCATAATAAGGGATCGTTGAAAGGTGCTTTATACACTTCACAATTGCCATGAAGCTATTCTGTGGCACGTCCCTCTTAGCCTTGGTGTCTCAGTTCTCTTATCTGCAACTGAGTCTTCTGCTGAACCATTTTAATCCCGAGAGCACGCTAAAGCCCTAGTTACCCAGTAATTACTGGCAGCCTGACAGCTATTCAAGCATGGCTGCCACTGAGTCACAAAACCAAACATCAAAAACACAAAGAGAAGATTTTTGAAAAGAGTGGTCACATCTCTTTTAAAACATTTTTCCAAAAATGTTTTACATGCTTAATATATTTTGATTGCCATGGATTAGACAACAGGTTCGCCTCACTGTAATTTTTACTTGATATGCATTGGTTGATTTCTTGCCATCTCTTTTGTTTTCTAGATAGCAGAAGGTATTGTTCTTCAGAGATTCTCTCCGTGAAAATTATGCTGAGAGTCTGAGATAGAAATCATAGCTTTCCTGGGTTTAGGAAAAGTCACTTGGAAAATTAATCATTGTTATTTAACCTTCAAAAACAATCCACAAATTGATATCTAGTACAGACTTTAGAGATATAAAACGTTATGTAGTGCCAAAATGTTATTGTTATCACTGTGTCAAGAAAGAAGACTACACTGTTCTGGAAGATTCTCAGAATCTTTTCAATTAATTTTAAACATGCTTTTTTAAGTGAAGTTTAGGCAGAGACAAATTATGCCGAATCTCCTTTTCATTAGAATGACTTTGTTCATTAGCATAAGGCTGAATATTAAATTAATGAAAACTATATATTGTGGTCCCTGTCTTTCCTTCCAAAGGACCAATTTAGATTTTGTTGTAAAGCTGCTGATTTTATAAATACCTAAAGCTTCTTTTAAATTCTCAAATACTTCATTCAAGGGGTAGAAATAAGCTAACTGAAACAATGTTATAGTAGTTCAGATTAAAAAAAAGGCTCCTAGAGAAAACTGGAACGTCTGTTTTGGGGTTTTATCTTATATTTTCTTTTTCAATTGAAAAACATTCATCGAGCCATTTGGCCAGAACTCTGAAGCACCAGATTACTCTCTCTTGCAGTATTAAGCTACTCTTCAGCAAATCAGAACAACTATATATTATGAAACTTGACCCAACTAATAAGATTCTAACAGGCATGCCAATACAGTTTAATTATCCTGGACACTAGCCAGAGAGCAAGTTCACACAAACCAAGGTGAAATTCTTCATATTTTTTAACAGCTTTATTGAGGTATATTTTAAATATCATGAGATTCACCCATTTAAAATTTACAAATCTGTGCCTTTTAGTAATTTTACTGAATAGCACAACCATCACCATAAATCAGTCTTAGAATATTTCACCCTCCCTATAAGATCTCTCCTGCCCACTTACAGTTAGACCTCATTCTACCTCCAGTGCCAGGAAGCCACTAATCTAGTTTCTGATGCTGTAAATTTGGCTTTTGGAACACTGCATATTAAGAAAATCATACAAATGTCATCTCTTGTATCTAGATTATATCACCTAGCATAACACTTTTGAGGTTCATCCCCAATGTAGCATAGGTCATGAATTAAGTATTTTTCATTGCCAAGTTGTTTTCTATTATGTGGAGACCACAGTTTGCCATTCCAGTTGATCTACATTTAGGATGATTCTGGGTTTTATTTTTTTAATATTATGAGCAATATTACTGCAAACATTTATGTACAAGTCCCTGTGTGCAAATAAATGCATTCTAAAGTAGCTGTACCAATTTATGTTCCCACCAGCAAAGTATGATGATCCCTATTTCTCTACATCCTTCCAACATGAGTTAATGCTTGTCATTGATTACGGGCATTCTATTGGTTATTAAATGGCATTTCATATGGTTTTAATTTGCAATTCCATAATGACTAATAATGTTGAGCATCTTTGCATTTGGTACTAACTATTCATAAATCAATATTCATATCATGGCGACATGTCTGTTCATATCCTCTAAGTCATTGATCAAATATGTGTCTTGCAAATATTTCTTCCTAGTAGATTGCTTATCTTTTAATTTTTTATGGGTGTCTTTTGAAAGTTTTTTATTTTAATGAAGTCTGATTTATCATTTTTACAGGCTTGCTTTTGCTGTAGTACCCCAAAATATTTGCTTATAACAAAATAGTGGAGACTTTTTCCTATGTTTTCTTCTAAATGTTCTGTTTTGTTTTAGAACTTTACTTAAGTCTAAGATCAATTTTGAGTTAAATTTTGTGTATGACATAAAGTGAGGTTGTAAGTTCATCTTTTTATATAGATATCCAACAGTTCCTGCTCCATTTTTTGGACAGTCTATCCTTTCCCTGGTGAATTTCTTTGGTACATTTTTAAAAAATCAATTGAGTGTAATTATAAGGATTTATTTCTGTACTCTCAATTCTATTCTATTGATCTATATGTCTACCCTATGCCAGCACCACACTGTCTTAATAACTCTACCTTTAACAGTAAGCTTTGAAATTGAGAAGTAAAAGTCCTCCAAACTTATTCTTTTTCAAAACTGTTTTGATTATTCTAGACATTTCCATTTCCACATAAATTCTGAATCTTTTTGTCCATGCCAGCAAAAAGAAAAAGCCTGCTTGAATTCCAATAGAGATTTTTGAATTTACAGATTAATTTGAGAATTGTCATCTTGCAATATTGAGTCTCTTATACATGAATAGAGAATGGAGCTCCATTGTTTAGATCTTCAATTTCTCTCAGTAACATTTTGTCACTTTTAGTGTACTAATCATGCATTTATTTAGTTAAATGTGTTCCCTTCATTAGTTTTATTGCTATTGTTAATATTTATTCTTGTTTTGATTTTGGTCAATAGTTTTTTTAATATACAGCCATGGGACCCTGGTCACACAGCTTTCAGAATGGAGAGGATAGGGAGCGGGAAATGGAGCTAATGGCAGTACTGGACAGAACAGGCAGCAGTGGTGGTCCTGAGGAAGGGCCAGACAATCACATAGTTCAGTTCAGTTTAGTCTCTCAGTCATGTCTGACTCTTTGCAACCTCAAGAACCACAGCATGCCAGGCCTCCCTGTCCAACATCAACTCCCAGAGTCCACTCAAACTCATGTCCATTGAGTCAGTGATGCCATCCAACCATCTCATCCTCTGTCATCCCCTTATCTTCCTACCTTCAATCTTTCCCAGCATCAAGGTCTTTTCCAATGAGTCAGATCTTTGCATCAGGTGGCCAAAGTACTGGATGGAGCTTCAGCTTCAACATCAGTCCTTCCAATGAACACCCAAGACTGATCTCCTTTACGGTGGATTGGTTGGATCTCCTTGCAGTCCAAGGGACTCTCAAGAGTCTTCTCCAACACCACAGTTCAAAAGCATCATTTCTGCTGTGCTTAGCTTTCTTTATAGTCCAACTCTCACACCCATACATGACTACTAGAAAAACCATAGCCTTGACTAGACGGACCTTTGTTGACAAAGTAATGTCCCTGCTTTTTAATATGCTGTCTAGGTTGTTCATAACTTTCCTTCCAAAGAGTAAGTGTCTTTTAATTTCATGGCTGCAGTCACCATCTGCAGTGATTTTGGAGCCCCCCAAAATAAAGTCTGACACTGTTTCCCCATCTATTTGCCATGAAGTGTTAGGACCGGATGCCATGATCTTAGTTTTCTGAATATTGATCATTAAGCCAGCTTTTCAGTCTCCTCTTTCACTTTCATCAAGAAGCTCTTTAGTTCTTCTTCACTTTCTGCCATAAGGGTGGCGTCATATGCATATCTGAGGTTATTGATATTTCTCCCGGCAATCTTGATTCCAGGGAAGGGCCAGACAACCACATAGATGAAGTAAAAATTTGCAAAAATAAATCTTTTTAATCTTAGACATCATGTACATTAGCAATCAAAAATGAAATGTTAGAGCTACACTTACAGTGTACAATTATGATTCTAGCCCATACTAGATTTTAACTTTGTGCCAGTTATTTAACAATCCTGTATCTCAGTGTCTTCATCCATAAAATATTAACATTGGATTATCTGTGTATAACTCCAACTTTATGAACTTGTGAGAGTTAAATGAGTTAATACATGTCTACAGAAGTTTTAGAAAAGGGCCTAGGACACACTAAACAGTCAATAAGTAGTTAAACATTAGCATCGTAAGGGAGTCCAATCAAGTAACACAATGGAATGTGACTTTAGAAATGACAGAGAGATAGGGGGTGACTGTGGGCTAAACAGGTGAAGCTGCTCAAAGTACAAACTTACCCTTATAAAATAAATAATTTGTGGAGATGTATGTACAGCATGGAAACTATGGGCTTCCCAGGTGGCACTAGTGGTAAAGAACCTGCCTGCCAATGCAGGAGATGTAAGAGACATGGGTTCCATCCCTGAGTCAGGAAGACCCCCTGGAGGAGGGCATGGCAGTCCACTCCAGTACTCTTACCTAGAGAACCCCATGGACAGAGGAGTCTAGCAGACTACAGTCCATAGGGTCGCAAAGAGTTGGACACCACTGAAGCAACTTAGCACACATGCACACAAGAAAGTAGATCTTAGTTCTCATTATAAGAAAATGTTTTTAACTATATATGGTGACAGTGTTAACAAAACATTGTGGTGACAATTTCACAATGTATACAAATATTGAATCATTATGTTGTATACCTGAAACTAATATAATAGAGTTTCTTACATATTTTATAGTATCTTTGCATTGAAAATTAATTACATTGAGATAGAAAAACCCTAACTCCATCACCAAACACCTATTGCTATAATAGGCAGATACCGGAAGTAGAATGGGGACAAGATACATAAAATCAATATTACTTATTTCACTTTTGACTCCAAACCCCCAGTACCATTTTCTGGGGGTCTTGGCCATGAGGAATTATGTTACATAGATTTAACAAATCAAAGTGGCTTAAATCTTGATGCCCTACCCTGCCCAAAGGTGGAGGGAGACCTGAAACCTTTAGTTCACATAAAGTTCTAAGAGAGAGAAGCAAGTCAAAAAGAAAAATGAATTCAAAAAAGAAGACCAGTGCAGCAGAGACCCCATTAATTATTTTACTCAGCAAACTAAGGGGTTTCCCTAGTGGCTCAGATGGTAAAGAATCTGCTTTCAATGTGGGAAACCTGAGTTCGATCCCTGGGTTGGGAAGATTCCTTGAAGAAGGGAATGGCAACCCACTCCAGTATTCTTGCCTGGAGAATTCCATCAACAGAGAAGCCTGGCTGGGTACAGTCCATGACTCACAAAGATTCGGTCACTGAGTAACTAACACTTTCATGAACCTTTTATATCAAATTGAAAACTCTAAATCCTAGCATTGTGCCTGAATATCTCCAGTTTTTGAGAACATTGCTCTTTCTCGGGTTTGCAATATCAGGAAAGCTGTCATGTTCTAAGCTTAGGACAGCAGGCGAAGATGGAGAAGTTCAAATTTCTACTGCATAAATTTTATTAAAATTAACAGAAGTTTATCAAACAGTAAGAAAAATATTTCTCAGGGTGTTATGAAACAGCAAAAAGACACAAGAAAGGAGCGCCAAATGTTTTTGAAGGAAAATAAATGAATCACATAATCTTGAGACTAATTATATGTTAAAATCAGCTATCCCTTGAAAATAATAGTGACTGGCTTAATATTTTAACATGAATTATCACTGAATAAAAATAATGTTCTCATCCCACTTAAATTTTTAACAGTTCACTTAAACTTGAAATTCCTGAATGATTCTTAACTATCACAATCAGATTTACTTTCTCTTTACTTTCCATCAAAGAGCCAAGAGAATAAAAGAACCTCACTGAAAAGAATATTAATCAACAGATTGCCAGATTCTGGAAAAATTGCATCTATAATTCATGGATGAAGTCAGACTGAAGTCATAACAATGGACCACCCACAACCAGACCTTGACCATCACTTCTCTAAATGATTTCCCTAAAAATGATTACCATTGTTCTAAACCCCAAAGCTTTCCCTTGTATTTTGCCTGTCCTGTTCTTCAACTTATAGATGAACCTACTGCTCACACACTCTAAATACATGTTCAAATAGAGCTCTCCTTAAAGTTTAATTGTCCTGTTGAATTTATTCAAGTACATGATGCCAAAAACCATTATTTTGGAAGAGGGTAGATGTTCCTGTACTCCTCTTGTTACTTTTCAACAGGTCTTTGTTTAGGACTAAAGATTTCTGTAGCTACAACCTAAGTCCCCAGGCTTCCCAGGTATCTCAGTGGTAAAGAATCTGCCTGCAATGAAGGAGACATAGGTTCAATCCCTGAGTCAGGGAAGATCACCCGGAGTACGAAATGGCAGCCCACTCCAGTATTCTTGCCTGAGGAATCCCACAGACAGAGGAACCTGATGGGGTACAGAACATGGCAGTCACAAAAAGTCAAACACGACTTAGTGACTAAGCAAAAACTCACCCCCTTTTACAATAGGATGATGTTAGAACTAGGAAATAGCCTCCTTTTCTCTTCATTCACATGAAATTTTTTGACCAAGGAGAAAACTATGAGAATTTGTACAAATAGAAGCCTGAACGTTCTCCTTAGCTCAATTACTGAGCCTTGGCTAGGCTGAACGTTATATGAGGGCTACTGTCGTGATTAGCTTGTGCAACACGTGTGAACTGCAAGGACAGTCACTGTATGTGGAAAACTGATGGAAAGAAGCAGAGAATCTGTCCACTGTGTACCATATTCCATGAATGCTTTGCCTGCTACCACCTTATCATGTAAGCAACAGAATGTGATGAACGTTCAAAATAGTTGCTATTTCCTCAAAGGAGATGCCAAATTAAAATAATACCATATGTTTGTTTACAAGTGCTTCCTGAAGTTTGAGTACCATGAGATGCTCTGAGAATGGGAACCTGGGACCTTTTCTGATCTGCATCTTGAATTTGAAAACCTGTTAAGGAGAAACCGCTTAATATGTATGTTATGAACCAAAGAGGAGATTCTAAATTAAAAAATCATTCTGATTTCATTATCAAGGTCAAAAAATTTAGCATGACTTTATATGTTAAAGTAGTTTGTTTATGTAAAGATAACTACTTTCGTTAATCAGGCTTCTCAAGAGAGAACTGAGTGTTCTATTTCAACCTACATCTGCCACTGAAATGAAGCAAAAGTGCAAATGAAAGGTGCTTTACCAAAGTGTTTTGTTTTCCAAAAACATATGGTGGATGATTTTCATGCCATTTTCAGTAAATCACCTCATGCATTTATCTAGTTCCTGCGTTTAGTTTTCAAATCGTAGTATTAGAGACACTGAAGAATATAATCTTACCTGCTACAACCTTGCAAAATCTCAAATTAAAGAAGAAAAATCACTTATCAAGAGCAAAATGTTTCAAAGCCTCTGTTTTCTTATGAGTCTTGAGAAATACCAGAGAATCCTACAGGCCCATCTGCCAGGTCTTAATTGTCCTCCAAACTGAAACAAAGCCTAATGCCTGTCCTAAATTCTGGAAATGTTCTGTGCCTTGTAAACCTAATTCCCCTTGTATCAGTTTCAACTTTAGTGTTTGATCTTAGGTCACTGCTGCCAGAGTGCTCACCATGTCCCAGCTTGAGTGTGTAGCAATCAGCTGATTCCCTTCTACAATTCTGACATCCCATCCATCATTCCATTCACCCTAAGCTATTGCGCTTGCATGCTTCAATTTACAAAAAGTTCCATCCTCCTGCTATGATATTTTTTTTTGATTGAGCTGGAGAAACACCTTAGAAATGAGATGCTTTATCCACCTAATTTTGCACAGGATATAACTTAAAACCTAGAAAATGTAAAGAAAACAATAAACATCATTCTATAGCCATCATTTGGCAGTTAGTGACTATGCTGGGGTTGAATCTAGGCATATTTATGCTGGCTGTAAACACTTTCCACCATACCAGGTCCTTACCCATTAGTAAATACTCTCCATCCCTCAACAGACTCCCTCCAAATATTTTCAATACTGTTTTTAAATGTGCAATTTATTCAAACCATAGAGTGCAAATGAGTTAGGCACAATCATTGCCAGCAAAGAGTTTCATTCAAAAATAATTAAAGTGACTTAGAAAAAAAATATTCTGAGAATTCAAAACAAGAAGCAATGAAATCTATTATAAAGAAACAGCAAAGACTATTTTTACCATATGCAGATTGTTCTCAATTCTTTATTGCAAGACAATCTCTCTTCCTAGTCTCACATATAGTTATTCATTTACCAACAGCAGATTTCTACTTGAGTGTGATAACATCATTATCATAAAAGTAATAATTTTACTCATGTAGTTTACCATGTGTTAGTTAACTGTCACCACAATTCTGAGAGACAAGTATTGTTGTTATATCCATCTTACAGATGGACCACAATCATTCTAAGTAAACAAATTCAAAGCTAAACTTGTCTCAATGAATAGCATATATATTAATGTAGTCCCCTCAGTGCTAAAACCTGTCTCACCATATCCACTTAGTCATATATATTAGCCATTATATTTTATATCTGTATTTTCTATCCCCGCAAATATTGCATTAATCCAGACCCTCTTCATTTTTACCTGAAATATTCCAACAATTGTTTCTTGCTCCATAGTTATATGCATTCAGTCAATTCTCTACTCTGACTAATCTTTTTGAAATGTAGCTTTTATGAAGCATTCCTCTCCATCATCATTTTAAGCACATTATTACCTATAGCAGTAGCTTTAAATTTTAATTTCCATTGAAAAAACAATTTTCTTTTTGCTAAAGTAAGTTTTAAAACTATGGTCCAATTAGAGTTTTGGATTAAAATGTATACACCCGTATATATTGGGCTTCCCAGGTGGTGCTAGTGGTAAAGAAACTGCCTGCAATGAAGGAGACATAAGAGAAACAGTTTCGATCCCTGGATCCCGTGGAGGAGGGCATGGCAATCTACTCTAGTATCCTTGCCTGGAGAATCCCATGGACAGAGGAGCCTTGTGGGCTACAGTCATGGGGTCACAAAGAGTTGGATTCAACTGAAGTGATTTAGCACACATATAGGAACTAGATAACCAAAACTGACCTACCGTATATCACAGGAAACTATACTCAATATCTTGTAATCACCTAAAATAGAAAAGAATGTTAAAAAGGAATAACAGCATTAAAAAAGAAGGCTAGAAATGGCACCTAGGGCCCTCATAGTCTAATTATACTTACATCTTCTCAATTTTTTTCTCTAACTTCTCTTCAGATCCTGCTTTTCTGCATGTCTACTATTCATACTTCTCCAAATGTCACATTTAGTTTTGCCTCCATGCTTTGACCACATTGCTGTTCCACCTGAAACGTTCTTTTCTTCACAATGCCCAACTCCCTTCCAAGTGGCCAACACCTCTTATTTTTTGAGGTTAATTCCCTTTGTGAGACTTCCCTGATAGCTCAGGGAATCTGCCTGCAATGCTGGGGACCCCGGTTCAATTTCTGGGTTGGGAAGATCCCCTGGAGAAAGGAAAGGCTACCCACTCCAGTATTCCGGCCTGGAGAATTCCATGGACTACAGTCCATGGGGTTGCAAAGAGTCAGACATGACTGAGCAGCCATCACTTTCACTTCACATCCTTTGTGAAGACTTCATGACCCCATGTGGTAGACTTGAAGCCATCTCACTTGACTCTACCACTATATATTTCTAGCATATACTTGTAAACTCATTACAATTTATCTGCAGGTTTGACTTTCTATATTAAACTATAACCTCTTTAGGGCAGGGGCTGTAATGTATTTATTTTTTTTATATCCAGTGGTTACAAGGATTCTGCCATTGAGTTTTGCTAATAAAAGAAATGAATGAAGAAGAAGAACAACAAAAACCCACCTTTACTTAGACTGCAGAGAATCTTCACTTGTTAATGAAAGAAAGAGGGACTTAAAAGTTAAGAAATTTCAGCTGACCTAGAAAAGGAGACATCCTTTACCTAACAATGGAGTCCTAGCAAAAAAAGGCAAATACAAAAGAGTGACACTGGAAAGAGAGAAACAAATATTTGTTTGGAAGGGTCTTGAGGCCCATATAGGGAAAGGGAGGAAACCACAGAGCTGTGTTTAATCTGCAGGTCAGGCTTCGGGACCCTCGCATGCATATGCCAACCAAGCAAAAGCATCACCTAAGATATATTCATGCTCAACTCAGAAAATCCCAATAACAACTAAGAGATAAAAGATAATGTTCCAAGAATATTTTATATTTCTGCAGTTCTGGTCCTCTAAGCAAAATGATTTACTTCCAATGTAGGGATGTTTGTACAAGGAAACAAATATTTCAGGATAATAAATCTTAGAGACATCCCTACACCTGAGATAGTCTATGTTAGTAAAGATTAAGACTTGTGGAGAAAACCAGTAGACCATTCAGGTATGACCTAAATCAAATCCCTTATGACTATACAATGGAAGTGAGAAATAGATTTAAGGGAATAGATCTGATAGACACAGTGCCTGATGAACTATGGATGGAGGTTCATGACATTGTATAGGAGACAGGAATCAAGACCATCCCCAAGAAAAAGAAATGAAAAAAAGCAAAATGGCTGTCTGAGGAGGCCTTACAAATAGCTATGAAAAGAAGGGAAGTGAAAAGCAAAGGAGAAAAGGAAAGATATACCCATCTGAATGCAGAGTTCCAAAGAATAGCAAGGAGAGATAAGAAAGCCTTCCTCAGTGATCAATGAAAAGAAATAGAGGACAACAATAGAATGGGAAAGACCAGAGATCTCTTCAAGAAAATTAGAGATACCAAGGGAACATTTTATGCTAAGATGGGCTCAATAAAGGACAGAAATGGTAGGGACATAACAGAAGCAGAAGATATTAAGAAGAGGTGGCAAGAATACACAGAACAACTGTATAAAAAAGATCTTCATGACCCAGATAATCACGATGGTGTGATCACTCACCTAGAGCCAGACATCCTGGAATGTGAAGTCAAGTGGGCTTCAGGAAGAATCACTACGAACAAAGCTAGTGGAGGTGATGGAATTCCAGTTGAGTTATTTCAAATCCTGAAAGATGATGTTGTGGAAGTGCTGCACTCAATATGCCAGCAAATTTGGAAAGCTCAGCAGCGGCACAGGACTGGAAAAGGTCAGTTTTCATTCCAATTCCAAAGAAAGGCAATGCAAAGAATGCTTAAACTACCACACAATTGCACTCATCTCATATGCTAGTAAAGTAATGCTCAAAATTCTCCAAGCCAGGCTTCAGCAATATGTGAACCGTGGATGTCCAGATGTTCAAGCTGGTTTTAGAAAAGACAGAGGAACCAGAGATCAAATTGACAACATCTGCTGGATCATCAAAAAAGTAAGAGAGTTCCAGAAAAACATCTATTTCTGCTTTACTGACTGTGCCAAAGCCTTTGACTGTGTGGATCACAATAAACTGTGGAAAATTCTGAAAGAGATGGGAATATCAGACCACCTGACCTGCCTCTTGAGAAACCTGTATGCAGAACAGGAAGCAACAGTTAGAACTGGACATGGAACAACAGACTGGTTCCAAACAGGAAAAGGAGTACGTCAAGGCTATATATTGTCACCCTGCTTATGTAACTTATATGCAGTGTACGTCACGAAAAACACTGGGCTAGAAGAAGCAGAAGCTGTAATCAAGATTGCTGAGAGAAATATCAATAACCTCAGATATGCAGATGACACCACCCTTATGGCAGAAAGTGAAGCAGAACTAAAGAGCCTCTTGATGAAAGTGAATGAGGAGAGTGAAAAAGTTGGCTTAAAGCGCAGCTTTCAGAAAACGGAGATCATGGCATACGGTCCCATCACTTCATGGCAAATGCATGGGTAAACAATGGAAACAGTGGCTGACTTTATTTTTCTGGGCTCCAAAATCACTGCAGATGATGATTGCAGCCATGAAATTAAAAGATGCTTACTCCTTGGAAGGAAAGTTATGACCAACCTAGATAGCATATTAAAAAGCAGAGACATTACTTTGCCAACAAAGGTCCATCTTGTCAAGGCTAAGGTTTTTCCAGTAGTCATGGATGGATGTGAGAGTTGGACTATAAAGAGAGCTGAGTACCAAAGAATTGATGCTTTTGAACTGTGATGTTGGAGAAGACTCTTGGGAGTCCCTTGGACTGCAAGGAGATCCAACCAGTCAATCCTAAAGGAGATCAGCTCTGGGTGTTCATTGGAAGGACTGATGTTGAAGCTGAAACTCCAATATTTTGGCCACCAGATGCAAAGATCTGACTCATTGGAAAAGACCTTGATGATGGGAAAGGTTTAGGGCAGGAGGAGAAGGGGACGACAGAAAATAAGATGGTTGGATGGCATCACTGACTCAATGGACATGGGTTTGGTTTAACACCAGGAGTAGCTGATGGACAGGGAGGCCTGGCGTGCTGCTGTTCATGGGGTGGTAGCAAAGAGTCAGACATGACTGAGCGACTAAACTAACTTCCCCTCCCCAGAGATATATTCCGGAGTAAAGATCATGTCCTCTCTTTCTGGAGAGGAGGATGGGCAGGTCACCAGCAACCCCATATGAGATCAGAGTTGTTTGTTTTTGTTTTGTTTTTAATTTCTAGTTTCTCCACTTATATAATGTTCTTTATTTCACATATAGCTGCTATCTGGCTCTCATCAAACAACCTTGTCTGGATTGGGACTCAAGAAAGCAACACAAGGCAATACCCTGGATGCTGCTTTTACTGTGACTAATTGAACAATGAACTGTCTTCTTTTCTCCAGCCCACTGTGTGTGTGTGTGTGTGTGTGTGTGTGTGTGTGTGTGTGTGTGTGTGTGTGTGTGTTTTAGTGGCTCAATCGTGTCTGACTCTGAACCCCACAGACTGTAGCCCACCAGGCTTCTCTGTCCATGGGAATCTCCAGGCAAGAATACTGGAGTAGGTTGCCATTCCCTTTTCCAGAGGATCTTCCCGACCCAGGGATTGGACCCTGGTCTCCTCCATTGCAGGCAGATTCTTTACTCTTTGAGCTACAGGGAAGTCCTCAATAGTTATACAGTTTAGTTATAAAGTTATATAATTACAGCCAACTGTCTTCTTATCTTCTAAGGAGGGTTAAATCTCAGAAACCTTAGTAGTTTCTGGCTTAACAACAAACTACATTTTAATTTCTATTTATTAGTAGAGAGGCCTTGTCCATCCTGGAACAAGATTGACAGCAGAACTACTGAACTAACAAATAAACATTGCTATATTTTATTTCTTTAGATTTGTATGTAATGACCTAACTAGTTCCCTCAAATTCATGAAAGGCCTTTCAATGTGATTCTTCAAATAGAAGAAATTTATCATGTCTCATATAGAATAGTGACAATTTTTTTGTGAATATTTTAAATGGCAGGTGCTTTGCTGATGTAGTAAAAATGATATAAAACTAAACAAATAATAGCTCTGTCTCCAATTTGTTAAATGTTTGAGTCCCACATAGTTGTAGTTTCAGAGTCTGTCTGAAAATTCTTTTCTTTGGAAAGTTTTTAAAAAATGCATATAGCTGCAGAATTTTTTTTTGCCTGTGAATAGCAACAGTGTTAACAGCATGCCCTTTTGAAGAGTTAAGGATATAGAGAGATATTATCAAACATATTTTAAATTATGTGATTAAAATGAGTGGTAAAAATCTCCAAAATAATAGACAACTAAAAGGAAAGAAAAAAAATTTATTCCTTTAATTTGTAGAGCACCAATTTCTGTTTTAAAGACTCAGAATTATGAAGTACAGACAGGATTAAAATAAGAAAAATTGATTAGGAATCCAATTATCCTAATATTTGGCTACTGAGTAGTAGAAAAGGCATTTTTACTTCTATAAGCATAATTTCTCACCCATAAAATTGGGAAAGTTATTATGTTATCTTCCTAAGATTCCTGAAGGTGAAGATTCTCACCTTCAAACACAGATGAGATTATTGATTTTATATTGAAATTAAACATTTGTTTAAATTAATTTGGAGTAGTATCATTTAAGAAAAAATTATACTTATTTATTTATCTGGTTGATAGAGTTAGATTATCAGCATGTACTCATGAGGATCAAATTTTACATTTTAAACAACTTGGAAAATAATAAAATCTTATTTTTCTACTGTCAGTGATAGAGGACATTTGAAAGGTGAGTTTAAATTAGAGTAATTAATTTCTATTTATTATTGTAGAACTGTGTTGAAAGGCTCTTTTTAGTAGTCTACTTTCTTTGATATGGTTTCAGTTTGATGTTCTATGGGGCATAATTTTTATAATATACTTGAGCTTTTCTTCTAGTTATTTTCATTTCACCTAATGAAAACTCAAATGGATACCTTTGTGACAAAATTTGATTCCCTGATATATAGCACTGTGTGACACTGAATCTTCAGTTTCTGATTATCTGTGTACTATCTTTTTCATGTGTTTCATCTTGTAAGACAGTTATTTGAAATATATATAACCTAGACAACGATCAAGTTATCCTCTTTAAATGTGATGGTCAAAGCTGTAACAAACTGAAATAAAAGGAAACAACACCCTTGCTCTCACAGCTTGAAAAGTCACAGGATCATTTCATTCATCCTTTTAGCCTCATAACAAGTAAGCAATGGGACATTAAAAAAGAACAGATAACAATGGTGGGCTGAAGAGTCCTCTCCTCTAGGAAACTTCTAACTTCACTCTAATTATAGCTTAAGTGTCTGAAGATGTGAAATACAGAGAAATCAAAAATGGAAAAAAGCACAGGTAAACTTTTCAATGGAAAATAGATGGGGAAACAGTGGAAACAGTGGCTGACTTTATTTTCTTGGGCTCCAAAATCACTGCAGATGGTGACTGCAGACAGGAAATTAAAAGATGCCTACTCTTTGGAAGGAAAGTTATGACCAACCTAGATAGCCTATTAAAAAGCAGAGACATTACTTTGCTAACAAAGCTCCATCTAGTCAAGGCTATGGTTTTTCAAGTAGTTATGTGTGAATGTGAGACTTGGACTCTAAAGAAAACTGAGCACCAAAGAATTGATGCTTTTGAACTGTGATGTTTGATAAGACTCTCAAGAGTCCCTTGAAATGCAAGGAGATCCAACCAATCCATCCAAAGGAAATCAGTCCTGAATATTCACTGGAAGGACTGAAGCTGAAGCTGAAATTCTAATACTTTGGGCACCTGATGCAAAGAACTGACTCATTGGAAAAGACCCTGATGCTGGGAAAGATTGAAGGCAGGAAGAGAAGGGGATGACAGAGGATGAGATGGTTGGATGGCATCACCGACTCAATGGACATGAGTTTGAGTAAAGTCTGGGAGTTGGTGATGAACAGGGAGGCCTGGCGTGCTGCAGTCCATGAGGTGGCAAAGAGTCATACACGACTGAGTGACTAATCTGAGCTGAACTGAACTTCAGTGTGGTTTTAACACTACCACACATAGAATGCACTAAAAAAAAAAAAAAGTCATTTGGATGATGGAAAATTTAACTTATTAAAACACTCAAGAATATGCCTTAGGTAATAATTCCCCACCATTGGCTGAATTGATAAGGTACCTTAATGGGTATTTCCTCATCAACTCTTTATGCAAAATTGTGTGCCAGGCTTCTACAGTTAGGAACAAATTCTGCCTTTCATTATGCATATTTTCCTCTGATTCTAATAGATGCTACACATTTGAATAACTTGTCCTTTTCAAAGCTTTAATGTATGTACTTATGTGAAGCAGCAAATCCTCAATAACTATTTCCCATCCCCCTCATTTGCTCCCACTTGAGCTGTGTCCAGAGTCACAGCTACAAAACTATCTGAAAGGTAAGAATTTATATCCAGTACAGCTTTCCCTATCCAGCATTTCTAATTGTGATAAATGTATCTGGTAGCAATCTGGTGCTGATGGCCCCAGTATTATTGGTCACTTTATTTTATGGGCCAGATAAATGTGTTTATCGTGTGAACTGAACAGGACTATACTCCTAATTCTGACCATATATTTTGTAGATTGACTCTTGGTTAGATTGAATATTAAGTAAAAAGAAAATAATGAATGGAAAAATAGACTATACGGCCACGTTAGTAAGAGAGTTTATGTTGTTGTTCAGTTGCTCAGTCATGTCCTACTCTTTGTGACTCCATGGTCTGCAGCACACCAGGCTTCCCTGTCCTTGATCACCTCTTGGAGCTTGACCAAATTCACATCCATTCAGTTGGTGATGCCATCCAACCATCTTGTCCTCTATTGTCCCCTTCTCCTGTCCTCAATCTTTCCTAGCATTAGGGTCTTTTCCAATGAGTCAGCTCTTTGCATCAGGTGGCCAAAGTATTAGAGCTTCAACTTAAGCATCAATACAGTTCAGTCACTCTCAGTCATGTACGACTCTTTGCCACCCCATGGACTGCAGCATGCCAGGCCTCCTTTACTC
This sequence comes from Antilocapra americana, assembly GCA_007570785.1. NCBI lineage: Eukaryota > Metazoa > Chordata > Mammalia > Artiodactyla > Antilocapridae > Antilocapra > Antilocapra americana. The sequence continues at coordinate 31,642,544 of ML661885.1, forward strand.
AAACTCATGTCCATTGAGTCAGTGATGCCATCCAACCATCTCATCCTCTGTCGTCGCCTTCTCCTCTTCCGTCTTTTAACTTCATGGCTGCAATCACTATCTGCAATGATTTTGGAGCCCCAAAAGATAAAGTGGAAAAATGGAGTTGCTCAGCCTTGTCTGACTCTTTGCGACCCCATGGACTGTAGCCTACCAGGCTCCTCCATCCATGGGATTTTCCAGGCAATAGTACTAGAGTGGGCTGCCATTTCCTTCTCCAGGGGATCTTCCTGACCCAGGGATTGAACCCAGGTCTCCTGCATTGTAGACAGACACTTCACCATCTGAGCCACCAGGGAAGTCCAAAAAATAAAGTTAGCCATTGTTTCCACTGTTTCCCTATCATTGTCTTTTAGCCACTGCCATTTTGGAATCCTTTTTCCTATTCTAACTACCTAACAATATAATAGTAGTTCCTATTAAATTTTAAAAATAGAATCACATCATCTTGAAAAGAGATGGAATTTCTTTCTTTTCATACATAACTGGATGGAAAGAACACTTAGATTTTAAAATACTCTAAATACGAGAAGGATCAACATTTTCAAAAGCACAGATAGTTCAAAATAGAAGAAAAACCAAGACAAATGCCTTATGTTAAAAAAAGCAGATGTGTATCTCCAAGCAAAGTTTTAAGCTTATAAAGTTATAGAAAACTGTTATTAATCTATTGTGAATAATGTCTGACACAATACCATGTATATTTTGATGGATTTGATCATGACATTTTAAAATACCTTCTATTATCTCTCAACAAGTTAGCTTTGAAACTTTGTGTTTGAACATGAGAAATTAATTTATTTGATCCTTGCAAATATTCTGCTAACTGGTAAAACCAAAGGAGCATAAGAGATCAACTAATTTCCCCTGCTGGATATAACAGTGAAATCCCACTGATTGGTTATGCAGAAAAACACTGCAGTTTTTCTGCAGGGTAGCTGAGAGATTGAATAAAGATTCTAGCAAGAGCCTATTGTTTCCATAGGAATGAGAAGTTATCCTGAATAAGGAACCAATCAACAATTGCAATTTAGCAAACTGAAATCACTTCAATTTGACCAGTCTTACTGAAAAACAATTTGAGCCTTGAACATGAAGGATGAAGTGCTTATAGAGAAGAACTCAGTGAGGATAACATTTTTGAAAATTTGCAACCTGAGGTTTTTAATATGCAACATGTTTAAGGAAAATGATTGAAGAAGATATCCCAATGGTCTGAAAATAAAACTACTACCACAGGAAAAAATATAGTTAAGAGTTCTTATTAGCAGTAGGATACTTTAGTTTTGGGAAAGATAATTAAACAGAAATTTCATCTCCCTTGATCCCTCACTTGATCAAAGGAATAAAGGGAAAGTTTATTCATGTGGCAATAATGTAGAATGAGCAACTCATTGGTGCTCACTCACATTCTATGGGGAACACAAATATGATTTTTTTTTCCCCCAACTTGAAGAATTTTGTCTCTGCTTCCTTTTCAGATTTCTTTCTTTAAATTTTCTTTTAAAGACCTTAAGGACTTAGAAATATAAATACAGAATATGCTTCAATATTTTTTAAAAAACTGCAAATAACCCAACATATATAAAACTTAAGGCTGACATGGACAGTTTCTTTTTTTTTCTTTTAACCTATAGTCAAGCAGAAATGTCTAATAACATTTTGTCTAATAATGTGAGGGCACACCAAGATACAAACAAAGATTCTGTCAAAGGAGTAGGCAGAGATGGAAACTGAGATCCAGGCAAATTGAGTCAGCATTTCTAGGGCAGAGCCTACAAATGTCCCCAGAGAGAACAGTAAGTACTGTATTGACTGTGCTGGTCAGAGTTAGTTATGGAAGACCAGCAAGGAAGACCAGCAACTAGGTCAATGATGAGGACTACGTGGCTAAGAGGAAAAGAACAAAATAAGGTCAAGAATAAAATTAAGGACTGTAAGAATAGTGTTTCTCAGTCTTTTTGATAACCAGGTGAAAGCTCTCTCTGGGAACATGCATAAAGGCACACAGCAATTTGTAGGCAATTACAGGGAGATCCCAGGTGCCCTGAAGTACAACTATAGACCTCCCACACATCCCACCCAGGTTAAAGATTCTATTATGGGTTCAAAATATGAAATTACCCAAGTACTTCATTCCTTATGGTGATAGTTTCAAAGTCAAGTGACTTACAATTTTATGGAAATAAAACAAGTATAGATTGTAATAAAGAAATCAACTTTATTGCAGGGACATTATCTATGGAGGTTCTGAAATGACTGAATAAATTATCAACTTTGCATAAGATGAATACCTTGTTCTACTAAACATGACAACAAACACCAGGAGATACGTGTTGGCAATGGTTTAATGTAGCACTATAAATGCAAAACTAAGAATATTCTTGGGAAGACCTTCCCACACAGTGATATTAATCACTTTATCAACATTGATTACATTGCTTTCAGAAATCTAAGAGACTTTAAAAAGTATTCTTAAGTTTTCTCTTTTGTTGAATTTCATTTTATGTACTCCATCCCTAGAAATAACCTCTTCAAGAGCAATGACCCAAGAAACAAAATTCATCTATCATATCTCTTTAAATTTAAAGGCAGCTTTTTCTGGGACTGTCAATGAACATACCAAATTGAGTGAGCTGAGTGACTGTCTGGGTGACAGGGTTTCCTGTGAGGTCCCCGCTAATTTTGAGGGGCTTCCCAGATGGTGCTAGTGGTAAAGAACCCGTCTGCCAATGCAGGAGACTTGAAAGACTTGGGTTTGATTCCTGGGTCTGGAAGATACCCTGGAGGAAGGCATGGCAACCCACGCCAGTACTCTTGCCAGGAGAATCCCATGGACTGAGGAGCCTGGAGGGCTATAGCCTATTGGGTGGCAAAAAATCAAATACGACTGAAGCGACTTAGCACACACAAGCAGGAACTGTCCAAACTACAAAGCAGTCATCTTTTGCTCTGGCTGAAGGAGAATCAAGAATCCGAGAGGAACCACTTTCCTCTTGACACAAAGCAGCCACAGGGGAGTTTCTTACATACAGTATGGCAACAGCAGGCAAACGGAGGACCCCGCTGGCTCGGATTAAGGCACTTGTAACAGACTCAAGGTATGTTCCAGCCCCAGCCCCAAGTGGGAACTTCCCCACTTCTGTTTGCCCTCAGGCCCCATAAGCCCTGTCTCTCCCCAACCCCATCACAAAGAAAGGGACAGGAGCATGACTTGAGGGCCTGGGGTTTGACTGGAGTACAGGGCTGGGAGGAGACGACAAACAAAGATGGAAGCTGGGGACTTGGCAAAGAGGGAGCTAGAGAAGGATAAGAGGGAAAGAGCACTGGAGCAAGGCAAGTCGTGGCTGAGGCATGGAGGCCATCGGCAGTGTTCGGCTGAGAGCAGGTGCAGAATCTAACAGGAGCCCCCGCCAACCACCTGGCCTGCTAAGACAGGCTGGGAGCAGAGAAAGGGTGGGGAGAACCAAGCCCAGACAGAGAACTTCAGAGGACAGGGCCCCTGAGGACAAGTCCGGGGATGGTCTTCCTCTCTTGGCTAAGAGAGCTGCAGAGAGAAAGGTCTGAAAGGTTCAGAGACAAGGCGAGAAAGGGGCAGGGGGCTGGAAGGAGGATTGTGTGACCCAGAAGCAGCTGGGCTCTTTGGTATGATGCAGGGGGCGGCGTCTGAAGATGCTCTCACTCCTCCTCCACGTTCCTGGGCCCCTTGACAGCTCGCCTCTGCCGCCAGCCCAGCTCCTCCACCTGGCGTTCCAGGCCCCGCACCTTGGCCTCCAGCTGGGCCCCCGAGGCCCGGGTGCCAGTGAGCCGGCTCAGCAGGGTGTAGAGGGTCAGCAAGGCCAGGAGGAGCAGCGCCCGGGTGGAGGGGTCGGGCACGGACCTCACCAGGGCCACAAAGGCGGCCAGGAAGAGGGCAAGCTTCAGGCCCCACAGGATCAGCCCCAGCAAGGCCAAGACTAAGCCGAGGAGCACCGCCAGCAGCAAGCAGGCAACCAGGGCGCCTGCTCCCCACAGCAGGAAGGTCTGGACTTGGCCAGGGCTGAGCTTCGGGTCCTGGGTGGGGTGATCTCCTTCTAGCCCCAAGGCGTTCAGCAACTGAGCAGCGATCCCAGACAGTGCGAAGAAGGCCGCGGAGACGGCTGATGAGATGGCCCACATTATCTGCGCCAAGGTCTCGGAAACCAGGCGCATGGTTTCTGCCCCAATCCAGGCATCCAAGGTTCCCTGCACAGAGCGACCGATCTGGCTCAAGAGATCAACCGGGGCCTCACTCTTCTGCTGGCCTGGCGTCACGAAGTCTCGATGTGACTGGGAAGACGCTGAGTGCAGGAGCAGGAGGGCCACGAGCACCATCAGGATGACTTTGAACAGGTGCTTGCCCCATGGCGAACTGCTGCCTGAGCCTGCCATGGACTCTGGCCACCGCTGCGCTTCACGTGCGACTTCACCAAAACGCGGTACTACACCAGCGCCTCGACTCTGGGGCGTTGGTTTATCGTCTGCGCACGCGCAGGGCCCAAACTACTCCTTATATATTTTTAACAAATACTGTGTCAATGTTTCTAACGTTTTAAAATACAGCATACTAAATAAATATATTTCACTATTTTTTATTCCCTAAAAATTTACAAAAGATTGTAAGAAAGTTTTTAATGTTATAGCAAAAATGTTTAAGGATCACAGAAAAAAAAATCATTTTCCCTGTTGATTATTAAGATTTCTTTGCATGGTTTGAACACTTACATTCATATTTGTAGTTCTGAGGTACCATGCAAAGTTAGGACTCTCTGTAACTGCTTTGAAGAGAGACTACTGTATGTATTATCTTTCCTTCTCTGTACCTTTCACCTAAATTCACTTAGTGATGTAATGTAGAGCCTTAATCCTGGGTTTAAAGGAGTCCACTTTCCTTTAAGCTGTGTTTGAATGGATTGGGGAGGAGCACAAAGAGCAGAGGGCATAAGATTCCACAACTAGGAATTGTCAAAGAACTTATTTTAGAAACAAGTAGTCTATTCTCAAGGTATGTATCCACACTCTTCTCTCTTTCACTTTTCTAAGTATGCAGTTCTTGATAACTAAAAGACGCAACTTAAGAAAAATACAGGCACATAATAATTTGTAAAATTGTCCTTTAAAAATCAGGAACAATGACAGAAAAGAAAGATGTATTGAATCTAAATAAATCTCCCTGCCTGTGCAAAATTATCCTCTTCAATATACTTCATAATACTTCATCTAGACTAGTTTTAAATGCCTTCAGGGATTGTATTAGGAATATTGTATAGTACACCTCTATTCTCTAAACTTACCACCATAATGAGCTGTAATGAGGATGGAGTGGCAGCAAGAATAATATTTCCCTTACATTTTTGTCAATTTAACTAAATCGTATGGTGATATTTTCTTTGTGTAAAGATTTTAATCATTTTATTTGCTGGTATTGCATATATTACAGAAAATGCAAGGGAAAAATGAATCTATTTTCTAGTCCTAAATGGCAGCCAGGTGGATATGTAATTACTCTAAATGACATTCACAGTAAATTACAGGCAGGTAAAAGTTGAACAATCTCAGAATAAATGGGCCAATAAAAGGCTATAAAAAAAAAAGCTACTGTCTTAAATCAATCTATTGTGGAATAGCTCCATTTCAAGAGATGTATTGAATTTTAAGAAAAGCAAGAAAACCTTGAGGGAAGACGTAGACCAACATTATTCACTTCTCAGATATTAAATGTAAGGATGATTTCAGTTCATACTTTCTTTGAATTGATTGTGGACAGGATTGTGGATAGGATTGTGGCTTTAAATTAAAGCCACTTTTAATTTAAATTTATTTCTCAGGACAAAACATTTCAGAGACTTAGTTGCAAATCAGAGAAAATAATAGAGATTTTTAGGGTTGATATTACTAAAGCAGAAAATGTGTGAAGGCATTTTATCACAACATCTAGACAGGAGTCTTGAGTCAGACTGGCTGTAGAGTTTACCAATTTAAATCCAGTTCCACAATTCAGCTATCAGATATGGATCCACGTGTTGCAGTGTCTACTAGCAAGGGACTGAGTTGAGGTTACCTTACCCGACATTTATTAGCTATGAGATATGGGCAGGATATCTAACATCTCTGTGACTTGGTTTCATTTATGTAAAATGCAAATAACAATAGCATGGAACCAATTTTGGTGAGAATTAATATGATTTTTAAAGCACTCAGGGCAATGCTTGGCAGAAATAAGAGCATTCATTTACACATACGAAAACTATTGAGCACTTATTATGAATAAGGAATTCTTCTAAGTGCTGGAGATAATGTAGTAAACAAAACAAAACTACTCTCCTGAGATAAACAACAAAGCCCTACTGTATAGCACAGGGAACTATACTCAGTATCCTGTAATTAACCATAATGGAAAAAATATAAAAAGGAATGTGTATAAGTGTATGACTGAGTCACTTGGCTGTACAGCAGAGATTGGCACAACACTGTAAATCAACCATGCTTCAATTAAAAATTAAAAAAAAAAAAACCACACTCTCCTTAAGTAACTCACTGAGAAGATAGACAAGTTACATTTTTTTACATCCAGGAGCAAATGATCATAATAGATAACAATGAGTGTTGTGAAAATGAAGGAGATAAACAGGAGTAAAACCTAAGGAGAGTGTGAGACTTCCCAGATGATCCTGTGGTTAAGAATCTGCCTTGCAGTGCAGGGAACAGGGGTTCCATCTCTACGTAGGGAACTAAGATCCCACATGCAGCTGAGCTAAGCCACAACTACTGAGCCCTTTCACCGCAGCTAGAGAGTCTGTGTACCTCAATGAAAGACCCCACCTAAGGCAACAAAGACCCCTAGCGCTGCAACTGAAACCTGACCTAGCCAAATAATTAAAGAAAGAAAGAAAAAAAAAAAAAAGCAAGGAGAGTGTGTGTACAGTCTTCAGTATATGAGCTTCCAGGGTAGGTCAGCTGGTAAAGAATCTGCCGGCAATGAAGGAGACCCGTTTGGTTCCTGGGTAGGGAAGTTCCCATGGAGAAGGGACAGGCTATCCACTCCAGTAATCTTGGGCTTTCCTGGTGGCTCTGATGGTAAAGAATCCACCTGCAATGCTGGAGACCTGGATTCAATCCCTGGGTTAGAGAGATCCCCTGAAGGAAGGCAGGGCAACCCACTGCAGTGTACTTGCCTGGAGAATCCCCATGGACAGAGGAATCTGGCTACAGTCCATGGGGTCACAAAGAGTCAGACACGACTGAGCGACTAAGCACACACAGCACACATAGTGTTCAGGGGGCCCTGCTCTGCAGGTGACAGGTAAGAATTGCTGAAAGAAGTAAGGGGAAGACCCACAGGCAGTCGTCTGCGGAGAGGAGTCCATACAGAGGGAGCTACAGATGCAAAGGCCTTAGGATGCAAGTTTGCTCGGCCATGTTCTGGAACAACAGAGGAGGCCAGTGTAGCTGGAGTGCAGAGAGAAGGGAAAGAATGGTAGGAAATAAAGACCCAGGGAAAGCAGGGTACTATGTCATGAGATCACTGGGCAGCAAAAGAGCCCTGCTTTCCTGCATGAAGGAGAGGTCGGTCAATATGATTACAGGTATTTCTGCAGTCACATCCATCTATTTCTGTTACTATTTTATCCTGCTCTCTAGGTAAGGGACATTCTGTCTCTTCCTTTCCTCGTAGCCTTCCTCTTCCTCCTCCTCCTTCTCTTGTCCTCATCCTCTCTTCCCTGCCCTTCCCCATCTTTCTACTTCTTCCAGTGTTTCCTCTTCCTCATTTTCCTTTTCTTGTTGTTCTTATCCTCTTCTTTCTGAGTCTACTACTTAGTGGTAATAGGGATATTTATTATACATTTTGAAATAATTTGGCTTCCCTGGTGGCTCAGTAAAGAACCTGCCAGTGAAGGAGATGTGGGTTTGATCCCTGGGCAGGGAAGATCTCCTGGAGAAGGAAATGGCAACCCACTCCAGTAAACTTACCTGGGAAATTCCATGGACAGAAGAGCCTGGTGAAATTCTAAGCTTAAGACCATTAAAGAAATATACCCAGGACACAATAACCTTAAAGAAATCAGGAAGATAACAGTAGGAATAACAGGTGATGAATGTTTAAAGTTTAAGGAAAAAGAAATCTCAAGTCAAAACATCCAAAAATAAGGCCATTTTTCTCTAACCCAGAATGAGAAGAGCCAGAGTGGCTGATCAAAAAATTAGCAAAACTAATATTTGCGAGAATCAGTGTGTAGCATTCCTGCTGTGGTAGTCTCTGCCCTTCATCTCCCTGAAAATGATCAGCTTCTATTTATTTTTCTTTATCTTGAGTTTTTACTTTTCCATTTGCATTTCTCTATGAGTATAGGCTTCCCTGTTGGCTGAGAAAGTAATGAATCTGCCTGCAAATTTGGAAACCTGGGTTAGGAAGATCCCATGAAGGAGGGCATGGCAACCCACTCCAGTATCCTTGCCTGGAGAATCCCCACAGACAGAGGCGGCTGGTGGGCTACAGACCATGGGGTTGAAAAGAGTCGGACATGACCGAGTGACTATGCACACATAATGAGTATAAATGTTCAAATTAATACTCTTGTTAACCATCCAATTCTTCTCTTCCAAGACGTGCTCATTTATGTTCTTTGCTCATTTTTCCACTTGGGTTTCTTGTATTTTTCTTTTTTACACAAAAGAATTTCTTTTATTGAAATCTACATTTATCAATCAATATACACACAAAGAAATGTGTTAAATCTACCACAATTACATATGAGAACTGAAAGATAACTGGTAACTAAATACTATCTCTGTTTTGACATTGGCAACCTAATATCAGAGATTAAGTGATTTGCATAAGACTGAAAGCTTCCCAAGGGGCACAGTGGTAAAGAATCTGCCTGCCAGTGCAGAGGACAGGGGATTGATCCCTGGGCTGGGAAGATTCCCCTGGAACAGAAAACTGCAACCCACTCCAATATGCTTTCCTGAGTAACCCCATGGACAGTGGAGCCTGGAGGGCTACAAAAGGGCCAACCCTGGCAGGGTCACAAAGAGTCAGACACCACTGTGACTGAGCACAGCACAGAGCGTGCCACCAGCTGATAGTAATTAGAACTGGACTCCAGGTTCCTAACTCCAAGTTCAGTACTTGCTTCCAGTAATTCATCCTTCTCCCTGCAAAGGCAGTTGTTCCAAGTTTATCTGACTATGTATATACATGTGAGTATACGAGACCTTACCCTTACAGTTAATAGCATTAGTTTAAAAAAGAAAATTTTATTTAAAATATAATTATCCCTCTAAGTATCAGTGAGCATTTGATTTCACTGCTAATAAAACAAGATGACAAAAAAGAATTGTTCTGACTTTTTGTTATCAAAGTCTTGGTAAATGGATAACTTTGCTAAAGAAAGAAAAGCATGTTCCTCCAGGGTCAGAGCAGAAAAAATATTACAGAAAATGCTGGTTCTTTTATGTTTGCAAAGTAGCTTAAAAATCTTACTTTCAAAGGAGTAGTATATGTAATTTGATGGTATCTCATTAATAACAAAATGAATCAGTGGGCAAACTTCACAATGAAACTGGAATATACATTACTGAAATTCAGGATCCTTTATACTTAAAAGTCGAAACCATAATAATTTTATCTTTATATATAGTTTATAAATTCTTCTGGGATTACCAAAAAATGGAAATATAGTACAATAAACAAAATAATAGAAATATGCCCAGATGTCTGTGAGTGCCCAAACAAGAGCAGAACCATCGCTATATAGAGGACAGGAGAGTCAGTCTCACAGAGAAGGTGATATTTGCACTGGGTTTTGAAAAACAGGTAGAAGTTTTCCTGGTAGATAAAAGAGGAAAAGGCCTTTCAGATAGAGAAAATAGTATATAACTAAGCGGAAAGATACTGTGTATGGAGGGAGTTTAATTTATATGGGTAGAAAAAGAGAGATGCATTAGAATTGGACTGAAAAGAAAAGGGAGGAAAGAAGACACTTCTCAGTGTCCTGCTAAATAAATAAGACTGACATTGTGGATCACTGCCTGTGCTATGTGTGCTTAGTCACTCACTGGTGTCCAACTCTTTGCAACCCCTTGGACTGTAGCCCATGAGGCTCCTCTGTTCATGGAATTTTCCAGGTAAGAATACTGGAATGGGCTGCCTTGCCCTCCTCCAGGGGATCTTCCTAACCCGGGAATTGAACTCAGTCTCTTGTATTGCAGGCAGATTCTTTACCAGCTGAGCTATTAGGGAAGCCTAGATCACTGCCTATAGGGGAACTAAAGATTTTTAAGCTAAGGAGTGACAATTACAGATTTTTGTTTCAGAGGAGGATAATTCCACAAGTATTCTGGAGGAGGAAATGGCAACCCACTCCAGTATTCTTGCCTGGAAAATTCCATAGACAGAGGCTCCTGGTGGGCTACAATCCCTAGAGCTGCAAAGAGTCAGACACCCCTGAGTGACCAAGCACCCATGCACAAGCAATATTGAAGAAAAATTTGAAAGGGCAAAAAAAGTGACTATCGTGCTTATTTCTGTTTTTCCCCCCATTAAAGACGTCCTAATCAACAAAGAAACCATTAGCCAAAGGTGGCCAAGATATAAATGCAAGAACGAAGTATCATCAGACTCATGTGAAATCTGAGAATATTGCCATTGTATTGGTTTCCATAGTTCTCTTTTTTTTTTTTTTCTGGCAACAAATACATTTTAAATGTTTTGGTTCAAACAAAATAATCAGTTCAGTTCCAATTCACTTTTTGAGCACCCAGTATGGGCCTCAGCACTACACTAGTTGTTAAATCATTGTATAAAATAATTACACTCAAGGTCATGACAGACCCATATCATTTAGAATGGTTGGTAGTAAGATTTCAAATGTCTGTGGGACTGTTTAAATTATATGAAGTCTATCTATATTTGCTTTTCTAGTTTATTGAGGTTTTGAGATTTTTGAGGCCTTGCTAATATCACCATACATTTTTCTCGGCTGAGCATACTGAATAGCAATTACAGGGCACAATGTTTTGAAACACTGAAGGAGAAATATGTATGATATAGATGCTATATTTAAGAAATAAATATTGTTGGTGCTTGTATGCATACTCACTCAGTCATGTCTGACTCTTTGAGACCCCAGGGACAATAGCCCACCAGGCTCCTCTATCCATGGAATTTTCTAAGCAAGAATACTGGATTGGGTTGCCATTCCCTTCTCCATGGGATCTTCTTGACCCAGGGATCGAACCTAGGTCTCCTGTATCTCCTGCACTGGCTGGCATATTCTTTACCACTGAGCCACCTGGGAAGTCCAAAACTATCTTTAAATAATTATTTTTAAATTAAACTACAATTTACCTTCTAAAATTTGGATATACTTTTTAAAAATTATGAGTGGGTCAGGGGTGATAAATATTCTATGGTTGTTTTCAAGACAAATTTAACAATGTTAGAGAAGAAACATATATGCATAAAACGAAAGAGTCCCAATGTCAGATACACTTCAAACTCCATTGTAATAGGAAGTAATAGCACTATGCCAGTGCTGATTATATTTTTCACTTTCAGAAAACAAAGTTAATGGAAAGTATGTAAATTATTCACTATGAATGTTAGATGTATCTGTTAGCAAATTTGAGATTTCATCAATGAAAAATATTTCCTTTGATTAATAATAAGAAACATTTGATTGTACCCAACTGACTTAAAGAGGGAAATTGCACTGAAAAAACCACAGTCAGTCTTTGGGATGGAAAGCACAGTTTAACTGAAATTGAGGCATATTAGAACAGTGCCCTTGCTTTCTAGGTCTCAGTTACCAAGGATCTATATGAAGTGAAGAAATGATTCCAGAGAGTCGTTGCATTTAACATGGCATTGTGCAAAATGAAGACTGCCCACTTATACCATGGCAATCTTGTGTGGAAACAATTTATTTTTACTAACAGGAAATGGAAAATAGTCTAAGTCACTGGAATATTTTTGGAAAAGGTGAGTCACAAATTAGGCTCTCCTGATAAAATTTTGCTTTTAAAATAATGAGACAAGTTTACAAAATCAATAATGTGTACATTTTTAATACTGTTTATTTTTGTCTGTTAAAATTTAATATAGTATTTTAATGTAAATATCAATAATTAAAACATGGAAAATCTTTTTTCATGGAAAGCTTCATTATTCAAACAAATGGATCTTTCTGTAAGATAGTTCAGCCTGAGATGGTAATGGACCAGTGACAAATTGGCAGTGAGCAATGCCCTGGCTGGTACAGAGAGAGTTTTCAAATGTGTGGAATTGGATAAATTAGGCAGAATCCACCACAGTAATGTGAGCAATTTCAAAAATAATAAAAAGACCCAACAACTCATGTCTAATTAGTCTTAGTGCCTAAGAGGCAAGGGACCACTTGAACATTCCATGTGAATGGCCAGTGACAATACTGCGCACTCCATTCACATTTACTGTAATGAAAGGCAGTAAAAACGTTGAAGATGCTTTTAAACAGAATGTCCTTATCTGTTAGCACATTGAAGTTTCCAGAGATAGTTATAAATGTGAGTTTTCTATTAATGATCAAAATGTTTATATCAGGAGAATATTTTCATGTCATTCCATTTCCTTGTGCTGAGAATAAAAGTCGGTTCAGTAGTTAGTGTTGGGTCTACTGGAGCAGCCAGTTTGTCTCTGTGCTGTGTGACACATACAGCACCGACAGGCTTTGCCTGGAAAGTTCCTGGAAGGGATGTGGCTTATCCATCAGCCTGACTGCCTGACATACTGACTGGAGACTCATCTTGATCATATATTTTTCTCTTCTTAAAAAAATAATTTATCAGATTCATTTATTTTAAATATTTTGTGAAGATGGCAAGGTACTTAGTTGAGGGGAAAAAAAATAAGCAGACACTTTGTAATGAACCACAATGTCCTCAAGTCAGGTGCATTGAACGATGCACACGTTGCTTATTTTTCTCTTTGCTGAAGACAGAGACAAAGAGTATCAATGGCAGGAACCAAGAGATGAGAAGCTGTTGACTTATGTGCCTTAGAAACACAGCATTGATCTGGCATTTACATCTTTATAGACAAGGGTAAACAGTGGGTATATTTGCAAGTCAGACCACTTGAAGCCATACATCTATAAAAATACATTACATGTATATTGTGTTCTCAGTCATTCAGTCACGTCCAACTCTGCAGCTCCATGGACTATAGCCCATCAGACTCCTCTGTCCATGGGAGCTTGCAGGCAAGAATAAAAGAGTGGGTTTCCATTTCCTACCCCAGGGGAATCTTCTCAACCCAGGGATAAGAACCCACATCTTTTGCGTCTCCCGCATCGGCAAGCAGATTCTTTATCACTGAGCCACCGGGTTATATACATGTTTATAAACATACATATGGCCTCAAGTGGTGTCAACATAAATGATGATGACAGATAATTGTTAGAGAACTACTCTCACCCACTACCTGGAAATAGAATGGAAAGACTGTCCCCTCCCTCTCCCACCTCAAGCCTTCTCCTAAACAGAGACCTTATCAATACGGTTGGTGAATTTTAAAAAGGGAAAAGGACTTACGTCTTTCTCTCTCTTTCATATCTGCTGGCTGGAAGAGGCATATGGCCTCTCTTCATCCACATAATTTTCCAGGACAGGCCCTGACCCTGCAAAGCAACTTCTGCAGCATCTGGGGGAGGATTTGGTTTTTTAAATGACTTTCTATGTGAAAGGGTAAGTTTTCTAAAAGGGGACTTTTGGAGTAGTATAAGGAAAGCATTGAGACCCTCATCTCGGTTATATCCTCCTCTTGTGATCACAATGTGCATCATTTTATTGGACTAAACCCATTTAAGGAATAAAGGAGTGCATTTATTAGGCCTCTAGAAACTAACAGGCATTAATAGAGTATGGTTATGGAGTAAACTTCGAATTTCCATTTTGACTTAGTTTGATACCAAGCCTTCTCTTGTTATTAATCTGATATTGCCTCAGTCTTAGATAATCTTCAGCACTCAATCTTCTTTCCATTCCAAGTAAATCCCTCTTTGCATAATACTTATAACAAACATTTGAGTGACTGTTATTAATAGGTAAAAGATAGTGTCAATTTACAAATACCATTGTATTTAAGCCTCAAATCAACTGTATAATATATATACTGTTTTTATTTATATTTTAAAGAGTTAAATAGCTTAAAGAATTTCAGTAGTTAGTAAAAGATCATGCATCTGGAAAGTGATGGAGCTAAAACTCAAACCTAGTTTTGGCTAATTTGAAATCCCATGGTTTTTAATTGTTCCATTGTATACAATCCTTATGAAAATCTAGTTAATTTACAAGTATAACCGTTTGTTCAATAACAAATTCTTAAACTGCTATTTAATAACTGTCTGTAATGTGTGAGTCATTGGTACTGGAAATAGGATGCTGAACAAGACAAAATTTTTGTTTGCTCAAGAAGTTTACAATCTGGAGTGGGCGAGTGTATTTGTTGTTCAGTCACAGTTGTGTCTGACTCTTTGTGACCCCATGGACTGAGTGTATAGAAAGACAGATAAATAGATAAATGGATAGATAGATTTAAATAGTGATGAGTGCTATAAAGGATTAAAAAGAAGAGAAGATAGTAGAATCAGAGATAGTGGAAGTGCAAATGGTGATACAGCAAGACTAGTTCAGGCTGGTTGATAAGGGATGTATGCGCCTCTGAGTCAGTGATATTTTAGCTGAGCGTTGAATGGTTAAAAAGTCAGCAAAGTGAATACCTGCAGTTATGAGAAACAGTGAAGGGAAATAATATAAATATGCGATGTACACTTTTTGTATCTGAAAACTGGCTCTAGCACATTCTAGCTCTGATTGTAGGCAAGTCATTTAATGTCTAATGTTCATCAATTTTCTCTTCTATAAAATGGAACTAATAATACCTACTTCATAGAGTTATGATTATTAAATGACTGAATTTATAAAAAAGATTGTGATTGGTACCTGAATATAGAAAGCACTATCTTAGTGTCAGGTATCACCAACACCATCATTATCATGATTATCATCTTGTTCATTTGAGGCAGAATAAATGGCTCTTCAAGGCATTAAGCTGGAGCAAGCTTTTTGAGGTCATTGCTATTATTATCATCCTAATGTACAGATGACTGAGCAAGAATTCTGACTGTGGTGCCTCAGTTCAATCACTTTCCAGCCTAGTTTTCTAAGTACACTGAATGTTAAAGAATTTACTAGTTTAAGTGCAGTAGTTATTTTCAGTTTCTTGCTTTAAGAAATATAAATAATTTGAGTTAAACTCTTTAGGAATCCCACATATATTAACAATTCACCATCTGTACCTTATTCCCAAAGTATTCAAGAGTGCTAAATAGAAATCACGCTAGATTAAAATGATACTGAGGCTTAAACATATTAAAATAATACTGCAAAGAAGATATTTTATTAAACTATCATAAATATATGGTTATATTAGTGAATCACTTTATGTTGAAAGTTATTCAAGTATATGGATAAATTATCACCATTTTTGTAATGTATTATGAAATGATTCAGTAGAAAATATTTATACACATATACAATATGTAGAGGGGCTTCTCCAATGACCCAGAATCCACCTGCAGTTCAGGAAATGCAGGAGACATAGGTTCAATCCTTGAATCAGGAAGATCCCCTGGAAAAGAGAATGGCTACCCACTCCAGTATTCTTGCCTGGAGAATCCCATGGACAGAGGGGCCTGGTGGGCTACAGCCAATAGGGTCACAAAGAATTGAACATGACTGAATGACTAAGCATACACCTCAGTTTAAGTATTAAAAGAAATGTATGATTTTTGTTTTCATTCTTCAAGAGCAAACCAATTTGGGCTTTCAATTTGAAACCCATACATAATTATCCAAGCATCACAATTTTAATAATTACGTAGAATTTTAAATTATCATTAAAAATGAAGCTTTCAGAAACTTTAGAGCAAATGGCTAAGAAGGGCAGCAGCCTTCAAGTTTTGCCCTGTTCCTTCTTTGTAGGGGTGTTTATTCATTTGGACTTAATCTATACCTGTTCTCTTTCTGTTTATAAGTCCCAGCCTCTGATTCTTGTGAAATTGAAGTGTCTCATCTTCCAAGCACATCATCCCAGGTCTTGAATAGCTTGTATCCTAATACTCTAATTCTCAGAGACTTATCTACTACATTGACATCAGAGGGTCCTTATGAAAGAAACATCAAGGATCATCAGCACTGACAGACTCAAATTATGGAATGAGGTGTCCGTGAGACTTGAGAATTTGTCGCAGTCTGTTGCATCTGGGTTATTCCTTTCAAGCCATATCTAGGACAGTCCTAACCGAGAAGTTAATATCACTAACATGCATTCTCCACCAGGGTCTGTGACCTGTGTCATTTCTCTTAAAAAGTTGCACTGATACAGCCTCACGCTGCCTTAATAGCAGCTTGTAATTGTCCTCTTTGTTCCCAGGAATATCTGGTGAGCTGGGAAGCCTGGAATAACATTTAACTTCAAAAATATGACTTTGACTAGAATAGTAACACTTCCCATGGAATAGCAATACTGACCTTCTGCAGCATATGTCTTTTGCCTTTGTGTTAGAATGAAGGCAGTTTAGAGATCAACTCATATTCAGTGTACTCTATCAAACTATAAATGTCTAAATAAACTTACGGCACTATGAATGGCACAAAACATGAAAGTGAAGCATGTGGTTTAAAATCCAAAGCAATAAAATAGGGTTACAATCATATCTGCCTGAAAACATTTTTTTACTATGATGGATCTGACAAATAGCAGAATTAATATTATGTGACACTCAGCAAGAGAGGGGACATATCAGCATAAGGGCCATGGAAAATATAATTTAAATTTTTAGATTCAGTTAATTTCTCAGTGATTATTTAAATGCAGGAGCTGTGGAAGAGGGCAAGGGTGGGATGATATGGGAGAATGGCATTGAAACATGTTAATTATCATATGTGAAATCAATCGCCAGCCCAGGGTTGATGCTGGGGGCTGGTGCACCAAGATGTCCCAGGGGGAGGGAATCGGGAGGGAGGAGGGAGGGGGGTTCTGGAGGGGGAGCATATGTAAACCCATGGCGGTTTCATGTCATTGGATGGCAAAACCAACACAATAAAGAAAATTTAAATAAATAAATAAATAAATAAAAATAAATGCAGGATGATGTGGACATCTTAAGTTCATTTCTTAATTAAAGAAAGAATAATAGGCAAGTCAGATAGTGCATATTTTTAGTTAACACAAAACTCTAAATTCTCAATGTGGAAAATAATATTTAAAACACACATAGTCTATTAAAATAAAAAATTTGATAGTGTATTTGAAACACTATTGATACAAAATACAACTACTATAAACATATTCAAGTACTTTTATTCTCAGCAGCAAAAGTTAAAAATTAATCTTTAAAAATAACCCTGCCATGTGCACTAGAAATATATTCTAGTCAAATATATTAGCTATCAAATTTGAGCCATTTCATATACAAAAACATATTTGTCTCTAAGACTCCATTATAAAATGTTTACTGTATAAAGTCTATTTGTGGCTAGGAAAATAGAGGTAATGATTACTTTTTATAATGATACTTTTCTCCAGAAAACAGTCTTTGGTGAGTCAGGTGAACTGCAAAAAAAGCCAGATCATGACAGTGCATTGAATGTGCCCTACTTAAAATTCAGCTAACTACTCAAAAGAAAGCAAGAGCACGGGAGGACCACAACCTTTTCCCTTGTGTGCCCTTAGAAAGCAGTATCCAGAGCAACTCCACAACATTACCCAAGGAATCATCAGGATTTGCCCACCAATGTTGTGCTCATCATTGTTTATAAATTGAAGTGAATTTTAGCACAAAGTGTTCTACAAAACACCAGTCATTCTTACCTGTTTTTCTTTCCTTTTCAGACAAGGTAGTGTCCCTTTGAAAAACAACCTCTATTTTCCTGGAATTTAATTTTCATAGTTAATTCTGTTAACTACTTGATGATAGCTTAGGGGTTGCTATTTAAAATAATCCTTTGTTGATTCTGATGCTGGGGTTTCATTTTCTACAACCTTAGACTCAAACTCAAAAAGGGAGTCTGGATTAAACTCCAAATACTGGGTGTCTTACAGCCTTTGTCATTGGCATGGATGTTATAGTGTGTTCCACATCAGATCAGTAGCAATGTCAGGGCTAAATTCAGAATCAATAATTCCATGTGGTGGCTCAAAAAAAAAGGATGTAAATAAAAGGAAGGGAATTTAGTGCCTTTTCATATGCTCAGACCTATCATATATGAAATCACATTTACTTTTCATAGTATCTTGGATTTTGATTATCATGCCTTCCATTTTCATAATGAAACTTCTCCAAGGTCAAACAGTTGGTAAATGGTAATTTCCAATCTGATCCAAAAATGTACCTTACTTCAAAGTCCTAATCTTTTCACCCCAGAGCAACAACCCAATACTCCATAAACTTATACATTGTGATGTCTTTTCTTCTATATTGATATTTCCTTTTACATGTTATTCTGGTAGCTACCTGTTCTTCTAGATAAAATACCAATCACCTCTTAAGGTCCTATTTTCTCCTATCATCCACCAGTAACTAACCATTTGTTCCTTTATGCTTTTGAGAATTTGTGATGACTGTCTTCCATATGCTCCTCCAGACCCATTATCCTTCCTTCTCCATGGTGCCTGTGCACTGGAGCTGTCTGGATGGACTCTCTCTCCTCTGAATGGCACTTGGGATCAGCCATCATTGAATTATGGCAGGAGAATAGAGGGAAGTGGGAGGTTAGGTTGGAATATTTATTCCCTTGGCTTCTTTGCTAGAGTCTATCTGTGTTCCTTATAATAAGAGAAAATATTCTTTTTTTTTATTATTATTGTTTTTGCCATACATTGTCATGATATCACCATGGGTTTACATATGCTTCCCCTCCGGATCCCCCCTCCCTCCTCCCTCCCCCCCGGGAAATCTCGCTGCACCAGTCCCGAGCATCAATCCTGGGCTGGCGATTGATTAGACACATGACAATTAACATGCTTCAATGCCCTTCTCCCATATCATCCCACCCTTACCCTCATCCACAAAGTCCACGAGTCTATTCTATACATCTGCGTTCCTTTTGTTGTCTCCCATGTTGGGTTCTCGTTACTGTTTTTCTAAATTCCATATATATGTGTTAATATACTGTATTGTTGTTTTTGCTTCTGGCTTACTTCACTCTGGATAATGGGCTCCAGTTTCGTCCATCTGAGTAGAATTGCTTCAAATGAATTTTTTTTTAATGCTGAGTAACATTCTTTAAAATTAAATTTAAAACTCCTCTGAGTTCCAGTGACCAATTCCACCCTCTCTCATCTCTTCAAGCCAAAGGTGGTAGCAATTCTATCTTGCCCTATCTCTACATCTCACTGACAAAGGATGTAAATCATCCTTTATTAAACTCTTTTAAATGATCCAATTTTCATTCCCTTCTGCTTTTTTTCTGGAATCCTGAGGGTCATTTATTTGTATGTGTATAATCATGCTTAAAATACTTTGTGAGTACCTGCTAAGTCACTTCAGTCATGTCCAACTCTTTGTGACCCAATGGACTGTAGCCTGCCAGGCCCCTCTGTCCATGGGATTCTCCAGGCAAGAGTATTA
The DNA here is from genome assembly GCA_007570785.1 of Antilocapra americana. Classification (NCBI taxonomy): domain Eukaryota; kingdom Metazoa; phylum Chordata; class Mammalia; order Artiodactyla; family Antilocapridae; genus Antilocapra; species Antilocapra americana. The sequence continues at coordinate 31,662,274 of ML661885.1, forward strand.
GAGTGGGTTGCCATGCCCTCCTCCAGGGTGTCTTCCCTACTGGAGTGGATTTCCATGCCTTTATCCAGGGGGTCTTCCCTACCCATGGATTGAACTCACATCCATTAGGCCTCTTGTATTGGCACGCAAGTTCTTTACCACTAACACCACCTGGAAAGCCCTTAAAACACTATGACATATCTGGGTTTCCCAGGTAGCTCAGTTAGCTCAGTGATGAAGAGATCGCCTGCAATGCAGGAGATTCGAGTTTGATCCCTGGGTTGGGAAGATCCCCTGTAGAAGGGAATGGCAACCCACTCTAGTATTCTTGCCTGGGAAGTCCCACGGACAGAGGAGCCTGTCAGTCTGCAGTCCATGGGGCCGCAAAGAGTTGGACACCACTGAGCGACTGAGCACAGGTTCACACACACACACACACACACACACACACACACACACACACACAGGATTCTGGGTGTGGTACCTCGCCAGGGTTCATCCTCCTTAATTCCTGCCAAAGCTGTCACTACATCAGCAACTGCATTTTCAGTGATTTTCCATAATTTTTAAGCTGTTGACTCTTTAAGAATATACCTTTATTGTATACACCATGGGTGATATCCAAAACTGTTTTTAAAATGGCATGGCACAGACAGGCTTCCCTGGTGGCTCAGTGGTGAAGAATTCACCTGCCAATGCAGGAGATGTGGGTTCAGACCCCAGTCAGTAAAACTTATTTTAGCAAAGAGGTGCATGCGCCCACTTGGGAGGATCCTGAGATAAACCAAATAGGGACTGTGAACCAGGGAAATCAGCACAACTGGCCAAAGAAACCTGGAAGAAATACTCCATGAAAGCAATTGAAACCGCCATGAGGGCCCGACTCAGCAACCGTGTCTCTACCTGAGTCTGCCTGTGTGTCTATCACGCGTACTGTACTTTTCCCTTAATAAACATTTGTTTCATTAAAAAAAAAAAACACTATGACATATTTTAAATAGTTACTGAAACATTTCTTCCTTCTACAAAAGCATGTTCTTTGGAAAAAAATTTAATATGTATTTATGTCTTTTAGCACATGCAACTGTTCTCCATATATTAAGCACCCAATAAACGTTTTTCAATAGGGAAGATGTGCTCTGAGATGTTTATTCTTTCACACAAAGAATAAGAACAAAAGTTCAAAGCTGCACTTTGGAAGCTAACCATCAGCTTACAGGCTTTAAATATGCAATTTATTTTCTTTCTTAAATCACCTTTAGACATTGATGGAATTATGTCTGCTATTGATGAATGCAGAGAACATTTAATGAAAGGTCATGGCCATGATTAGAGAATCACTGCTTTAAAGGGCACTGAATGAAATTTCATGTTATAGTCTGTGGAAGATTAATTTAAATTATTTTCTCTAATGCCAAAATATTTTATTTTCCTGTTGATATCCTATGAGCTTTACTGAACTGCATGCTGTTATGAAAGACACAATCAGAACAGTTCTGTGTTGGAAAAAATAATATCAGAAGTGGCAACAGCCAACTTCAATTTATAAGATACTTCTAACAATTTGGCATATGGCATTTATAAAAATAAACTACAGAAAAATGAAGATACAAATTACTTAGTGCTATGGAACCATAATGCTTTATCTTTTGGTTACTATTCTAAAATAAGATTTTTGAATTTTTACCTACACACACACACACACACACACTCCAACTTCAAATAGTTGTTAACTGTTTGTTAGGCAGTATACTCAGTTAATCCTTAACAAATCTATAATCTATTTGGGAAAATAAAACACTTGTATTATTTTTATGGCAATCCAAAGAAGAAATAAGCCTATGATGTATTTTTAAAAATCACAGAATAGGTATGGCTGCTGGCTAAGTGAATGGCAGAGATATTAATCATTGTGGGACCTGATATAACAGGAGATGTCACAAAGGAGATGGGGTTTAAAATGGAGATTGAAGGTAAAGAAAACTGAAGGACTATCTTCCAAAGTAAGAAATTCAAAACGACAAAAAAAATAGAGGTGAAAGTGTAGGACAAAAAATAGAGGTGAAAGTGTAGGATGTTTAGAGAATAGCAATTATATACAACTGGAAAAAAGTGAAAGCGAAGAGTCACTCAGTTGTGTCCAACGCTTTGCCACCCCACGGACTATACAGTCCATGGAATTCTCCAGGCCAGAATACTGGAGTGGGTAGCCTTTCCCTTCTCCAGGGGTTCCCAAACCAGGGATTGAACCCAGGTCTCCAGCTTTGAACCTAGGTCTCCAGCTCTGCAGGCAGATTCTTTACCAACTGAGCCACAAGGGAAACCCAAGAATACTGGAATGGGTAGCCTATCCCTTCTCCCCAGGATCTTCCCAATCCAGGAATCAAACCAGGGTTTCCTGCATTGCGGGTGGATTCTTTACCAATTGAATATTAGGGAAGCCCCATATATGATTGGAGTTGAGTGTAATGATCAACATTTGGTCAACATTATAGCTCAATTTGGGTTTTATTTTAAAGGGGAAAAATAATAATATCCAAGAGTTGAAAGATATCTTTCAGGAAGACAATTCTTTTTGCAGGGAATTAGATATTCATCCATCTATGGACTGAAAAAAACTTACAACCTAAAATTTGGTGGATTTTCTGTGGACTTAAGCCCAGAAATGTGTGTGTACTTAGTCGCTTAGTTGTGTCTGACTCTTTGTGATCCTTTGCACAATTGCCCACCAGGATCCTCATGACAGCTTCTCAAATAGCTCTGAGGGACTGCTCCAAAAAGGTAAGGGAAGACGGGATATATAGAGGTTTTTGCAAAAAAGACCAGGTAGTAGGAACGTCAAAAGATCATTGTTAATTAAAGAAAACGACATACCTCAAGTGAATGAATTTAGCTCTTTTCTTTTTCATTTTTTAAAAAATTTCGGCTGTGCTGGATCTTTGCTGGGTCAAGGACTTTCTCTAGCTGCTGTGCACAGGCTCAATTGCCCTGAAGCATGTGGGTTCTTACTTCCTGACCAGCAGGGGAATCTATTTGCACCACAGTGGAAGGCAGATTCTTAATCACTGAACCACAATGGAAGTCCCTAGCTCTTTTCTGTGTATACGGAGATGCAAGAGTTGGTCTCATTGAAATCATCCCTATTACTCAGCATTAAAAAAAAATTCATTTGAAGCAATTCTACTCAGATGGACGAAACTGGAGCCCATTATCCAGAGTGAAGTAAGCCAGAAGCAAAAACAACAATACAGTATATTAACACATATATATGGAATTTAGAAAGACAGTAATGAGAACCCAACATGGGAGACAACAAAAGGAACGCAGATGTATAGAATAGACTTGTGGACTTTGTGGATGAGGGTAAGGGTGGGATGAGATGGGAGAAGGGCATTGAAGCATGTTAATTGTCATGTGTCTAATCAATCGCCAGCCCAGGATTGATGCTCGGGACTGGTGCAGCGAGATTTCCCGGGGGGGAGGGAGGAGGGAGGGGGGACCCGGAGGGGAAGCATATGTAAACCCATGGTGATATCATAACAATGTATGGCTAAAACAATAATTAAAAAAAAATAAATAAATAAAAAAAAAAAAAAAAGAAAAGAAATCATCCCTTTGATATGCACATTAACTATCTAGGGCCAGTATCCTGTTCTTCCCCATCCTGAGTCCCCTCAGGGTGTACTGCTAGAGGTGGTGCGCCTTTGGTGGTAGTGATTGATGGCTTAATGGCATCCTTTGTTTTCTGATATGGCAGGCAATATTTTGTCATTCACACAACTACAAAGCTTATGATTTGGGCGAGTTCCTTGATCTCGTTTTGCCTCAATTTCTTTAACGATAGAGTAATATATGACTGTGTTTGTGCGTGCATGCCCCCTAGTGTCCAACTCTTTGTGACTCAATGGACTATAGCCCACCAGTCTCCCCTGTCCATGGGATTCTCTAGGCAATACCGTCCCCTCCTCCAGGGCATCTTCCCCACCTAGAGGTCAAATCTGCATCTTTTATGTCTCCTGCTTTGGCAGATGGGTTCTTTACCACTAGCCCCATCTGGGAAGCCCACAGGAATATTACTTACTATATAAGGATAGTTTGAACATTTTTATTATAACTGCTGTCTCTCAATAGTTTGCACACTTTTCATTATAACTGCTGTTGTTTTTGTTGATGCTGGCAGTGAAGTTTTCTTTTTCTTAACGCAGAGGCAAAAAGAGTATTTAGAAGAATATTTATTCAGTAATCTAAGAATGAAGCAGTAGATTATGATGTAAAGTAATAGTTGTGACTAAGATAATAGAGCTATTTTGTTTTAATCCACTAAAATAGTGATAATTTACTACCACAATAGGAAAATAATATAAATGTTGGTACCCAAAAATGGAATGCTCTGTTAAAAGTACCTACAACTGAGAAGAGCCTTTACAATTAAACAGTGGGAAGATGCTGAAATAATTCTGAGGAACATGAATTTAAAAATCTAGATTGCCCTGAACAGTAGTACAAATATGAAAGTAAACAACTGTTGATGAGAGCAATGAGGAAAAGAGTATGTTTTGTTAGAGAATACTTAAATCATCAGCAGCAGACTCATAACTGATTCAGGTACTTTAGGTGATGAGATTTGGAACTTTTCATCTTATAATTTAGATAAGATGTTGAACTTTGAGTTGATACAGTAATGAGTTGTGACTTTTAGGGATGTTGCAATAGAGTGAATGCATTTTGCATGTGGTAAAGATGTAAATCTTTGGGATCATATGGTGGGCTCTGATAGGCAGAATAAAAACCCCCAAGTGATATCCATGTGTAATGGGTGAGTTACCTTACATGGCAAAAAAAACTTGGCAGGCATGATTAAATCATGCATCCTGAAATAAGAAGATTATTCTGGACAATTTGAGTGGCCCTACAGGGTTCCAGATGTTCAAGATGGATTTGGAAATGGCAGAGGAACCAAGATCAAATTGCCAGCATGCACGGACTGGATCATGGAAAAAGCAAGAGAGTTCCAGAAAAACACACCTACTTCTGCTTTATTGATTATGCCAGGTCTTTGACTGTCTGGATCACCACAAACTATGGAAAATTCTTAAAGAGATGGGAATACCAGACCACTTAACCTGCCTCCTGAGAAATCCTTATGCAGGTCAAGAAGCAACAGTTAGAACTGGATATGGAACAACAAACTGGTTCCAGTTGGGAAAAGGAGTACATCAAGGCTGTATATTGTCACCCTGCTTATTTAGCTTATCTGCAGAGTACGACATGCAAAACACTGGGCTGGAAGAAGCACAAGCTGGAATCAAGATGCTGGGAGAAATACCAATAACCTCAGATATGCAGATGACACCACCCTTATGGCAGAGAGCAAAAGAAGAACTAAGGAGCCTCTTGAAGAAAATGAAAGGGGAGACTGAGAAGTTGGCTTAAAGCTCAACATTCAGAAAACTAAGATCATGGCATCTGGTCCCATCACTTCATGGCAAATAGATGGAGAAACAATGGAAACAGTGAGACTTTATTTTCTTGGGCTCCAAAATCACTACAGATGGTGACTGTAGCCATGGAATTGGAAGATGCTTGCTCCTTGGAGCAGGGGCTATGACCAACCTGGACAGCATATTGAAAAGCAGAGATATTGCTTTGCCAACAGTGGTCCGTCTGGTCAAAGCTGCAGTTTTGCCAGTAGTCATGTATGGATGTGGGAGTTGGACTGTAGAGAAGGTTGAGCACTGAAGAGTTGATGCTTTTGAACTGTCGTGTTGAAGAGGACTCTTGAGAGTCCCTTGGACTGCAGGGAGAGCCAACAAGTTGATCCTAAAGGAAACCAGTCCTGATTATTCATTGGAAAGACTGATGCTGAAGCTGAAACTCCAATACGTTGGCCACCTGATGCAAAGAGCTGACTCATTGGAAAAGACCCAATGCTGGGAAAGGTTGAAAGTGGGAGAAGGTGATGACAGAGGATGAGATGGTTGGATGGCATCACCGACTCAATGGACTTGAGTTTGAGTAAGTTCTGGGAGCAGATGATGGACAGGGAAGCCTGACATGCTGCAGTTCATGGGGTCGCAGAGTCGGACACAACTGAATGACTGAACTGAACTGCACTGAACAGGGTTCCTTAGGGCTTCACAGATAGCACTAGTGATAAAGACCCAGCCTGCCAATGCAAGAGACATAAGAGATACAGGTTCGATCCCTGGGTTGGAAGATCCTCCGGAGAAGGGCATGGCAACCCACTCTAGTATTCTTGCTTGGGAAATGCCATGGACAGAGGAGCCTGGCAAGCTATAGTCCGTGTGGTCACAAAGAGTTGGATATGATGGAAGCAACTTTTCACACATGCACAGAGTTCCTTATGAAAGGGTAAAAGGAGGCAGGAGTGTCAAGATCAGGAGAGAGTAAATATCCTATTTGCTGACTTTAAGTGAGAGGAATGAGCCATGGGCCAAACAATCTAAACAGCCCCTTTGTTGCTTAGTTGTTAAGTCATGTCTGACTCCTTTGTGACCCAAGGATTGTAGCCCGCCAGGCTCCTCTGTCCTTCGAATTCTCCAGGCAAGAATACTGGAGTGGGTTGCCACTTCCTTCTCCAGTGAGTCTTCCTGACCCAGGGATCGAACCTGACTCTCCCACGTTGGCAGGTGGGTTCTTTATCACTAAACCACCAGGGAAGGCCAAACAGCCTCTAGAAGGGGGAAGTTTAAAGAAAACTGACTCTTACCTGGAAACTCCAGAAGGAATGTAGCTCTCATGACACCTCTATTCAGCCCAGGAAGACTCAGGCAGACTTCTGATGTCCGCAACTGTAAGATAATAAATTTGTGTGGTTTAAAACCTTAATATATGGTAGAAATTGAAAGGAAGAAAATATTATAAATAATCAGTACAACTTAATATTGAGTCTGGAAACAAATGGAGATGTTGATAATGTTACCATCATTTCAGGCCAGAGTGGGAGAGTCATGCCACCTCTCACAGACATTTATTAATTAAAATATTCTGTTATTTGAAAAGCCCTTCACCGTTCTCATTGCATACCAAAATACCGCTCTCTATTTTGTGTCAGTTATAACTGCCTTGATTAATTTTGGTGTTATCATGCTTATGCTAATATTTCATCTTTATAAAACATCACTGAACCTGCAGTTCTTTTTATTGTGATGTAAGGATTCACTTCTCTGCAGAAAATGAGGCTCATAACAGCAGGCACATTGCCCTCTAACTCTATAAGACAACATAAAAATAAGACAAATAAAATAAAACTTGAAGGGAAGAAAAATTAGAATTTTCATTCACTTCCCAAATGCAATATGCTTTTCATCACAGATGAACAGAGCTTTAGAAATGACAGAAAGAGTGTCTCTCCACATCTGACCCACAGTTCTTTAGCACATATTCTAATCAGCCTTATAAGAGGAGCTTGTTTCTCCATTTCAGGAATCATCTTACCTACATTGTCCAAGAGAAGCGATTTTTATAAAAATCTTTAACTTGGTGTAGCACACTGCCTCAATCAATAGTCCTCTACTTTATTACTGATGCAAGTTATACAATGATTAAGGGAAATAAAATCCAGATAAACGGGAAAGTAGGAACCTGTACATAGCTCAGTGTTTGTGCTCCCTCTAGGATGTATAATTCTTTCCCACCACCTGGCTGTCCTGTGAAACTCCCTACCACATGCAGTTCTTCAAAGATACAGCTACTCAATAATTCCAAGTGTATTCTGCATTATTGTTTCCTACATAGGAGTCATGATGCAATTTTGACCTGTACCTAAGCTTATCTTCTTTCCAGTGAAAGTAGTAGAACAAAGTCTTTGAAATTTCACTTATACAAACATACATACACAAACTTCAAATAGCTATTTAATGTACAACAGGCAGGATAATGTTAACATTTAAGGAGTTTATGATCCAGTTGCTCTTTGTTGCTTCTGGGCAATAATGGCTTGCATGTTGCTGCTGCTGCTAAGTTGCTTCAGTTGTGTGCGATTCTGTGCAACCCCATAGATGGCAGCCCACCAGGCTCCCCCCATCCCCAGGATTCTCCAGGCAAGAACACTGGAGTGGGTTGCCATTTCCTTCTCCAATTCATGAAAGTGAAAAGTGAAAGTGAAGTCACTCTGTCCTGTCAGACTCTTCACGATCCCATGGACTGCAGCCTACCAGGCTCCTCCGTCCATGGGATTCTCCAGGCAAGAATGCTGGAGTCTGTTGCCAGGCCCTCCTCAATAACGGCTTAATTAAGTAATAATCTTATTTACTTTCCCACTCAGTATAAAAAATACCTTTAGTGATTCACTGAATTTGAAGGCAAACACATAATAACCAATTGTGAATATATTTAATGGAGCTTAAAAGATTTAATTGTAAATATAAGTGGTTTTAGATTACAGAGCCAATTTTGAAAGGCAGTATGGAGTTTGGAGTAAAAAATACCATGCCTGCAAACTTCATACCAGACTTAATGTGAATCTTAGCTTAAACTGAATCTTAGCTTTGTCCTACTAGTGTTAACTTGGAGAAGTCAGTTAAACTCTCTGGGTCTCAATCTTCTTGTATGTAAAATTTAAATAATCATACCTGCCTTGCAGGATTGTTTGAAGACCATCAACATCCCATTATACATATAATAGCACATAATATATATTCAGAAAATGATGTTTGTTATGTAGATAAAATTCTCTCCCATACTAAGTCAATTAAACAATGATTACAGAACTTTTATACATTTGATTTAAAATTTCACAGGTATATTGGACATGAAGAAGTGCTAAATTCAATTTCGATGGTGCTATTAGTCCAAAGTCCATAATCACTCATGAAAATTTTCACATAAGTAACGTCACTAGGAGAAGGCAATGGCACCCCACTCCAGTACTCTTGCCTGGAAAATCCCATGGACGGAGGAGCCTGGTAGGCCGCAGTCCAGGGGGCCGCTAAAAGTCTGACACGACTGAGCAACTTCACTTTCACTTTTCACTTTCATGCATTGGAGAAGGAAATGGCAACCCACTCCAGTGTTCTTGCCTGGAGAATCCCAGGGACCGGGGAGCCTGGTGGGCTGCTGTCTATGGGGTCGCACAGAGTCGGACAAGACTGAAGCGACTTAGCAGCAGTAGCAGCAAGGTCATTGGGTCATTCCTTTCCTTATCTTGAATTGTTGTAGGAAACATTTTCCTTTTATAATAAAATATTCAGCATTATTCACCTAAAACAATTTCTGGTCAGTATCTTGACTTGTGAATTGAATTACAATAAAAGAAATTGTCAACATGTCAAACTCTAGATAAAGCTGAAAATCTGTGGGGACCAACTGACATGTAGTTGTGTGTCTTAATGTTTTACAATAGTCTCCCCGCTTTATGAAATTGGTCCCTTATTTAAAGTGACATTTATAAGTAACAGGAATTTTCAAGAACAACCTGACCCAAAGTAATTTTTGTCCGATTTTCTTTTGTAATAAATGGCTACTGCATGGGATCATAGTTTCATTTTCATGTAATTTTTGTTATAGCCAAAAATGTAAAAATTAAAGAAACTACTGATACTCTATTTTAAATTCTTATTTATGCCCACCACTGTTCAGCAGTGGTTCAAAATAGAAACCTAGCTATCTTAATCCTTGCCTTTGGCAGAATGATTTCAACATCAAGCAATCTTTATTCTAGAAAGCATTTCTTACATCTACTTCTACTATTTCTAAGGTCTCACAGTGTACAATATCTGAATATTGTAGATCCTACATTTAAATTCCTAAAGGAGTTTTCATTAGTGTCTGAACAATGCTGAATGTATTTATTATTTTCTTCCACTCTTAATGGAGCAAACTCATACCAAGAACATGTACAGTTTATAAACTGCACTGATTTCTTAGATATTTTCCCCTGTACTTTTATATAGGCAATGTTTTTTCATCTGTCTTATATTCTGCAGCTTAGTCATTTCAGTCATGTCTGACTCTGTACAACCCCATTGACTATAGCCCTCCAGGCTCCTCTGTCCATGGGATTCTCCAGGCAGGAATACTGGAATGGGTTGCCGTTTCCTTCTCCTCTTATATTCAGGGCACTTCATTTTTTAGTTTTATACTCCAGGAAAGACAGCTAAATATTTTGGGAAGAAATTATCTGTTGCATGTGTATGTGGGTGTCCATTTGTCGGTATGAGAATGAATAATCAAAACAAGCAATTTAAATTCATGTGTTCTGCTTTCTTGAAGATCCAAATGCCCTATAACTGATTACCTGTAAATGTTTCTTAAGCAAAGGTGAAAATACAGAAAAACTAAGGTTAAAGATTCTCTTTCAGAATATACTTTCAGTTACATATTCTTCATTAAATTAAATGAATTCCTAGTCTCTTTCCTGTCTATTTCAGTCACTTCTCCCCAGCTGCCTTAAATGACAGTCACTTTCTCTTTATACTCAATGCTGCTACATATCTGTTGTCACATACTGTGGTATCAGCTTGAAGATATGAGTTTAGTCATGGACATTAGCTACAGAATGGTAAGATGATCACAGACTCATTGAAACATAAACATGAAAGGAGGCATGGCTACGAGATCAATGAATGGAAGGAGTACAAGGCAAATGTAGACATGTTTCAAAATCATGTTGGACTGATTGGAAAAACTGGAAATGAGATTCAAAAAAAATGAATCAATGCCTTTAAGTTCATGTAGGAACTGGACATGAATCCTGAATTTAAAGGAAGCCCTGGATCATGCAGAGGAGGAAAAAAAAAAAAAAAAAGGATTGGGGGTTAATCTGAAAGAAAACTCTTAATGTATACACCTAGATGACGATTCAGTTGGCAAAAATGTATTTGTTGCTCAGTTGTGTCTGACTCTTTGAGACCCCGTGGACTATAGCCCACCAGGAGCCTCTGTCCATGGAATTCTCCAGGCAAGAATACTAGAGTGGGTTGCCATTCCTTTCTCCAGGGATCTTCCTAACCTAAGGATCAAACCCAGGTCCCCCGCATAGCAGGCAAGGTCTTTACGAGACAACAGGGAAGCCCCAAACCAACAACACTGAAGTTTGAACCTCTCCCAGTGGCAATGATGAAGGTAAGCAGAATTATTTTTGACATGATAAAAAAGATCTATTGAGTCAAAGCTGTGGTTTTTCCAGTAGTCATGTACAGATGTGAGAGTTGGACTGTAAAGAAGGCTGAACACCAAAGAACTGATGCTTTTGAACTATGGTGTTGGAGAAGACTCTTGAGAGTCCCTTGTAGTGCAAGGAGATCAAACCAGTCAATCTTAAGGGAAATCAGTCCTGAGTATTCATTGGACAGACTGATGCTGAAGCTGAAGCTCCATTACTTTGACCACCTGATGCAAAGACCCAACTCATTGGAAAAGACCCTGATGGTGGGAAAGATTGAGGGAAAGAGGAGAAGGGGAAGACAGAGGAGAAGATGTTTGGATAGCATCACCGACTTGCTCAGGAGATAGCAAAGGACAGAGAAGCCTGGCATGTTGCGGTCCATGGGGTAACAAGGAATTGGACACATCTTAGCGGCTAAACAACAGTAACAACAATAGAGAGTTAACACTGCCAGTGGAGTGAAAGTTGATCAGTCATGTCTGACTCTTTGCCGACTCCATGGACTATACAGTCCATGGAATTCTCCAGGCCAGAATACTGGAGTGGGTAGCCGTTCCCATCTCCAGGGGATCTTCCCAACTCAGGAATCAAACCCAGGTCTCCCGCACTGCAGGATTCTTTACCAGCTGAGCCAACAGTGAAGCCCAAGAATACTGGAGTGGGTAGCCTATTCCTTCTCCAGGGGATTTTCCAGACCCAGGAATCAAATCGGGGTCCCCTGCATTGCAGATGGATTCTTTACCCAGCTGAGCTACCAGGGAAGTCCAAGCACCACTGAATTTTGACGCTATATAACCCTGGGAGCATTTATTTAACATTGATGAGAAATGTTCTGTAATGAAATGAAACATAGTATCCAGTCTAAAGCCAAGCAAGAATTAGAAGTAAATCAGATAGATACCAGACTGTAAGATAAATGCTGATGCATATATCCAAATCTATTCAGTACTGATAGGATATAATAAAATAGGAATCACTATTACCTTATGAGTGGATACTAGAAATATTACCTGAGGACAACAAAGTCTTTAGTAACTTAGTAAGCATCTCACGATATTGCAGATTCCTTAGCTTCTGTTTCTTTACAATTACATTTGCTAAAGTGCTTTATAATGGAAACAATGCAATCCAGCATTGTAGAACAGTATGCTATATATAGAATCCAAAGCTTAACTATTTTGAGTGTAGAAGAAATCTTACTTCATAAAGAAATTGATTCACCCAGATAACATTAAGAAACTCAAAATCTCATTAACTTTGCAAGTGGTTTAATCTAGATGAAATTCACTTCTAGATAGAGTTTAAGATAAAGTTATTAGGGTTAGATAGGGTTAATCATCTTTATGTGAGGGTTAGTAGCCCCTGGCTTTAAGGGCTTTGAAAGGGCTCATCTTTTATATCAGATGAGATGAATAATATTTCTGACTCAAAGAAAGGCCCAGAGAAGGAAATGTCACTTTCCTAACACATTGCCTGCCCTTCATATGTGTAAAAAGGCCCATATGGCCTACAATCTGCCAAATAACCTTATATCCTTTTATTCAAATCATTTCAAAGTAAGTTCTTAATATATTGAACCACTGCATTTGATTTCTATACATTGTAGCCAATGGATATGGGTTTCTGACTATCCCTTTCTTGGGTTTTGCTTCTTACCCTAGGTTATTATAAATGGCATGCCAAATTGTTTTACATGCTAGATCCATAATTCACAGAAGGAAAAGACATTTAGTTCCTAGTCAGAGAAATTTGATATGCTCTTTCAGATTTGATGACAACCATAATTAATGCCTTCATATATTTAAGCATTTCGATTTAAAATGGACAAAATACATTCAACTGGAATGGGAGAGTGTATATTTTCCCTTTACATCACTTCATAAAGATAGGTTAACCTAGGAAAAACCAACCCTAGAACTTTTCTTGACAAGATTGTCCCTGAAGCCCTTGTAGGGAAATCCACCCTGACCTTTTAGTTGCTTTTAGGTAGTGTTTTAGTTTGCTTTTTTTCACCTTTTCTGCAGCATTTGATGATGGAGCCTTCTCAAACTTTAGTTAAAGGCAGTGGTTCTCAGTTTGCAGTTTGAGCACCCTTGTGTTCCCAAGCCCTACTCTGGACATTTACAAAATCAAAACTATTTTCACCATAGCACAAAAACATTTTTGGTGCTTTTCACTGTGTTCACATTTGCACTGATTGTGTAAAATAAATGTTGATAAAACCACTGGTACCATGTCACCAACCAAGATAGAGACACCAAAGTGTACCACAATTCTTCAGAACAACATATGCACAGTTAATGCAAAACAAAGCTATTTCACTAAATAATAGCCTTCATGAAATGGTGACAAATATTAATTTTATTAAATCCTGACCCTTGAGTACAGGTGATTTTAATATTCTGTGTAACAAAATAGAAAGTGCATTTTATGCAATTCAGCTGGATACCAAAGGAAAGCTCTTGTGCAATTGAATTGGAAGCTTCTGGAACAGCTGCCTTATTCATGGACCACAGCTCTTGCTTGAAAAAACAACTAACAGGTAGACCATGGTGCATCAGATCTGAGTATCTGTCAGATATTTTGTTAAAAACAAATGTAATGAACCTGTTTCTGCCATGAAAATAACTGACAGCATGCTTGTCAATGAGAAAATTTGAGCTTTCTAGAGAAAATTAGATTATTGGAAAACATGTATCTGCCACCATGCACTCGACAGCTTCCCAATACTATTTTGATGAGAACAGCACTGCTATTGATAAACATAACTTTTGAATATTATATATCAAAATATGTCAACATTTGATAGATCTGTATGACTAGTGAGCTAGTATTTTCCAAATGACCAATAAGAGATGACACAAAATAATGCAAAGTCAAGGATTCATTTAAAGTTCAAGATGGACCAAGAAATTTTAATGTGGTTTAATACAAAAATTCACTGATGTGGTTTTAGATGCCGCATTATAACTAAGCTTTCAGAAATCATTAGTCAGGTTCTAATATCAAAGAAGAATACTTACAATTATCATAAAAAGTTGTGAAAATACTCTACTCCTCTCCAACTGAATATCTAGGTGTGGTTAGGTTTTCTTCATATTTGTTGTTGTTCAGTTGCTAAGTCCTGTCCGATTCTTTGTGACTCCATGGACTGTAGAATGGCAGGTTCTTCTGTCCTTCACTGTGTCCCAGAGTTTGCGCAAAGTCATGTCCATCGAGTCAGTGATGCTATCTAACCATCTTAACCTCTGCTGCCCCCTTTTCTTTTTGCCTTCAGTCTTTCCCAGCATCAGGGTCTTTTCCAATGTGCTGGCTTTTAGCATCAGGTGGCCAAAGTATTGGAGCTTCAAGATTCAGCAACAATGCTTCCAATTAATACTCAGGGTTGATTTTCTTTAGGATTGACTGGTTTGATCTCCTTGCTGTCTAAAGGACTCTCAAGAATATTTTCCAGCACCACAATTTGAATGCATCAATTCTATTTTTTCTATACCTGAACTCAAACAACATATTGCAACAGAATAAATGAAAAAAGCAGATATGAGAATTCAGCTGCCTTCTATTAATTTATACATTAAATAGATTTACTATAATTCTATGAAAACTTACAAACATCTTACTATAAAAACAGGCTACTTGATTTTTTATCTAAAAAAGGTTATTAGAAAAAATAGCATAACATGGAAGAAAAGGCAGAGGACTGGGAGATAGAAAAGGCTGATTCTAGTCCAATAATCATTATGATGGACTTTCATTTGAATGATTCAATTTTTCTCATGGTCTAGTTGATCTCTAGATAGAGTGAGCACATAGGCTCTTTTGTCTGAGAGAGTCTTATTTTATACCTGTTACCCCAATGTAATTATTAATAGCACACTTTTCACTTTTAAAAGTGTCCTGGTTTGAATGATAAAATATATGGTTACTTTAACTCTAAACGTCCTTTCAACTTGAGTATTCTTTGATGTTACCTAGAGATGAAATGTGGAATCAATTGTCTGAGAGCATGTCATTGAAATTCTAGTTCTTTATTTTGAGCTGTGGTGAGAGATGAAGGTATTGGGTTTGATATGGCCCAGAGCATGAAGGCCTGATATTCAAAGACTTTTAATTTATCTTGAAGTCTATAGGGATACGTTTTAATCAGGAAAGAAACTGAGACATCACTTTGGCTGCATTTTAGATAATTCATTTTAAGAGACTGTTGATAGAGACAGAAACCTTGTCAAGAGATTATTACAATAATTCAGTAAGAAATGACAGAGGGCTTCTTCAAGATTTTGATGGTAGAGGAAAGAAAAATACTAATTAAAGAGATGTTCAGGTGGTAGTATCTATAGGAAATGGGATATGGTGACTGTATGTGATGATTATAGGATAGGCTAGAGTTTAGGGTGTCCTCCCCGTGATCCCAGCCATTTGTTAAATGATCGGATGGATGAATAGTGATACCATTTATGGAAAGGGAAACCATCAGAGTTCTAAACTAGAGATTTGATGAACTCATTGCTAGACTTATGGAGGTTGATACATTTGTAGGACATAAATGTTATGTTTCCAAGGCCCATTCCTTCATGCTAGGCCATACAGCTTCAGAGCTAACAGACTTAAGCAGTGTGCCCTTTTTTCTGAAAAACCCAGCCCCTATTCACCAGTCCTGAATAGAAACATGTAGACAGAGCTTTGGAGGAGTAGAAAGAAGTAGCTTGATTACTTTGCCTGGCAAAGGGGGCTAACAGGCTAACAGCAGGCTGACACTCTCAAGACTGTGCCCAAATTTCAGGGAGACAGGAAGGAGTCTTAGAGTTTCAGGGCAGAAAATTAGGGCTGTAGATAAGGATGGTGGCCGATATAGTCTTGCATTCTTCTTTCCTCTTGGAGACATTAAGATCATTAGAGCTGGTGTTAGGTGGTTCTGAAACAGGTTCTGATGGTCCTCAAAGGTATCATTCCGTGACCTTCTTTTTGGAGTGAAAAATGCTCACAAAGGACAGGAGTGTTGTCTTGGAGAAATAAACTTCCCATTGCTTAGTACAACTTTAGCTAGAGGGCAATCATTTTCAGAGTGCAATTAAGCAAGAAAGAGAAGGCAAAAAGCGTCTGTAGGAGACAGATTGAATGGGTGGAAAGAAAGAGTTAAACAAGGGTTAACAGAATGGGGGTGTCTCAAGTAGTTTCTGCTATAGCACTCTGTATGTAGATTTTCACTGCCAGACTTTAGGACTTCAAATCTATTGCTACAGATGGGCTTTGCCTTCTAAAGCATCTACAATGGCACTCCTTCCATCTAAATAACAGACTGATGTTAACAGAGAAAGCCTAAAAACTTTCACTTTCTTTTCAGAAAGAAAAAATGCATTCTCAAGTGACTTGCCTTTATCAGTAGGCACCTGTAACTTTAAGGATGGAAAGTGAATGCCCAGTCAGAGCGAGAAGAAGATGGAGTTGGACTTTGGAAAGCCAACACTGCTCTGTCATCTCCATCATTCCGTACTTCTGGGCAGTTCATTTATTCATTTAGATGTATATGCTGAGTTTCTTCTACGTGCCAGGTACTGTTTGGGGCACTGGAGCTAGAGAAGTTATAATATTTTCTCTTCTTCATATGTTTTTATGACCTAAGAAAGTAAATAATATCAACATAACAGGACCACTTCTGTTTAAGGAATCCTTTTGGGTATATCACCCATCTTAAAATATTAAAACTAGCAGAGATTACAGAAATCATCCACTCCAATCCTTCCTCTATATTAATGAATAAACTGAGATTCAGGGCAGGGGGGAGCGGAATAGTTGAGTTAACTACCTTCTAAAACCCAAACTAGACTTCATGGGTTCCAACTCCCAGTCTGGGGCATTTTCCACTAGGTCACACCATCCCTCTCAGATCAGGAATTTATCAGGAATTTAAAAAGAAATCCATCTATCTTTCATATATTTGGGGGACTTTATCTCATTACAGGGACTATGACTTGATGCTCAAATGGCACTCTGAAGTGAGAGAATAAGACTGGAAATAATTTTGCTAAGGATCCAGGCACCAAGCAATGGCACCCTGCCAGTAACCATAGTCCTGTAGAATTGTCATCTGTCACCTTTCATTATTTGTTGACTCGACAGAGGAGCTGGCAACACATTGCACATAAGCTCTAATTTCATACAGCTAATGGTTTGCAACTAAGCTACACAGACTGTATGTGATACAAAGGCAAAAAAAAAGCAAGATGAAATAAGGAAAACAGAAACGCTCCAAAATCAGAGAGGCACTCATAGAACACTGCTTTTTAAAAAGCTAAATGGAGCCACCTAGTGACAGAACTCTGTGAATGAAATTGTATTTGTAATAAATAGGGGAAAAAAATTTGCAGACAAAAAGATATTATAAATGTCTAGGTCAGGAACAGAGCATAGTTTTGTGTGTATAGAAAATCTCAATTGTGAAGGTGATATGATTAATCTGTCAAGGTTTTCCTTTTAAAATTATTTTTATCTGGCATTTATTGTCAACAGAAAGCTTAAATGTGACTTCTGAAGAAAGCTCAAAATTTTTCCAGTTCAATAACTCTTCAACAAAGTGTACAAGTTTGAGATAATTGGATTTCATTTTTAAATTCTTATATTTCGCCCAACTGAATTAGGCTCAAAAAGTCAATTTCTTTAAATTGGAAAATAACTGTTAATGTTTTCAAACAGAATAGAACAGGCTTTTATTTTCCCCTATGAACTTGAGTCTTTTATCAATGAGACACATTTTTAACAAAGCTATAATTCTAAGGAAGTTATAGCTGTAGAAAATTGGCACTCCAATTAAAACCCTTTGTATCCCCAAATAGAATAAAAATAACAATTGTATGTACTTACTTTAAGGGATTTATACAGACATACATCCAATTACATTTCAGAAGTGCTGTGATTGTTAGGACAAGTTCTGAGTCAGAATCACATCAGCTTTTTGTTTAATGCTTAAATTGCCTTCTCTCATCTGAGAATTGGTTTATTATTAATTAATCATGAAATCTTCCAGAATGTTGAATGTTTGATAATAATAACAGATAAATACCAAAGATTGACACTTTATATGAATAACAACTTACACTATGTATAACTAGAGTCTCAATCTACAATTTAAAATTTTATTGAAACATTTCTTAAAATTGTTAATGAAATTACAAAGAAGGGGGTAAATGATGATTCAGGAGAGTTCATTTTAGTTCTATATATTCTTTCACTGACCAAAGATAAATTTGAAAATCACTTTTGTTTCATTTTTTTCTTGTTGAAAAACTTAATTTAAAATACTGAATGGCTGTAGCCCTTACTGATTAAGCCTCTGCTCAGTGAGAGAAAGGGCAGTGAGAGAGGGCTGCTGTAGAATTTCTTGAGCCTTTATAAGATACATGATGATTTCTGAATACTGAGATTTGATTGTATACATATTTGAATGAGACATTAGCACACGCTAAACATCCTTGTTTATAAGCATTGCTATTACATTCACCTACAAGTCAATCAAATAACAATTACAGCAAAGTAAAGATTAATAAAGCTGAAATCCTAGACAAAGCATTTTAAAAGTATTAATAATAAGACATATAATCAGGTAACCCAAACAATTTTTAATAGTGTGGATGATTCTAGCAGAAAAGAGTCTAAAGTTTATACAGCTCTGACACATAATTTCAGATGATATGACAATGGGAAATGTGATATGATTATGAGGAAATCAAGGTAAGGGAAAGCTATCAACCTGACTTGGGATACAGAGGTTTGATTAAATATCTGTGGGATCTTGGAAACAAAATTAAGTGCTGCAAATAGCAACAGGGTCCACAGGTAGTCATTGTAGCTATAAATCCAAAAATACCCACCTGTGCCATTGACGTTATCATTGAATACAAAACATAGTAAGATAAGGATAGCTAGCATTATCAAATGTCTGCTGTGTGTTGGCATTAGGCTAGGAGTTTTACATATACCATTTCAGTTAACATTTACAAAACCCTCAAACTGTTATTAATCGTTCTGTCTTTCAGGGGAAAAAACTAAGACTCTAAAAGGGATTCTGAATCCTTCATTTGCCTCCAAAGCCATTTTGTTTCCTCCATATCTAGTGAACTACATCAGAAATACACACAGACATAATACATCAGTGTTGCAGAACCAAGATGTCATTCTATTTCTGTTTTCCTGACAATAAAGTAATCACTTACTTCAAGATCAAATTAAACTGTTTCACAGGTGGTAAACTAAAGATGCTCATTCCTTTTATTTTTTTTAAGAATGAGAGCCTTCTCTCACCATAATTTCTAAATGTGTGCAATTAATATATAGAAATGTATGGAACTGGGGTGGATTAATCTCAAAGCCAAATTCATTAATAAATAAGTGCTAATGAGGTATTAATAATATACAACATGATTAATACAATTAACACTGTTGAACATTGTATATGAAAGTTAAGGGTAAATCCTAAGAGTTCTCATCACAAGGAAAAATTTTTTTGTATTTCTTTAATTTTGTATCTACATGAGATGATGGTGTTCATTAAATGTACTGTGGTAAGCATTTCATGATGTTTTTAAGTCAAATCATTATGCTATACCCCCTTAAACTTATACAATGCTATATGACAACTATATCTCAATAAAACTGGAAAGAAAAGTGTGAAAATGGGGTGGATTAATCTCAAAGCCAAATGCATTGACAGTCAAACATTAGAGACCATAAGGTTCATCTCAAAGGCTTGTGAAAATGCAAATTCTGGGTTCTACTCAGAGGTCTTGGCTCAGTGATTATGATTTAGGGCCTAGAAATCTACATTTTGACTCACTTTCTTCTTCCAACCATCCCAGGAGATTCTGATGCACACGGTTCACAAAAAATATGGGCAATACCATGATATTTTATTTCTTTGAGTTTTTGCTTGATTTCTTGGAATTGCATATCCCATCCTCAAGGTAATTTTTTTCTTTCATTCTTTATCTTATTTATCTCTTTTTCCTTGGTAGGTATTATCAGAATTTTTACCTGATCATGAGTACAAGAAGGAATGTCATCTCTGTGGGGTTTATTCCTAAAAAACCGCTACAATATTATATGTCTTTTGTTTAGAAAGACTACCTTATATTGACCAGAATTTCTAGAGTTAACTATTTATGCTAGCAAAACATCCATATCATCTACTGTGATTGCTATAAGGCTCTTTTCTTTATTGTAATATATTTAAAGTGTTTAGATATGTGAAAAATCACGTGTGCTGCAAGAACCCAGTCATTGGGCAAATAAGCAATGAGAGTCCTAGATACAGTTCATTCCAACCCAAGACTGAACAGCAAGTGACAGCAGAGCCAGACCTCCCAATGCCCAACCCCATATTGTCGCCAGGACACTGTTTCGTGTGCTTAGTCGCTCAGTCGTGTCCGACTCTTTGTGACCCCATGGACTGTGGCCCACCAGGCTCCTCTGTCCATGGGATTCTCTGGGCAAGAATACTGGAGTGGGCTGCCATTTCCTTCTCCTACCATGTGAGCATTTACCCACAAATCTAAACCCTACCTAAGTCCCTTTCAGGGCTCTTCCGTCTGTCGTTCAGAACATGATTTAAAAAACAAAAAAATTGAAACATTGGATTCTTTGACTTTCACCTCCAGTCCCATGTGCTCAAAGCAGAAAACGGATTAATGCAAGTGACTAGCTGCTCAACTGACATCCAGAAAAAAGAGGCATGTAAGTCTTTGTTGTGGACCATAATAGATGAGTAGATTGGTTTAAAAACCGTATCCCAAGAACCCCTTGCTGCAGAGAGGAACCCCAAAAGAAAGTCTCATTCTGTATGAGTCCAAGACTGTATAAACAACTACCTTCCCCCTTGACTCTTAGCCACTGAGTTGCATGTGGTTCCCTCCACCAAGGATGTACTGGTGCTTTTAACGCAAGATAGTTTTGCTCCTAAGAGATTTCTCCCTCTGGGGAGCTCTTGAAAGCCCAGCTCCCTCACTAGATGAATCTCTTCTTGATATCATCAGAATGTTTTAAAATACATTTCACTTCATTCTGCTCTTTTCCATCTCTGAAGAATTATGAGAATGAAATCTATTAGCACACACAGAAAATACACACAAGGAAGCCTTGAAAGCAGTTTATACATGTCTCCCCTACTAATTCTATCAGTCATAATACAATTCTACTATGGTACAAACAGAATGTCAATAATCATACAGCTACCTTCTAAAAGGCCATAGCAATTATATATATATATATATATATATATATATATATATATTTTAAACAGATTCTAGGAAGCATCATGCTTTCAACTTATCACACTTCCAACTTGCATTTCACAATGAGTAATAAGCTCAATTCTATTCTCTAAACCCTTCTTTACATAGTTACATGTAGCCATGTACCTACAGCCCTAGTCCCTTATAAGCTCCCCAAAACTCTAGGTTTCTCCTTTTTTTTCCCGTCCCTCAAACTCATTTCTAAATGGGTCATTGTGAGTTCAGCCCATCCTGCTTTGCCTTGGGCAAACTGTCTGATTAACCCTTCCCTGCTTCCCTGGGCCATTTCCTCCTTTTCTGTCACCATCACCTTCCTCCCGTTGCTCCTCATTAGGCTAACTTTAGAGCAGTGCCTAGCATAATAGAGATATCCTTTCTATTTTGACTGGAAGATAAGAATACATTTTATTTTAAGAATACAATGTATTTCCAGTTCTTCTGAAGACTCACAATAATTGTATTTTAAGAATACAATGTATTTCCAGTTCTTCTTAAGACTCACAGTAATTGGATTTTATCTAACACTGTATCACTGCATAAACTGTAGAAATTAGGCATTATATTTACTCAGAAAAAGCAAAGCTAGCAAGAGGCTTTCTTATATTTTCATAGCTTAGTAAGGAATAAAGTTGTAAAACTAATATTCATTTGTTTTATTGGTCAAACTATATATTCCAGTTTTATTGAGATATAGTTGACCTAACATTGCATAATTTTAAAGTGTACAGCACAATGATTTGATATGTGTATATTCTGCAAAATAATTACCACAGTAAGATTAGTTAATATATGTAAGTCAAAACTTATTAATATATATCTTAGGTTATAAAAAACAATAAAATGTAACTGAACAAAAAATACTAATTTCAGTCCACTATTTTGTCTACATGCTACCATATAAGTTACTTGGAAATGCCTCAATATTTATATACAATACTGATAAAACATTCAAATGATAGACTAAATTATTCACTTTTATTTAAACGTTTGGCATCTCTGATACGAACTTTATCTCAGACCATCACTTTCATTCTATGGCTATTTTTGTGCAAAATAAAATCCTATATATCTAACAAAGGTAAATGAGAACATTCATAGATGCACACATGGATGATTTAGTGATTTACTGGAGCACCAAAAAGACCTGAGTTCAAACTTCACCTCACTTGTCTAACAGTTTGAAATTGAGAAACACCCTAATACTCTTCAAGCTGCAGGTTCTTTTGCAAAATAGTGATATAAATATAAACATTAAATGATGATAGTGTTAAGTGCCTAATATCAGAGCTATCACATACTAGGTACTTAATAAATGACAGCTAGTGTTTTCCATATTGATTTTATCTTACATTTTATATTCCACAGTGAAGCACAAGATTGTCACAGATCAGATTCATCTTAAGCTAAGCCACATCTAGCAAGCTAGGAGCCTTAACCTACATGAGTCAAATTTCCCTTCTAAAAGCCTAACAGCCTGTGAGATCTCCTTCAACTCATGAACTTTTATTTATTAAAGTTCCACTTGTAAGGTAATAGGCATAGGAGTGCCTACAAACACAGAAACATCTCTTTAATAGATAACGAATTGCTGATAGAAAGGGGGATTTAATTTCTCCTTGAAGCCAATAACTCTATCTCACATTTACTTTGAAGCAAAATGGATTCGATTTCTTAATAGCATTTTGTGATGATGATGCTTAACAATTTTTAAAATGCACCTTTCCCTGCCCTAAATATATAAGATAAAGTGTTTATATGTTTTTATTGCAGAATTTAATAATTCAGCTCTTATATTAGCTGCATGCATGATACTTTAATATCACTTTATCCTTTTCCCACTTGGATTCACTGATACTTCTAAAGAGTAATACCCAGTATTTCATTCTGTGCCTACAACTTCTTCAAATGCTGTAAGCAGCAAGCTTTTAAATGTAATTTTTTTCAAAGTAATATTCTACTATTAAATTCTAATTTATTGAAAGTACATGCTGAACTTTAAAATTGCTAGTATTTAAGCAAAATAGAATGGGAAATGGGTAGGATTCTAAATCTTGCATGTAACTAAAACTTGAGATTCAGAAGTTTTGATAGAAAGATTTGTAAAAACATACCCTTCACTGGTTTATTCCACCAATGCACATCTGGCTTGAAAAAGAATAAGTTGATTTGGAGGGAAAAAAACAGCAAAGCTAACATGTACCTTCAGTGCAGTTCACTTCAGTCACTCAATCATGTCAAACTAGTTGCGACCCCGTGAACCGCAGCACACCAGGCCTCCCTGTCCGTCACCAACTCCCGGAATTTACCCAAACTCATGTCCATCGAGTCAATGATGCCATCCAACCATCTCATCCTCTGTCGTCCCCTTATCTTCCCACCCTCAGTCTTTCCCATCATCAGGGTCTTTTCCAATGAGTCAGCTCTTCACATCAGGTGGCCAAAGTATTGGAGTTTCAGCTTCAACATCAGTCCTTCCAATGAACACCCAGGACTGATCTCCTTTAGGATGGACTGGTTGAGTCTCCTTGCAGTCCAAGGGACTCTCAAGAGTCTTCTCCAACATCACAATTCAAAAGCATCAATTCTTCAGCACTCAGCTCTCTTTATAGTCCAACTCTCACACCCATATATGACCACTGGAAAAACCATAGCCTTAACTAGACGGACCTTTGTTGACAAAGTAATGTCTCTGCTTTTTAAGATGCTATCTAAGTTGGTCATAATTTTCCTTCCAAGGAGTAAGAATCTTTTAATTTCATGGCTGCAGGCACCATCTGCAGTGATTTTGGAGCCCAAAAAATTAAAGTCAGCCACTGTTTCCACTGTTTACCCATCTATTTGCCATGAAGTGATGGGATCGGATACCATGGTCATAGTTTTCTGAATGTTGAGCTTTAAGCCAACTTTTTCACTCTCCTCTTTCACTTTCATCAAGAGGCTCTTTAGTTCTTCTTCACTTTCTGCCATAAGGGTAGTATCATCTGCATATCTGAGGTTATTGATATTTCTCCCAGCAATCTTGATTTCAGCTTGTGCTTCCTCCAGCCCAGCGTTTCTCATGATGTATTCTGCATATAAGTTAAATAAGCAGGATGACAATATACAGCCTTGGTGTACTCCTTTTCGTTTTTGGAACCAGTCTATTGTTCCATGTCCAGTTCTAACTGGTGCTTCCTGACCTACATATAGGTTTCTCAAAAGGCAGGTCAAGTGATCTGGTATTCCCATCTCTTTCAGAATTTTCCACAGTTTATTGTGATCCACAGAGTTAAAGGCTTTGGAATAGTCAATAAAGCAGAAATAGATGTTTTTCTGGAACTCTCTTGCTTTTCAATGGTCCAATGGATGTTGGCAATTTGATCTCTGGTTCCTCTGCCTTCTCTAAAACCAGCATGAACATCTGGAATTTCATGGTTCACATATTACTGAAGCCTGGCTTGGAGAACTTTGAGCATTACTTTACTAGCGTGTGAGATGATTGCAATTATGTGGTAGTTTGAGCATTCTTTGGCATTTCCTTTCTTTTGGGTTGGAATGAAAACAACTTTTCCAGTCCTGTGGCCACTGCTGAGTTTTCCAAATTTGCCGACATATGGAGTGCAACACTTTCACAACATCATCTTTTAGGATTTGAAATAGCTCAACTGGAATTCCATCACCTCCACTAACTTTGTTCGTAGTGATGCTTTCTAAGGCCCACTTGACTTCACATTCAAGATGTCTGGCTCTAGGTGAGTGATCACACCATAGTGAATACCTGGGTCGTGAAGATCTTTTTGGTACAATTCTTCTGTGTATTCTTGCCACCTCTTCTCTCAGGTCCATACCATTTCTGTCCTTTATTGAACCCATCTTTTCATGAAATGTTCCCTTGGTATCTCTAATTTTCTTGCAGAGATCTCTAGTCTTTCTCATTCTATTGTTTTCCTCTATTTCTTTGCATTGATCACTGAGGAAGGCTTTCTTATCTCTCCTTGCTATTCTTTGGAACTCTGCATTCAAATGGGTATATCTTTGCTTTTCTCCTTTGCTTTTCGCCTCTCTTCTTTTCACAGCTATTTTAAGGCCTCCTCAGACAGCCATTTTGTTTTTTGTCATTTCTTTTTCTTGAGGATGGTCTTGATCCCTGTCTCCTGTACAATGTCACGAACCTCCATCCCTAGTTCATCAGGCACTCTGTCCATTAGATCTAGTCCCTTAAATCTATTTCTCACTTCCACTGTATAATCATAAGGGATTTGATTTAGGTCATAACTGAATGGTCTAGTGGTTTTCCCCACTTTCTTCAGTTTATGTCTGAATTTGGCAGTAAGGAGTTCATGATCTGAGCCACAGTCAGCTCCCAGTCTTGTTTTTGCTGACTGTATAGAGCTTTTCCATCTTTGGCTGCAAAGAATATAATCAATCTGATTTTGGTGTTGACCATCTGGTGATGTCCATGTGCCTCCATGAGTGTAATGTTTTCAAGTAAAATATTAAATGTGACAGACTATTAACTTAAAAAGTATATACAATAGTTTACTGATTTTTTAAAAAATAATTTTATTTATTTTTGGCCATGCTGGGTCATTGTTGCTGCATAGGCTTTTCTCTAGTTGCAGTGAGCAGGGGCTACTCTCTAGAGGTGGTACATGGGCTTCTCATTGGAGTGGCTTCCCTTGTTGCAGAACGTGATCTCTAGAGCACAGGCTCAGTGGTTGTGGTACACAAACTTAGTTGCTCTGCAGCATGTGGGATCTTCCTGGATCAGGGTCAAATCTGTGCCTCCCTCATTGGCAGGTGGATTCCTTACCACTGAGCCACTAGGGAAGCCCTTATGGATTGAATGATTTTTTTTTTTTGAATCTCCAAGTTCCAAGAAGTTGAGTTGATATGTATCTTAAGTCATGTAACAGTTTCCTGGTGGGTTCATATACATAAAACCCCACTCACTTCCATTCTACTTTCTCTTTCATTCCCACCCTTCACTCACATCGCCTTCCTCACCATTATAAGGGTTTGCATAGGAGAGGTTGCCTCCTTGTAAAGCATATCATCCTATTATGTATGTGGCTGTGTTTTTTCATTTATATAAAATATATCCTAGTCCATCCTAAAGGAAATCAGTCCTGAATATTCATTGGAAAGACTGATGCTGAAGCTGAACTCCAATATTTTGGCCACCTGATATGAAGAACTGACTCATTGGAAAAGAACCAGATGCTGGGAAAGATTGAAAGCAGGAGGAGAAGGGGACAACAGAGGATGAGATGACTGGATAGCATCACCGACTCGATGGACATGAGTTTGAGCAAGCTCCAGGAATTGGTGATGGACAAGGAGGCCTGGCATGCTGCAGTCCATGGGGTTGTAAAGAGGCAGATACGACTGAGAGATTGAGCTAGACTTAATTGATCAAGACCTATGATATACTGCAAATATGTTGGTTTTGAGCAGAGAAGTGACAGTATCACTCTGGAAGCTGTGAGACTTTGAGAATGAAGGATAGACTCAAGGACACCAATGGTGGAATCGGTGAAGCTCTTGTTGGAGAAGGAGACACAAGAGATAATGGTGGCTTCACAAGGTTGGCAGCAACAGAGTTGATAAGTCTCAACATTAATTTCAATGGAAAAGCCAGAAGATAACAGACCTACTGATAGATATGATGTAGAAAACTAAAGATGACCCAACATTCTGGGATGGTGCTAAATAATGAGAAATACTTTTTCATTGTGAGGAGAGGAGAAAGAAATCAAAGCCCATTTTAGATATGTTGTTTTAAGTATTTGTTCAGTAGCCAGGTGGAACTGACACACAGACGTTTAGATCATTTGGGGGTACACCTTGAGTTGGATAGAGACAAAAGCCAAGGTTTGAATGAGATCACCTCAGACAGATAAAATAGGAGATTCAAGTACAGAGCCCTGGAGCATTCTAAACAGTTTAGAGGTCAGAAAGAGGAATTTCAGTGAAGGATACTGAGATAGACCAGACTCTGTATTAGAAGCTCAAGTCATGAATACCAAAAGATTGATTTTTTTTTTGTTTAGTGTTCTTTAAATACTAGTTAATCAGCTTTCCACTAAAGACTTTAGTTAACATATATACATCTACAATACATTGTTTATACAGAATTATTTTTAATGACCACACAGAGAATGGAAACAGGATTGTAACCCTTCAACCACGCAGACCTAATGCAGGAACCTCTTGATAATCTACCCCTATCCACTCCTCTTTGTTGATTCCATGTCTGCAGTGGGCTCCCAGGTTGAACTTTGCAGGAATGGGCTCAAGAAGTGCCCTGGCTCTGGTGCTCAGCAAATGTAAGGTGTTCACAGAGTTGTGCTCTATTCCACATTACCACAAAGTACACACCTTAGAGCAAATTGCCTGCCATTCACTTGTTTGTAATCCCTGCTGAAGTCAATGGCAATAGTGTTTAGAGTGATAAAAATGGAAATTTAGGAAATAGGAGATGCCACAGAGAGAAAACTGCAGAAGCCTCATAACGACACTGTTTCCATTCATCCATTTTAATTTATAAGCAAATGAAACTTTAAAAATAGATTATAATTTATTAACATGTATTCAGTTTAAGAATATTTTAAAGATATTTGATTCTGAATTATATTTAATTTATTTTTTGGTATGTAGACAATGTATTCAGTCCAGAATTCAGGAGCTATTTACTGAAAATTGTTTGTATAGTTAAAATTTCTCCAGATTGTATCACATACAAATTTATCCTAGCATACATAATTTCTAGTATCAGAATGAATAATTTCTAAAACAATTTTAGAATTTAATATTTTTAAAGTGTTAACACTGATATTCATGTTTACCTTGCTTAATATGTTGCCTTTGGTGTTTTCCACAAGTTTTCATTCTATCCAGTGAATATACCAGGTGTCAGTACTTTTTTTCTTCTTTCTTCTGAAACTATTCCTTCTATCTCATATTCCTTTGGCATGGTTGCCAATGAATACGAACTGCAGACACTTGTATCAGTTGTTCATGATGTTTACCCAAATCATCCCTGTCGTCTTTTTCCAGGAACATAGAAGAATTGTATTTTGTGGTCCCATTGAAGAAGGATGAGGTCATGTGACAAGTTGGAGGCAAACGTGACATGTGTCCCTCTGAGATCAGAGCATATAATTGTATATGTGAAACCAGTTAGAGCTATCTTTATTTCTGCTGGGGCTTCCCTGGTACCTCAGATGGTAAAGAATCTACCTGCAATGCAGGAGATTCAGGTTCAGTCCTTAGGTTGGGAAGATGCCCTGCAGAAGGGAGTGGCTCCCCACTCCAGTATTCTTGCTGGAGAATTCCACGGACAGAGGAGCCTGGCAGGCTATAGTCGATGGGGTGGCAAAGAGTCAGACATGACTACGTGACTAACACATTCAGTTTCACTTACTTCTGCCAAGGTGACTGGAACAATTCTAAATGATGGCTACTCTGTCTGCCTCTGTCTCTGAGTGACCACTATGAGCAGAGCTCACCTGCTGACCTATGAAAACATGTAGCTTAAGAAAGAAAGCAATCATTCTAGTTTCAGCTAATCATAATTGGGCTGTTTCTTGCTATAGCATAATCTAGCCTATCCTGCTTGAGACAATCCAGTCAATTATACTCTCAACTCTTTCCTAGGGCCTCTGCCACAAATCTTAATCTAGTAGGGCTTCATGAAGAACATGACAGGTTCTGGGGTGGATACCAGACCTAAACAAACCACCAGGATCCTTTTGGGGGACTGACATAGATTCTGGCCCATCGAGGGCTGTGCTCCTTTCCCTCTGTTACTACACCCAGTGAGGACATTGCACGCATTGACCTGCCAGTGACTATCCTATCACCACACAGCAAAGACCTGTCCCAGGAGAGCAGCATAAAGAGAACAGATCTAAGATGAAGAACTAGCTCACAAGAGGGGCAAAGAGGGCTCAAGGCATCCATGGACTTACACTGTGTCACACTGAACCTTTGGAGTCCCTAGGTTTGAGTCGAATTGGAGCTTTTTTGTCTGTTTATTTGTTTTGTTTTCACTTTACCGGAGTTCGTTTCGGTTGACTTACAAACAAAAGTGTCTGTTTGCCTGAGTCTCCTCCCCCCATACAGCGGCAGAGCTCTTTCTTTTTGATTTCTGAGCAATAATAATCACCAACTCAGAGAAGTCTTGTTTGGCCACCCCAGTGAAACTTCTCTACGTCTGCCTATCCTGTATAAATAAGTTTGTGCTTGTCATTTGCCATGACCCTCTAGCAAGTAGGTTCTCATTCCCGCATCCATGTCTAGTGTAAGCATCAATATGTATTTGTTGAATACATGAATGAAGGGGTAAATGTATAGCCATTTGGCCACATTTTGGCCTCCCTAATTCTACTTTTTCCCTCTACCCACAAGATCCTTATCTATATATCCAATATGAAAATGCTTTTATGACCAGACTTAAATGGATAATTGTCAGGAAACATTTGGCAGGAGGCTTCCTGTGTGCTGTTTTCTGATGTCCCTTATCAATCCCTGAATATTCAGAGATGAGTGGAGAGGCACACCTCTCCCGGGGACAAAAGAAATGCATACATTCTTAAAATAAAAGTAACCATTTACCGCCTTCTTCCCTCTCTGATTTGGAAAGTGAGTTTTACAACCCCCTCCCTTTGAGATGGATTCTAGCCCTATGTTTCCTGGATAAGTTGTAAGATTTTTGATCTTTATCTTTGCTGAAAAGGCTATCTTGTAAGACAGTATATATATATGCCCACATTATGCTGAATAAACACCTTTACTCCATCAGAGTCTTGGTCCCAGTGTCTCTCTTCATTTCTCTCTTTCTCTCCTCTCTCTCTTCCTTTATTTTCTTATCATCGACTCTGTACCGCCAAGCCCTGGCCCATTAAAGGGCCATAACAGATAATGATTTGAACTTTCCCACTTTTCCTGCCTAATTACAGTTTCTTTGTAGTAGGTTCACCTTGAAATCTAGTACAGTTTTACAAAGCTACACTAACTTTCAGAGTTACCTGTGTATTATTTAGTAAATTACTTCTTCGGTATATTTTTATAGATTCAGTACTTAAATACTTCAGTGTACTAGCTAACTAAAGTATGCCACTGTTGCAATTGAAACAGCAACCAAAAGAAACCCACAAATCTTCCAAAAGTGCTTAAGTCCCTAAAAGAAAGTAGCCAGGACAGAGAGTAGATAAACTTCTTTTTGTTCCCGAATTTTTATTGTGTTGTCACTACTCATCATAACAAAGCCTTCTCCCCAAACTACTTCCCTTTCTGGGTTCACTGACAGCAAAATCACAATTAATCACTTAAATATGCATTTTATATATGTGTGTGCATGCTTAGTTGCTCAGTCGTGTCTGACTCTTTGCAACCCCATGGACTGTAGCCTGCCAGGCTCCTCTGTCCATGTGGATTCTCCAGGCAAGAATACTGCAGCGGGTTGCCATGGCCCACGCCAGGGTATCTTCCCAACCCAGGGATCGAACCCAGGTCTCCAGCATTGGAGGTAGATTCTTTACCATCTGAGTCACCAGGGAAGCCCATTATATATGTGCATGCACATGCATATATGCATATACATTTGCCTATGAAATGATGTGTTGTCTCCAAAATCATATTAGTATAAATTAAATCAAATGATCATGCAGTATTAAGGGCACATCTATTTTCTCCTTTCACAAATCCCTACCAAAAAAAAATCCCCTCAAGGTAAGAGAAAACAAGAGAGAGAAAAAAAAAAACAGCAACAAATTTTTGGAAGTTGAAAAACAGGCATATTTGAGAAAGTAAAATCTTAAATTGCAAAGAGAAAATCCAAGAAGCAACTCAGTTTACAGTGCAGAGCCACCAAGAGCTCTGGAATTGGCAGCTGTCAGTTCTTCTGGAAGTTGGAGTGAAAAGTAGTGATTAGTGAGGAGGGTTACAGAAAGGAGATCAAGCCAGTCAATCCTAAAGGAAATCAAACTTGAATATTCACAGGAAGGAATGATGCTGAAGCTGAAGCTCCAATATTTTGGCCACCTGATGTAAAGAGCTGACGCATTGGAAAATACCCTGATGCTGGGAAAAATTGAGGGCAGGAGGAGAAGGGGGTGACTGAGATGAGAGGGTTGGATGACATCACTCAATGGACATGAGTTTGAGCAAACTCTGGGCGATAGTGGAGGACAGGGAAGTCTGGTGTGCTGCCGTCCATGGGGTCACAAAGGGTCAGACACAACTTAGCAACTGAATAACAATAATAGAACTTCTAGGATACTACTATGAGGAAATCTGGGCAATGTAGGTTTTAGCTTTCCAGCCCAAAACCAGAACAGAAAGTTTGGAATTAATGCTGAATGACAATTTACCATATCCATCACACAAAGTGTCAAAAATATATTTCCCAATCATTGGAAGGGTGTATTTCTTTCAAATATGAATTAACCAAGAGAGAAGAAGTATATGATACAGGAAACAATAGCCCCAACATGGGCAAGAAGGAAAATCCAAATTAGGTTGGGCAGGTCCAAAGGCCCTAGGCAAGTGTTTTTCAGGAAGAAACACTAAATAGACTACCTAAAGTGTCCACAGTCCTGATTTTTAATGGGCAACAACTTTAAGACTGAATTTGCAATAAATACATAGAAAACCAAGCAAATGATAAAACATGACAACTTCCAAGAAAAAACAATGAACAAGAAAGGAACATTAGCCAAGGTTAACTATCTCAGCATATGTTACCTGACTTGGCATATATGATATATCCTTGAAAAGGAAAGAGTTAACTCCTCTTCTTTTCTAATGCCTAAAACTGAAAAAAAAAATCAAGAAATAGCAATGAATGTGTTATTTGAAGCATGGAGATAAATATTAGAATAGTCAACTAAAATTAGGTATGTGTAATTGCTTTAGGGAAAAAAATAAGGGAAAAGCAGTGGGCAATTTCTATTTTCTGTATCTAATCTTGCACAATTAGATGACTATTTAAGCTGTGTACATTTATTTGGTAAAATGAAAATTGGCATGAGGGAAGAGTGGGGGTTGAGAAATCAATAATAGCTCTTTATGTAGCCCCAATCTTAACATGAATTTCTTCTACAAAGGCATTTAAACATTTCCCAAACTATTCTCACCATCAATTCATCTTTTAACCTTAGTTAAGTCTGAAATAGCAAAGGCTCGTAACAAGATAACAGATGATTCAGCAGCTGCTCTGAAAATGTTCACATGGTTTTGTAATCATTCACTAGATGGGGCTAACACACTGTAGAGAGTGACAACGAGCTAAAATACTTTATTTGTAAGTAATACATATTTGAATTAAATTCTGTAGATTTGCTAAATGGACATTTGAGATCAGACGTGTGCATGCACAGTCGCTTCAGTCGTGTTCGACTCTGTGACGCTATGGACTGTAGCCTACCAGGCACCTCTGTCCATGGGATTCTCCAGGCAAGACTCCTGGAGTAGGTTGTTGTGCTCCCCCGCCAGGGGATCTTCCCAACCCAGGGATCAAACCCCTGTCTCCAGTCTGCTGCATTGGCAGGAGTTTTTGACCACTAGTGCCACCTGGGAAGTCCTTCAGATTAGAAAACATATTACATAAATTCGATTACTTTGTAAATACAGAAGAATTTTGCACGTAATTGAAAAAGCAAATTATTATTATAGAATCTTAGGTTTAAAAAACACTTTGGTAAATATCTACTTGAACTCTCTGATTGTGTGTGTAGGAAAACTGTAGTCCAGGCATAAAGCCCTTGTCTTCCACAGAGCCTGGTTTTGGTGTTCAGTCACTCAGTTGTGTCTGATTCTTGCGACCCCATGGAATGCAGCACACCAGGCTTCCCTGTCCTTCACTATGTCTGAGTTTTCTCAGACTTATGTCCATTGAGTTAGTGATGCCATTCAAGCATCTCATCCTTGGTCACCCCCTCATCCTTCTGCCCTCAGTCTTTCCCAGCATCAGGGTCTTTTCCAATGAGTCAGCTCTTTGCTTCAGGTGCCAAAATTTTAGACCCTGGTATAGTAGCTAATGGAGAAGGAAATGGCAACCCACTCCAGTACTCTTGCCTGGAAAACCCATGGACAGAGGAGCCTGGTAGGCTACCGTCCATGTGATCGTGAAGAGTCGGACACTACTGAGTGACTTCACTTTCACTTTTCACTTTCATGCATTGGAGAAGGAAATGGCAACCCACTCCAGTATTCTTGCCTGGAGAATCCCAGGGACGGAGGCGCTTGGTGGGCTGCCATCTATGGGGTCCCACAGAGTCAGACACGACTGAAGCGACTTAGCAACAGCAGCAGCAGCAGCAGCATAGTAGCCAAGGGCTTCCCAGGTGGCTCACTAGGTAAAGAAACTGCCTGCAATGCTGGAGATGCAGGAGACACAGACTCCATCCCTGGATTGGGAAGGTCCCCTGGAGGAAGGCCTGGCAACCCATTCCAGTATTCTTGTCTAAAGAATTCCATGGACAGAGGAACCTGGCAGGCTATGGTCTATGGTTGTCACAAAGAGTCGGACCCGACTGAAGTGACAGAGCACGCAGATAGTGGCCAAAATAAAGACCCAAATCTGAAAGTCCACCAGCTTGGAGCACATAAGCAATCAGTTTAAATAACAAACATATACTGTCATTGGGCCAGACACTGGGTTTAAGAAAGTTAGAAAGGTAAATGAAATACAATTCTGCGTTAAAAGGAACAAACCAGAATGAGAAAGGTAAATGTCCAGCAGGTACAAGGGAGTTAGCAAAGCTTGGGGTGGAGGGAGTGCTATTAGAAGAGGGGCTGCTGTGTGTTCAGTGTGTAAGCTTCCAAATTAAGAATTAGTCACGGTTTCCTAGGAAATTCAGTTTTAAGCAGTGTAGGCTGATTCCACTGGGATACGAAAGCAAGAGGGTTGAAGAGATGCAAGTGCAAAGTGCCAAGTTGCTTCAGTCATGTCCGATACTTTTGAGACCCCATGGACTGTAGCCTGCCAGCCTCCTCTGTCCATGTGATTTCCTAGACAAGATACTGGAGTGGGTTTCCATTTCTTTCTCCAGGGACCTTCCCAATCCAGAGATCAATGCAAGGGCTGCATTTAAACACTTTTATAGAAAGAAATCTTATTTCAGCACAGCAATATATAAACTATAATGTTTGATTTTATTAAAACTAGATTTATTTTACCTTTACCAAGATATCTTTACCACCAAATAGGCAAACATTTTTTAAAACTTGGTATGCCCCATATTGATGAATTTGCAGAGAAACACCCTCATTCATATGCATTTACTACTGATGGGAATCTAAATTGTCTGAAGTTTGTCACTATAAAATTGTAAGATATATATTCCGTTGACTTACTATTTTAGTTTCCGAAACTTACCTTAAACATTGATTTATCTAAATGTGCAAAGTCATATTTACAGATATTTATGGTAGAATATATAATGAAAAACATTTGAAACCTAATACCTAACAATTGTGAACTGGATAAAGAAATCTTACATTAATCTCTCTCAGAGTCGCTTGTCCATTGTTTTATTTCCTAGGACCCATTCTTTATTAATCTACCTATAAATAGCAGAAGAATTCCAGCAGCCACTTCACACGGCAATGGTAACCTCCTTCATGTATGTTGACTGGACCAGCAGTGGACCTCTGTTGCCCAAACTGCAGCTTTTTGTCAGAATTTAGAATCGTAACTGAGAGTAAAAGGTTAATGTCTGCATGTGTGTTCAGTCATTTCTGTCATGTCCAACTGTTTGTGACCCCATGGACTGTAGCCAGCCAAGCTCCTCTGTCCATAGGATTCTCCAAGTAAAAATACTGGAATGGGTTGTCACGCCCTCTTCCAAGGGAACTTCTGGACTCAAGGATCAAACCTGTATCTCCTGTGTCTCCTACACTGCAGGCGAATTCTTTACCACTGAGCCACCAGGGAAGCTTCTAATAATGTGCATATTTGAGCTCTATTACTGTATACACTTTCTGTTCTATGAACTGTGTAGTCATTGTGAGCCATTCTGCAAGGAAATGGGGGTGGGGAACTATAAAGAAGATACCTGGATAAAACCAAGAGTATGGAATACGCTATAACTCATCTTTGCATGCTTGCCCTTAAGACCACAGCATTGTTCCCCTGTTCTTGATTACATGAGAAAGTGTTGCTTTGTTATAACATAGTGATACTTTTGAATCAGTTGGCTCAAAATGTATTTTTCTATCTTGCAATAAAATGAGCCCTATTTATGTGTATGTGTGTATATATGTGTGTATATATATATACATATATATATATGTATATCCCTAAAGGGCAGTACTATGCATCTATCAGAGAATACCATATACACATATTGAAATGGAAATATGTCCAAAATATGTAAGTGAGAAAAGCAAATGGCAGAGCAATGTGCAGCATTCCATTAGAATCAACCTAGCCACCCCTAAGCTACTTGAAATATGCAAAGTTCAAACCCCTCTTAACACCCAAATCCCAACTTATGAAGGATTGACTCCTACCCTCCATCACTGAGTCTCAATTTGACTAACTAAATGCTGACCTAGCCTCCTGCAAAGAAAATCATTTGAGATGCCACACTGGGGAAGACATAGATTCAAGATCTTGTTCGTGGAAAGCCTGGCAAAGAATTAAATATAGAAATAGATATCTATCTAGAGAGAGACTTGTTCATAGAAAGGGTGGCAAGGAATTGAATATTTTCATCAGATCTGATGAAGCTGTGCTTCCATTACACATTTTCCATGTTGCCTGGAAACAATTCTGAAAATATTCAGCCTGTAGGTCTCCTACATTTCATATCTACATCCCTTGGTGTTGAATTTACTGTGAAAATTATGATTATATTATTATTTCCACCAAACCTCTATCCTTCTAAGAGGATTATGATGTATATTATTATAGAAGATAATGTCTCTGTTATTAAATGAGGTTTCCCTCCCCCATGTTTCCTTGTTGCCACTTCCTTCTCCTAACATTCTGTCAGCAATAATAGTTTTCTATTGACACTACCTTCAAAGATAGTCAGTTCTTTGGTCTGTGTAATACTCTCCTCCAGTCAAGCCCTTGATATATAATACTAAGGAAAATGTTTCCCTTGAGTGCTTGATCTCTTGTTAGAAGATGAAATATATTCTTTCAGGAGAAAGTTCTAGGATGCAGAATCTGGATGAATCATCGCCCTTGTGGGATTAGGAATTCTAGCAACCAAATGGTCTAGGCTTTTCATATGCTTTTAATTTAATCAAAGTGTGCAGCAAACACATTCCCTGCATATAGAGTATACAAAAGAAGCCATCATTAGATTCCATCTCTGCATCACATAATTGAAATCTTCTATAAAGTTTTTCAGTCATTTCACTAATTCTTTGCACAATAACCGTTTCTCTTTATGAGCAGTATTTTCCAACTATTTCAGCCCACAAAACATTCCCATCCTTTTAACCATTTGGAACACTTACGGGGGGTCAGAAAAAGGGTAATGCTAAAAACAAACTCACCCATTTCTACACACTCCTCCTGCTTCAGATAACAAAGATGAATTATTTTATGAGATTATGGAAATAATACAGATATGGAATCAGTGAATCTGGGTTTAAAACATGTTTTAAAAAGTGCCAACAAGGTGACAAGTCATTTCACTTCTCTGTGACACAGTGAATTCATTAGTTAATTAATAAATAGAGAGCTGGACACTACTGAGCAACTAACACTAACTATAATAATAATAAATGGATAACTTGACTGGGTACTTCATGTGAGGCTCTGTCCTAAGCACTTTTCATGTATTAACTTATTTGACTCTCATTAAAAACTTTATAATTCCTAAACTTTCACAGGTGAAGAATCTGAGGCGCTGAAAGGTGAGTAACTTGCACATAATCACACAGTTGTACCCGGCACATCCAAGAATTGAACCCAGGAAGTATGACATCAGAGGCTACATGCTCAGCAATCGCAGAGTTCAAAATGGAATTAGTACATTTTCAAAAAGTTTTTCTAAGGTTTAAATGAGAGTTGTGGTTGTTGTTGTTTAGTTACTAAGTCACGTCCAACTCTCTTGTGACCCCGTGGACTGAAGCCCCCCAGGCCTGTCCCTCCGTGGGGTTTCCCAGGTGAGAATACTGGAGTGGGTTGCTATTCCCTTCTCCAGGGGATCTTCCCAACCCAGGGATTGAACTCGTGTCTCCTGCATTGGCGAGCAGATGCTTTACCACTGAGACACCAGGGAAGCCCTTAAATGAGAGAGTATATCTAAAATACTCAAGACAAAAGTACTTGGCAAAGTAGAAAATCAGTAATATTAGTTGTGTTAATAATTTGCAGTTTGATAATATACAAAATTCCTCCCATTGTCCCTATTGGGAAACTTATAGTTTCATTAGTCTCACTCTGTTAAAAAATAAGAGAGAAAAAAAATGAGAGAGGATTGGTTCTAATACCTGAATTAGTGACAGCCCTTTATAATTTTCATGTCTGATATGTCATCTGCACTGACCTTGACTCCAGTGAAAGAGTAGAAAAGACAACATTTCTAGTCAATAGTTAGTACTCTGAAATCCAGCAGGACTCTGTGGGGCCCCAGGGACAGACATCCCATCTCAGGTTCCCGTCTCTTGTTTGTATAAAAGCTTTAGTTTCCTAGGCCTTCCCTGAGTACCAAAAAGAAAACTTGAATCAGAAAATTAAAAGAAAAAAAAATGCAGAAACAAAAGAAAACAGTCAAGCAAAGCAAAGTAATAATAATTTAGCCATAAAACAAAGTCAAGGACCTTTGGTTTCTCCTCAAGGGCTGTAGATAATGTCTAAGCTGTATCCTTGAGTTGTTTTGCAGAAAATAAAACCCCCACCAGGTGGAAGAGGTTAACTGCCTGCTGACCACCAGCATGTAGAGCCCAGTCAAGCTGGAACCATAAGTCTGATTATTAAGATTCTCAAAGCATCACTCTCTTACATCAACCAAAGAATCAAATCATACATGAGTTGATCACATACCTTGTGACCCTCTCCCTCAGACTGTCCTTAAAAACCTTTCCCTAAAACATACTGGGGGCTCCCAGGTGGTTCTAAACTGGGAGTAAAGAACTCGCCTGCCAATGTAGGAGATGTAAGAGACACATGGGTTCAATCCCTAGTCAGGAAGATCCCCTGGGATAGTTAATGGAAACCCACTCCAGTATTCTTGCCTGGAAAATTCTATGAACAGAGAAGCCTGGAAGGCTTTAGTCTTGGGGCTGCAGAGTCAGACACAACTGAAGTGATTTAGCATGCATGCAAAAGCCACTGGGGAGTTCAGGTCTTTCAAACACAAGCAGCCTTACCTGGCACCTTGCAATAAACTGTACTTTCCTTCACCACAATGCAGGGTCGGTAGGTTGGCTTTGCCACACATGGCCCGAGCAGACTCAAGTTTGGTTCCATAACAACACCAAGCTAAGAGATGCTAAACAGTTTGCCTCCTCCCAAGATCAAGGAAATGGTTAGTGCCAGGAATTGTCCTTCATTCTTTTGGCCCGAGGTTTCACTACATAATACTGCAGAAACCTCAGCAGATGGCAGTGAGACACGGAAGCTCAGGTGACAAGCAACTTCTGAGTGCAATAAAAGGCACTGTCATACTACACTGTACAAATTACAAGTAGTAGGGTCTAAGCTGTATTCTCTTGGAGATTTTACTACCATGGTGCACTTCTGACACAAATAATTAGTAACAGCTCATAAAATCCTCATTGCCATCAAAGTTAAAATTTCAATCATCCTATTGAGTTGAGGAGGAAAACATGATTGAAATTAGGGACAGTGTAAATGTCTACAACCATGATAGTTATAGTTCTGTAAGTTAATTTGTACAAAATACAGTAAAGAAAGAAAGAGTCTGAGCAACTAAACAAAGATTAAGAAGTTGGTTTAATAGTTCATTTTT
This sequence comes from Antilocapra americana, assembly GCA_007570785.1. NCBI lineage: Eukaryota > Metazoa > Chordata > Mammalia > Artiodactyla > Antilocapridae > Antilocapra > Antilocapra americana. The sequence goes on from ML661885.1 coordinate 31,701,585, forward strand.
ACCCATCAATGAAAAAAAAATCTATTGCCATGGAAATGAGGTAAGCCATCCCTTGGAAAATATTTTTTTTTTTACTGAAATGAAGATGCATTTTGTAATAGGGAAATCTTAAAGATGGGCTTTTTGGGGGTTTCCCTGGTGGCTCACCTGGTAAAGAACCCACTTTGTCAATGCAGGAGACACAGGAGACCTCGGGTTCGATCCCTGGGTCAGGAAGATCCCCTGGAGAAGGAAATGGCAATCTGCTCCAGCATTCTTGCCTGGAAAATCCCATGGATGTAGGAGCCAGGCAGACTGCCTTCCATGAAGTCACAGAGTCAGACACGGCTGACCACAACACACACAAAGATGTTTTATATTTTTGTAGTTGACTAATTTAGCTGAATTTAAATAAAACTATGATAATGACTGTATTAAAGATAGTTGAAAATAGTAAAAGAGCAGGTTGGAATTCCAGGAAAGATGAAAGGAGGCAGTATTGCATAATGGTTAAACATCTGTGCACAAAACTATCTGAATTTAAACTAAGGCTTCTTCTGTCATTTTCTCTGTTTCTTTAAGGGGACTACCTAAAAATTCTAGGTCTCAAACTCCTTACAGATAAAGTGGCAGTGAATGATAGATGTACCTTTGAGTTATTATCAGGTCATAGAGAGTTAATGCCATAATCTCCTATAAAATTCAAAGGAGAGTACAGGGAACATAAAAATTCTCAGTAAGTGTCCATTACTAGCAGGATGACTTCATCTGAGTTTGAGGAGAGTCAACTTCAATATATTGAAGAAGGGATGAGATCATCCAGGTAAAGTGCCTAGAGTAAGAAAATGAAATAGGAGATTCTTGAATAATTCTGATATTAAAGGAATGGATGATGAACTCAGCTCACATGGAGAGACTACTAAAGAGGAAATTTAAGAGGCAGGGGAAACTATTGAAGAAGCCAGAGTCATGAAAACCAGCTGCTTCAATAGCCAGCATATGCTACAAAGATGCCAAGGCAAGTCTGAACAATTTGTTTTTCCACAAATGTCTTTGAAACCAATGTGTTTCCAGCTTTATTGGGATATAATTTACATAAAATAAAATTCAGCCATTTTAAGTGTACAATTTGATGAGTTTGGCAACTGTATGTAGTCATATAACTGCTGTTAAAGGATAATTTTTAAATATCAAATTCATGACTCTACAGATGTAAAATGAACATTTGTCAAAGATTTTACTTAACTCAGTAATTAATGAGATAACCAGAAAGATTTTACAACCAGTTCAAAGGAGAATAAAAAATAGGAATGCCCATCAGGAATGCTGACATGAGTTTACTGATAAATGCAAAAATGGCAAAACTGGTAAATGACTAGAACTTTAATCTATTACTTTTCACCATACAAAATTGGCATTTCTGTGAGCAAGAATTATTTGCCTTATTAGTTTAGTTTTCTACAGGTTACACAGTTTGAAAAAAAAAAATAGCTCAAAGAAAATGAAAGACACAAACCCCACAGAATCAAATAACCCAGAAAGATATACTCTAAGTAATGCTTCGTTTACTATTGAAAATACCTAGTAATCCCCACCCTGGAATATTTTTCCAGCTTTGTTGAGATACAATTGACATAAAACATTATGTAAGTTTAAGGCTTACAACATGATGATTTTATGTATATATAAATTTTAAAAATTGTCTTCAATCAACAGTATCAGCTGATATGCCACAAATGTGTGGCCATTCAACTGATTATTGACCAGATGTTATTCAGTCACTCAGTCATGTCTGACTCTTTGCAGCTGCATAGACTGCAGCATGCCAGGCCTCCCTGTCCATCACCATCTCCCGAAGCTTGCCCAAACTCATGTCCATTGAGTTGGTGATGCCATCTAACCTTCTCATCCTCTGTTGTCCCCTTCTTCTCCTGCCTTCAATCTTTTCCAGCATGAGGATCTTTTCTAATGAGTTAGCTCTTTGCATCAGGTGGCCAAACTTTTGGAGCTTCAGCTTCAGCATCAGTCCTTTCAATGAATATTCAGGACTGATTTCCTCTAGGACTTACTGGTTGGATCTCCTTGCAATCCAAGGGACTCTCAAGAGTCTTCTCCAATACCACAGTTCAAAAACATCAGTTCTTCAGCACTCAGCCTTCTTTATGGTCCAATTCTCACATCTATACAAGTCATAGCTTTGACTATACAGACCTATGCTGGCAAAGTAATGTCTCTGCTTTCTAATATGCTGTCTAGGTTTGTCATAGTTTTCTCCCAAGGAGCAAGCGTCTTTTAATTTCATGGCTGCAGTCACCATCTGCAGTGATTTTTGAACCCAAGAAAATAAAGTTTGTCACTATTTCCAGTTTTCCCATCTGTTTGCCCTGAAGTGATGGGACTGGATGCCATGATCTTTGTTTTTCATTTATTTATTTATTTTTTTAAATTTTCTTTACTTTATTGTGTTGGTTTTGCCATAC